>LR778274.1:9490293-9564111 GCA_902810595.1 Coregonus sp. 'balchen'
AAAAAAAAAAACAGCCCCCCTTCCACACACACAGCCCCCCCCCCCCATGTTCTGTTTCCCATGATGTCATGCCGAGTTTGTCCAATCCACCTGTTCTCCACCACCACCACCAGCTGTGTGGTGTGTGTGTGGTAGAGAAGACAGTCAATTCCTCCTCCTTCCGGTAAAGTCCCAGTCTGAACGCAGTTGAAGGAGCAGACGGTCCCACTCTCAGGCTGTGTGATGCCTGCATGAACGAGTGCGTGTGTGTGTGTGTCCGCTTTCATGTGTGTGTTTGCAGTGGCATTGATTATACCATCAACCATTAAAAGCACCATGTCCTAACCCTTTACCCTCAGGCAAAGACAGGGATAGAGACGGAGACAGAGACAGGAGGAGAGAGAGGGACAGAGGAGGCAGTTTCAAATCTCACCAGAAGAGGCCGCCACCACCTCTCTTGAAACCCCCTCCTCCCCCTCCTCCTCGCTCTCGTAAATCCAAATCCCCCTCGCGCCCCAACCGAGCCAGGCTAGATGTGGACCGGGTTGAAACCCGCTCCACGCTTGAAGATTCCGGGAGGTTCCGTGACCTCCGAGATTCCAAGCTGGGACAGAACTGTGAGGGCGTGGCCTCGGAACTCTGTTGCCGTGGCGGCAGGGTGAGGACGGGCGTGTACCAGACTTCGGAACTCCCGTCATTGGTCAGCGCTAAGAGCCAACCAGAGCAGAGATGGACTGGCAGAAGCCAATCGGCAGAGAGACGGATCGGCAGGAGCCAATCGGGAGAGAGACGAAGAGCGGCGGACAGAAGCGGGTTTAAGGCCACATTTGTCTGAGCATAGAGTTAGATTCTGTAGAATGGACGCTCCCTGGTCAAAGACACCCTTTAATGGCAGGACCAGCGGACATATTGGATGCTTTGTCTACCATTTGGAATGTTGGCTTATTAATTGATGCTCATCACCAAGGTTGGGGTCAATGGAAATTAAAAATCATGAATTTAACCCATTGTTTTCTATTCCAGCCTCATGAATATCTGTTGTTGCTATAGAGACTGCTCATGTGTACGATAAAGCAAGTCTGTATAGATATTGTGGTATAGAAAACTACTGTAACTGACTATAGATATTGTGGTATAGAAAACTTCTGTAGTTGACTACACTGCCTTCAGAAAGCATTCATACCCCTTGACTTATTCCACATTTTGTTGTGTTACAGCCTCAATTCAAAATGGATTAAATTAAAATAAATTCTCACCCAACTACACACAATACCCCATAATGACAAAGTGAAAATCCAGAAATATCTCATTTACTTAAGTATTCACACCCCTGAGTCAATACATGTTAGAATCACATTTGGCAGCGATTACAGCTGAGTCTTTCTGGGTAAGTCTCTAAAAGCTTTGCACACCTGGATTGTACAATATTTGCACATTATTCTTTTTAAAACTCTTCAAGGTTTGTCAAGTTGGTTATTGATCATTGCTAGAGAACCATTTTCATGTCTTGCCATAGATTTTCAAGCCAATTTAAGTCAAAACTGTAACTTGGCCACTCAGGAACATTCACTGTCTTCTTGTTAAGCAACTCCAGTGTAGATCTGACCTTGTGTTGTAGGTTATTGTCCTGCTGAAAGGTGAATTCCTCTCCCAGTGTCTGGTGGAAAGCAGACTGAAGCAAGTTTTCCTCAAGGATTTTGTCTGTTCTTAGCTCCATCCCGTTTATTTTTATCCTGAAAAACTCCCCAGTATTTGCCGATGACAAGCATACCCATACCATGATCAAATCAAATCAAATCAAAGAAAATTGGTCACATGCGCCGAATACAACAGGTGCAGACATTACAGTGAAATGCTTACTTACAGCCCTTAACCAACAGTGCATTTATTTTTAACAAAAAAATGTAAAAATAAAACAACAAAAAAAGTGTTGAGAAAAAAAAGAGCAGAAGTAAAATAAAGTGACAGTAGGGAGGCTATATATACAGTAAAATAAAGTGACAATAGGGAGGCTATATATACAGGGGGGGTACCGTTGCAGAGTCAATGTGCGGGGGCACCGGCTAGTTGAGGTAGTTGAGTAATATGTACATGTGGGTAGAGTTAAAGTGACTATGCATAAATAATGCAGCCACCACCATGCTTAAAAATAATGAGGCAGTTACTCAGTGATGTGTTGTGTTGGATTTGCCCCAAACATAACTCTTTGTATTCAGGACATAAAGATAATTTCTTTGCCAAATATTTTACTTTAGTGTCTTATTGTAAACAGGATGAATGTTTTGGAATAAAATAAATTCTGTACATGCTTCCTTCTTTTCACTCTGTCAATTAGGTTAGTATTGTGGAGTAACTACAATGTTGTTGATCCATCCTCAGTTCTCCCTATCACATCCATTAAACTCTGTAATTGTTTTAAAGTTACCATTGGCCTCATGGTGAAATTCCTGAGTGACTTGTTAAGCACATTTTTACTCCTGAACTTATTTAGGCTGAGATAACAAAGGGGTTGAATACAGCTTTTTCATTTTTTTTATTAATTAGTCAAATGTATTTGGAAAAACGTCATTCGACCTTGACATTATGGGGTATTGTGTGTAGGCCAGTGACAAAAAAAAAACTCAATTTAATCCATTTTAAATTCAGGCTGTAACACAACAAAATGTGGAAAAAGTCAAGGGGTGTGAGTCCTTTCTGAAGGCCCTGGAAACCATGTATATGAATGGTTGTTTGGAATCGTACCCTCATATGATCTCTGGACCAATCAGAGATCCTCAACCAGCACAACCACATTGATGGTCTTAGTTACACTCAGAGAAGACTTCTGACTGAAATATCAATGTTACTTCCGTTCAGTCATTTACTCACACACACACACTTTATTAATATCACTGTTTAGTGTTCAGTTTTCTGTTTATTGGAGGTAAACCTGATATTATTGATATGAATAAAATCACAATAGTTTCTTTATTTCACTGTGTTTTTGGTATTTTGTAGTTTACAGGATCCCCATTTATAATAGCATAAACCTCAACAGAGGTCTGTAGTGTGACATGTTCTTCTTGTTAGACATAACCACTGAATACATCTCAGAATTCATAAAGAATAACCCACTGGCACAGACGCCAGTTCAAAGTCTAGTTTTCCCCCCACAATGAAATTCAGAGGGGGACTATGGATCTGTCTCCGTCCGTTCGTACGTTAGCACGTATGCTAGAAACACACAATATCTCAGACACCACTGGGCTGATTTAGACAAAACCTGGGTGAATGATGCGTCTAGCCATAGATCTGGTCATTACGCAATTACACTGATTGACCACAGGGGGGCGCTATAGTAATCAACTGAAATTCCAAACTTTGAACAAGCACAGCTCCTGTTCTGTTTGAGCTGCATTATCCTGGGGGAAGACGTGCTACTGTTGCTTTGTTTGGATTTACATTTGGTTGAGTTGAAGCTCGCATCTGCTACAAGACCATGGTGCTTGCCTACGGAGCTGTGAGGGGAACGGCACCTCTGTACCTTCGGGCTCTGATCAGTCCCTACACCCAAACGAGGGCATTGCGTTCATCCACCTCTGGCCTGCTGGCCCCCCTACCTCTGCGGAAGCACAGTTCCCGCTCAGCCCAGTCAAAACTGTTCGCTGCTCTGGCACCCCAATGGTGGAACAAGCTCCCCCACGAGGCCAGGACAGCGGAGTCACTCACCACCTTCCAGAGACACTTGAACCCCCCCCCCAAAAAAAAAAAAAAATATTGTAAAGTGGTTATCCCACTGGCTATAAGGTGAATGCACCAATTTGTAAGTCGCTCTGGATAAGGGCGTCTGCTAAATTATGTAAATGTAAATGTCAACTAACGTGAATTCAACAAAAAAATGTCACCATGTAAGTTTAAGTTAAAAGTTTGGTGGAAAAAAAGATGAAATTCCCTTATATTGATGATTTTTTCTAAATCCAATCAGTTTTCCACATCTTCACATTGATTTTTTTGGGTTGAAATTATGTTGAAACAACGTTGATTCAACCAGTTTTTGCCCAGTGGGAAGATTAAGAAGGCGCTATTGACAAAAGACAATAGGCTATATCATTCTATATCCCTGTCTAGCTGTAGAAATAGAATGAGTAGAACAGGCATCTATCTCATATCTCTATGGTCTAAGGCAGGGGTGGACTGGTCATCTGGCATTTCTGGCAAATGCCAGACGGGCTGGTCTTGGCCATCTGGCATTTCTGGCAAATACCAGACGGGCTGGTCTATATGTAGCACAGTTGTTGCACAAAATTAAAATTATTTGGCAAAAAAAATGGGGGGCCTCAAGGGAATAAATGGGCCGGTGTGTTAGAAATGTCAAGGCCGACTTCTGGTCCCAGTCCACCCCTGGATAAAATCTAGAAAAGCATTGCAACCCTATGAGCGAAGTGAAAGCTATGGTTGCTATGTCACTTTCATTTCATTGGTGACATTGTAAACAATCACCCCTGACACTGACTAACAACTGCGCCAACTATTGGCTGGCCCCTCGGTGGGTGGCTGGCCCCTTTCCCCGCCTGAGTGGCGTGTTTTCCGGGGGATAGAGTGGTGTGTGTGAGGGCCGCGGGTGGGGGGGTGGGCGGCTAAAAAGTTATTTTGAAAGTGACCCCAACTGTCAGGAATTGGACGGGGCAGCGGGCACACACACACGCAGCTGTTCTGAGCAATGTCAGAAGATGACGGATACAGTTGTAGTAGAGGGACAAGTTAAATTCAGAGATGGGAAAAAGGTTCTTATCACATTTATATCACAACTTCAAAAACGTTTCCGGAAGTTAAACGTTAATACAATAACGTGTGGATTTGACTGTTTGATGTATTTGCTTAAACTTCTTTGCAGTGGAAGAGTCGTTGGGTCGCGTTGCGGAAGCCGTCCCCAGTCGCAGGTAGGCTACGAACCAACCAACTACTACTAAATGTAAAACGTCTCCAACGTTGTAAATTAAATCTTGTTTTTCAACGGTTGAAATAATGCAGCAGTCTTTTAAATGTTTTACTGTAATCTTTCACCAATGAGATTTTCAGGAATTAAAGTAAGCGCGACTTGTTAATGTGACGTTTGGCGACACGCCAACCGGAGCGCATAGTGTAAATATCACATAACCACGGTTACACGTGTGGTGGGGATCGCGTAACACTTAACAAGTTATACCCTTATGTTTGATTAGACCTATTGCCTTTATCACAATAATTTTTTTTTGCATTTGTTTCAATGCTTAGGCTATTTACAGGACTTATTTGTGTACAAGCAACCAAGTCAGGATAGTTTTGCTACCTATGCTACGTATTTAAAGCCAAAGGCTTACATAAGAAGTATACCATATCATTCTGACTAATTGCTTTCACTGGTGTCTGTGTGTGTGTTTCAAGTTGTATTCGTCCTATGTACGGGATACGCATAGTGTAGGCTACATCATCCAACGAAACTCTTCGTTGCAGGTTCCTTCTCAACAATGCAACAACAATAAGAAATAATAAAATACAAGAATAGGAACAGAAAGTAAATGGCTCAGTAGAATAGAATAGACATTTTAGCATACAGCGCATTCTGAAAGTATTCAGACCCCTTCACCTTTTTCCACATGTTGTTACGTTACAGCCTTATTCTAAAAAATGGATTAATCTACACACAATACCCCATAATGACAAAGTGAAAACAGGTTTGCAAATGTATAAAATAAAATAAAAACTGAAATAGCTTATTTACATAAGTATTCAGAACCTTTTACTATGAGACTCGAAATTGAGCTCAGGTGCATCCTGTTTCCATTGATCATCCTTGAGATGTTTCTACAACTTGATTGGAGTCCACCTGTGGTCAATTCAACTGATTTGATTTGGAAAGGCACACACCTGTCTATATAAAGGTCCCACAGTTGACAGTGCATGTCAGAGCAAAAACCAACCCATGAGGAATTGTCTGTAGAGCTCCGAGACAGGATTGTGTCGAGGCACAGATCTGTGGGAGGGTGCCTCCATCATTCTTGAATGGAAGAAGTTTGGAACCACCAAGACTCTTCCTAGAGCTGGCCACCCGGCCATTTGAGCAATTGGGGGAGACGGACCTTGGTCAGGGAGGTGACCAAGAACCCGATGGTCACTCTGACAGAGCTCCGGAGTTCCTCTGTGGAGATGGGAGAACCTTCCAGAAGGACAACCATCTCTGCAGCACTCCACCAATCAGGCCTTTATGGTAGAGTGGCCAGACGGAAGCCACTCCTCTGTAAAAGGTACATGACAGCCCGCTTGGAGTTTGCCAAAAGGCACCTAAAGGACTCTCAGACCATGAGAAACAAGATTCTCTGGTCTGATGAAACCAAGATTGAACTCTTTGACCTGAATGCCAAGCGTCACGTCTGGAGGAAACCTGGCACCATCCCTACGGTGAAGCATGGTGGTGGCAGCATCATGCTGTGGGGATGTTTTTAAGGGGCAGGGACTGGGAGACTAGTCAGGATCAAGGGAAAGATGAACGGAGCAAAGTACAGAGAGATCCCTGATGAAAACCTGCTCCAGAGCGCTCAGGACCTCAGACTGGGGCGAAGGTTCACCTTCCAACAGGACAATGACCCTAAGCACACAGCCAAGTCAACACAGGAGTGGCTTCGGGACAAGTCTCTGAATGTCCTTGAGTGGCCCAGCCAGAGCCCGGACTTGAACCCAAGTCGAACATCTCTGGAGAGACCTGAAAATAGCTGTGCAGCAACGCAACCTGACAGAGCTTGAGAGGATCTGCAGAGAAGAATGGGAGAAACTCCCCAAATACAGGTGTGCCAAGCTTGTAGCATCATGCCCAAGAAGTCTCGGGGCTGTAATCGCTGCCAAAGGTGCTTCAACAAAGTACTGAGTAAAGGTTCTGAATACTTATGTAAATGTAATATTTCTGTTTTTTTATTTTTTAATGCTTTGTCATTATGGGGTATTGTGTGTAGATTGATGAGGGGGAAAAAAAACAATTTAATCCATTTTAGAATAAGGCTGTAACGTAACAAAATGTGGAAAACGTCAAGGGGTCTGAATACTTTCCAGATGCACTGTAAGTATAATACAGGAAGGCACAATCTATAGTCCAATATTTCCATGTGTATTCGGGAAGGAAGGATGGGGGGCAGTGTATGTATATGTGTATACACTGAGCAGGATAATAATAGTCTGGTAGCAGCAGTTGTGATGTGTGTTAAGGTGCGGAGAATCAGCAGGTGGTCAGTCCAGTTCAAGTGTTCAGCAGTCTGATGGCTTGTAGATAGAAACTGTCTCTGAGCCTGTTGGTATCAGACCTCATGCTCCAATACAGTCTGATGGCCTGTAGATAGAAACTGTCTCTGAGCCTGTTGGTATCCATGTTAATAATGTTATTCTGCAGCTGGTCCAGGATCAATCAGCTGTGTTAGCGTTGTTATGACAGCTGGAAGTCTGTATTAACTGTATTACAGTGTGTGTGTGTCCCAACTCGCACCCTATTCCCTATATAGTAAAAGTAGTGTGCACTATGTAGGGAACAGTGTGCCATTTGGGGACGTACTCAGTGAGTTAACTCACCGGCTGCTGCTGTAACACATTGGAACATTGTACAGACTCATCTCTATAGCAACCACTTTGTTGACTGACAATGTACAGACTCATCTCTATAACAACCACTTTGTTGACTGACAATGTACAGACTCATCTCTATAGCAACCACTTTGTTGACTGACAATGTACAGACTCATCTCTATAGCAACCACTTTGTTGACTGACAATGTACAGACTCATCTCTATAGCAACCACTTTGTTGACTGACAATGTACAGACTCATCTCTATAGCAACCACTTTGTTGACTGACAATGTACAGACTCATCTCTATAGCAACCACTTTGTTGACTGACAATTTACAGACTCATCTCTACAGCAACCACTTTGTTGACTGACAATGTACAGACTCATCTCTATAGCAACCACTTTGTTGACTGACAATTTACAGACTCATCTCTACAGCAACCACTTTGTTGACTGACAATGTACAGACTCATCTCTATAGCAACCACTTTGTTGACTGACAATGTACAGACTCATCTCTATAGCAACCACTTTGTTGACTGACAATTTACAGACTCATCTCTACAGCAACCACTTTGTTGACTGACAATGTACAGACTCATCTCTATAGCAACCACTTTGTTGACTGACAATGTACAGACTCATCTCTATAGCAACCACTTTGTTGGCTGACAATGTACAGACTCATCTCTATAGCAACCACTTTGTTGACAGATACACACAAGAGGCCTATATATATGATTTACATTAGGATGTTAGACTTAGGCTGTATTATCAGGAACATGTTATTTACAATCTGTTCCAATTGCAAAGTTGCCAATAAAGAACCCACAAAGCTATACATTAAAATATATACATTAAAAGCTATGGAGTCTATAGTATGTTTAAAAATATGAATAAGTCATTGATACCGCTTCAAAAATCATAAGCCAACCACAGCACACCCCTGATTGTTCAGCCTGCACGTCAATCACATCAGTATGTTGGCCAATCATGCGCAAATCAAGTTCTATAGAGTTCTGTCCATAGAATTCCATATTAGAAGGGGTTCTTTTTAAATAATTTTTTTAGGGGGTAGATCAGCTTTAATATTGCAGATAGATTGTGGCTTCTATCAATGTCATTTCCAATCCCCCATATATTGTTGTTGTAAATATATTTGTTAAAGATATATATTTTATTAAATATAAAGCGTAAATTGTTGCCAGCAGCACAGTTGCCGTCACCAACCCTCTGGATAATATAAAAACAGCCTAACCAGCTCTGCTAGGGTGACTAAAATGGTCAGAGTGACCTGTTCTCTCATTTGTGTCTGGAAGTAGCTAGCAAGCTAGCCAACGTTAGCCAGTTAGCCAGTTAGCCAACGTTAGCCAGTTAGCCAGTTAGCCAACGTTAGCCAGTTAGCCAGTTAGCCAACGTTAGCCAGTTAGCCAGTTAGCCAACGTTAGCCAGTTAGCCAGTTAGCCAACGTTAGCCAGTTAGCCAGTTAGCCAACGTTAGCCAGTTAGCCAGTTAGCCAACGTTAGCCAGTTAGCCAGTTAGCCAACGTTAGCCAGTTAGCCAACGTTAGCCAGTTAGCCAGTTAGCCAGTTAGCTTGGGTGCTTGACTGCTGTTGTTAGGACAGAACGCTCAGATCAACCCTTAAAGAGATGGGTGGAGCTAACGCTTAAGAGGGTGTGAACGATGCTGAATGGGTGTAGACAAAGAAGAGCTCTCCAGCAGGTGTACCAAAACATTCAAAGGCCATTTTCTCAAAAGTGAGGTTACAAGTTGATCAACTTTCAAAGCAAAATGACTTTCCCATTGTTCCTCAACTGTAGTGTATGATATACCATGTTCTAGCTCTGAGTCTATCCAATGTAAAAAAAAAAACACAATTTCAAATGTTGCTACATAAGACCGATTTGAGCCGGTCGGTCACATATTTTCCTTCTTTATTATTTTCCCCTAACCCCACCACCCCTCCCCTAATTAGAGTAAACAAATGAACAACAACACTTAGGCTTCTACTTCCAGCTTATACATACTATATACATTTAACAGACACAGTATATTTTACATGAGTTATCTTTTGTTTGTTTTTAGTCCCATCCTTCAGCTACCATCAGCCCCTCCCACCTATCTCTGAAAGGGGTTATACCTTTGCGCGCTCCAGGTCAAAAATGATTTCACCGTCACTCCTCTCCTCCCCTCCCCTCATCTCCCTCTCTACCCAGACTGCCTCTCTCTCCTTGTCTACCGGGATAAGTCCGATAAGGTCAGGGGTCGTCGTGAGCGGCTGCGGATGACCTTGGAGGGGATCTGTGGAGTGGAGCCGGGGTTAGGGTACGACGGGGTGGCCTTCACCCTCACCATCCTCTGCCTGGGACACACAGTGGGACTGGGCTTCGACAGCAGAGAGGGGCTGACGGCATGGGACGCTAGGCTGAGATACAGCCTGGGAGAAGGTAGGGTGGGGGGGGGGCATGGGACGCTAGGCTGAGATACAGCCTGGGAGAAGGTAGGGTGGAGGGAGGGGGGGGGGCAGTAGGGTGTGTGTGTGTGTGTGTGTGTGTGTGTGTGCGTGCGTGCGTGCGTGCGTGCGTTTTGGCCCTTTCAGAGTTTGAGTAGAAGTTGGGGTAATAAGTACATCTCAGTCTAGACCGGTTGCGGTTGCGGTTGGTGCCGGTCAACATTAGGGAGGACACCTTTTTTTTGGTAATGAGCATGGCCTTATTTCTATTACAGCATAATGGATGACTGTCATTCATATTCCCATTCACCCAGTTCAATGTAACAGCGATAGGTTTAGGCTACTACATGATACTCTAATGTTCCCTAAACCCATCATGAGGTTGCTACAACCTAGCTTACAAATGAAAGTTTATAACCTAGGTGCACACAGGTCGAGAGACAAATTAATAAAACAATACATTTGAAAAAACCAAAAGCTTACCTTGACTTGGAAGAGTTGGAGTGTTGGATAGCGTTAGCGGTAGCAAACATGTTTAGCATTTCTCTCTGTTTGGAGTTCAGTCAGGTTGTTCAGTAGGAAAATAGGTTAGAAAGAGCCAAGAGAAAAGAGAAGAAGAAGAAAGAAAAAAGGGTAGGTATGGGATTGTATATATATTAAATAATTTTAAATTTGGATGGTTTAGAATAGGGGGGGGGGAAAGCAATCATGGTTAAGAAAGAGAGAGAGATGATTGGAAGGGGGAGGGAAAAGAGGAAGGGAGGAAGAGGGAGGGGAAGGGGAAAGAGGTACCCCAAAAGTTATTATACTGTATTTCCCTGATAATAGAGAAGGAGAGGGGAGAGATAGGCGGGAAGACCAAGAAAAGGGGGTAGAGGGGGGAAAGAAAGAGAGAAGAAGGGGAGAGAGATTAGTTAGAGAAGGCCAAGAGGGGAGACTCTCTTCTTTCGGAAACTCGTTTTGGATGTCTCTCTGTCTTCTCTATTCTCTCCCTTCTCTATCTCTCTCTCTTCTCTCTTCTCTTCTCTCTTCTCTTTTTCCTTTTTCTTCTCTCTCTCTCTGCCAGCCAGCTAGCCAGTCAGTCAGTCAGATGTCTTCTACGACCTGTTTCTTCCCCTGTGCCCGTTCAGTGTTTGGGGCATGAGTGAAAGATCTTGCTTTTTTTCTGCTCAGATGACACCTGCTGTAATGGTGTGTGTGGTTTTGGGGGATCTTTATAAAAGAGTCATCAACAGACACCCAGGTTGCGTCCCAAATTCCCTACATAGTGGACAACTTTTGATCAGGTAGTGCACTACATGGGGAATAGGGGTACCATTTGGGACGGAGCCCCATTGGTGACAGATCACAGCCAGCGGAGCACAACAGAGTGTTTAATCATCATTAATACTGGCATCAATCAGCCAGCTCTCTGTGTGTGTTAGATGGATGTTTATGTACTAGACTTATGCTCCGTGTCAGCTCTCTCTGTGTGTGTGTGTGTGTGTGTGTGTGTGTGTGTGTGTGTGTGTGTGTGTGTGTGTTCCTCTTCATTATGTCTCTGATTGATACAGAACTCATGGTGTGTTACAGCGGCTCTCTTTGCCTTTAGCTAAGTTTGACTGATCATTCATCAGTCCTCTCCCTCTCTCCTCTCCATCTTTCCATCTCTCCATCTCTCCCCCCTCCGTCTCTCCCATCGCTACCGCTCTCTCTCCTCTCTTTCCGTTCGTTCCCTCCCCCCCCAGTTAGATAAGGGAGTTTATCAAAATTGGGTTTGTTTTCGAATTCTTTGTGGATCGCTGTAATCTGAGGGAAATATGTCTCTAATATGGTCATACATTTGGCAGGAGGTTAGGAAGTGCAGCTCAGTTTCCACCTCATTTTGTGGGCAGTGTGCACATAGCCTGTCTTCTCGAGAGCCAGGTCTGCCTACGGCGGCCTTTCTCAATAGCAAGGCTATGCTCACTGAGTCTGTACATAGTCAAAGCTTTCCTTAAGTTTGGGTCAGTCAGTGGTCAGGTATTCTGCCACTGGTTACTCTCTGTTTAGGGCCAAATAGCATTCTAGTTTGCTCTGTTTTTTTGTTTGTTCTTTCCAATGTGTCAAGTAATTCTCTTTTTGTTTTCTCATGATTTGGTTGGGTCTAATTGTGTTGCTGTCCAGGGGCTCTGTGGGGTCTGTTTGTGTTTGTGAACAGAGCCCCAGGACCAGCTTACTTAGGGGACTCTTCTCCAAGTTAATCTCTCTGTAGGTGATTGGTCAATCTCTCTCCCTCTCTCCCTCCCTCCTTCCCTCCCTCCCTCTCTTCCTCCTTCCCTCCCTCTCTCTCTCAACCAGTCCACAGGTTCAGTGTAGGCGTTCAGCCAGGAACTAAGCTAGAGAGTGGTCCCGCCTCCCTGCACCTGTGCAACAACCTATTGGTCCTCACTAGGGACCTCCCCCCGGCCGTGATTGGCCAGTGGAAGCTGTCAGACCTGCGTCGCTATGGCGACGTGCCCAATGGCTTTGTGTTTGAGGGCGGGACTAGATGTGGATACTGTGAGTATGGAACCACAACGGGCTCTGTGTCCCAAATGGCAAGTCCCTATGTAGTACACTACTTTTGAGGATTGGAACCCACTTTGTCAACGAGTTAGTTTCTTTTTACTAAGTATTTATATTTCCATGTTCATAGTTCACCAGGTCTGTGGCCTCCAACCCTGGTCCTGGAGAATTAGAAGTATGCAGGCTTTTGTTCCAGCCCAGCAGTACAATGTCTCTGTGTCTCGATCGCCCGCTCTTCTCTCCCCATGACGACAGGACAGTGTAGTTGGTTGGTATCTCAGAGGACAGTACAGTTGGTTGGTATCTCAGAGGACAGTACAGTTGGTTGGTATCTCAGAGGACAGTACAGTTGGTTGGTATCTCTCACCCAGGTTCTCTATAAATGAAGAGGAGGGTAGAATCAGAGTGTAGACCAGGTTTCCTAGAAATGAAGAGGGGAGGGTTAGAAGTCATAGTGTAGACCAGGTTTTCTAGAAATGAAGAGGAGGGTAGATTCAGAGTGTAGACCAGGTTTCCTAGAAATGAAGAGGAGGGTAGAATCAGAGTGTAGACCAGGTTTCCTAGAAATGAAGAGGAGGGTAGATTCAGAGTGTAGACCAGGTTTCCTAGAAATGAAGAGGAGCGTATCGCACTCAACAAAATACATGTCCAGTGTAGCAGGCCTGTCAGGACCAAAGACAACTACTATTACTGTAGCAGGGGTCTGTGTAATATGCCTGTGTGTGTGTTGTGTGTGTGTGTGGTGTGTGTGTGATGTGTTGGTGAACTGTGCGTGTGTTTGTGTGTGTGTGTGCATGACTCCTGGGCCAGAGTATCTTGTTTCATCATTCTATAAATACCACACCCCCTAGAGCCCTCTCAGCCAATCACCACGGCCCTCTCCCCCACATAATTTACATATTACCCCGCAGGACAGCAGTGAGGGAATGACATGTCCAGAATGAAGTGTGTGTGCGCGCTCAGATAGAATGTGAGTGTTGTTACATTAGAGAAATAGAACAGATAGAATGTGAGTGTTGTTACATTAGAGAAATAGAACATTTACATTACATTTACATTTTAGTCATTTAGCAGACGCTCTTATCCAGAGCGACTTACAGTTAGTGAATACATCTTTTTTTTTTTTTTTTTTATACTGGCCCCCCCCGTGGGAATCGAACCCCGCAACCCTGGCGTTGCAAAACGCCATGCTCTATCAACTGAGCTACATCCCTGCCGGCCATTCCCTCCCCTAACCTGGACGACGCTGGGCCAATTGTGCGCCGCCCATGAGTCTCCTGGTCGCGGCCGGCTGCGACCAGAGCCTGGATTCGAACCAGGATCTTAGTGCAACAGTCAGTTTAGCCTGCGATTGCAGTGCCTTAGCCCACTGCCGCCACTCAGGAGCTAGA
This sequence comes from Coregonus sp. 'balchen', assembly GCA_902810595.1. NCBI lineage: Eukaryota > Metazoa > Chordata > Actinopteri > Salmoniformes > Salmonidae > Coregonus > Coregonus sp. 'balchen'. Next base: position 9,504,213 of record LR778274.1, read on the forward strand.
ACAGATAGAACGTGAGTGTTGTTAATTAGAGAAATAAAAAGAAGAATGTGTTGTACATGAGGAGAAAGAAATAGAAATAGAACAGATAGAAATGGTGTTGTTACATTAGACAATAGAAAAGCAGAATGTGAGTTTGTTACATTAGAGAAATAGAACAGATAGAATGTGGTGGTTGTACAAGAGAAATAGAACAGCTAGAACGTTGAGTGTTGTACATTAGAGAAATAGAAACAGATAGGAATGTGTTGTTACATTAGAGAATGAGAACAGAAGAATGTGAGGGTTGTGTGTTACATTAGAGAATAGAAACAGATAGAATGTGAGTTTGTTACATTAGAGAAAATAGAAACAGATAGAATGTGAGTGTTGTACATAGAGAATTAGAACAGATAGATGTGAGTGTTGTTAACATTAGAGAAATAGAACAGATTAGAACGTGGTGTTGTTAATTCGAGAATAGACACAGATAGCATGTGGTGTTACTATTTTGAGAAATAGAACAGATAGACTGTGAGGGTGTTGTTTACATAGAGAATAGACAAGATAGAATGTGAGTGTTGTTACATAGAGAAATAGAACAGATAGAATGGGAGTGTTGTTAACATTAGGAGAAATAGAACAGATAGAATGTGAGGTGTACATTAGAGAAGTAGAACGATAAAGAACGTGAGTGTTTGTACATTAGAGAATAGAACAGATAGAATTGGTTGTTACATAGAGAAATAGAAACAGAGATAGAATGTGAGTGGTGTGTTGTTACATTAGAGAAAATAGAACAGATAGAAGTGGAGAGGTTGTTACATTAGAGAAATAGAAACCAGATAGAATGTGTTGTCACATAGAGAAATAAAGACGATTAGTAATGTGCGTGTTGTGTTGTACATTAGAGAAATAGAACAGATAGAATGGATGTGTTGTACATTAGAGAAATAGAACAGATTAGAATGTTGAGTGTTGGTACATTAGAGAAATAGAACAGATAGAATGTGAGTGTTGTTACATTAGAGAAATAGAACAGATAGAATGTGAGTGTTGTTACATTAGAGAAAGAGGAACAGAAGAATGGGAGGGTGTTGTAATTAGGAGAAATCGAACGATAGAATGTGTTGTACCATAGAGAAATAGAACAGATAGAATGTGTTACATTAGAGAAATAGAACAGATAGAATGTGAGTGTTGTTACATTAGAGAAATAGAACAGATAGAACGTGAGTGTTGTTACATTAGAGAAATAGAACAGATAGAATGTGTTGTTACATTAGAGAAATAGAACAGATAGAATGTTTGTTAGTGTTGTTACATTAGAGAAATAGAACAGATAGGGAATTGTTTGTTTTAACATTAGAGAAATAGAAAGATAGAAGTGAGTGTTGTGTTTGGTACATCAGAGAACTAGAACAGATATAGAATGTGAGTGTTTTAACATTTAGAGAAATAGAACAGATAGGAATGTGAGTGGTGACTACCATTAGAGAAATAGAACATGATGATTAGAATGTGAGAGTGTTGCTACATAGCGAAATAGATGTGAGTGTTGTTACATTCGAGAAATAGAACAGATATAATGTGAGTGTTGTTACATTAGAGAAATAGAACAGATAGAATGGAGTGTTGCTACATGAGAAATAGAACATGATTAGACATGTGGCTAGTTGTGTTGCATTAGAAAAATAGAACAGATAATGTCATGTGTGTACATTAGAAGAAATAGAACAGATAGAATGTGAGTGTTGACTATTTTAGAGAACTAATAGAACAGATAGAATGTGAGGGGTGGTACATTAGAGAAATAGAACAGATATAAGGGTGGTGGGGTTTGGCGCTACATTAGAGGAAAAGAACAGATGAAGTGAGTGTTGTTTACATTAGAGAAATAGAACAGAGATAGAGTGAGTGTTGTACATTAGAGAAATAGAACAGTATTAGAATGTGAGTGGAGTGTTGCCTACATCTATGAGAAAATAGAAACATAATAATTAGTGTTGTTTTAAATTTAGAGAACATAGAACAGACAGAATGTGAGTGTTGTACATTAAAGAAAGGTGAGAATACAGATGAATGTGAGTGTTAATTGCAATCCCTGACCTGTGAATCAGCCCATCGGTAAAGCCTAACTAGGATAGCTAAGTGATCATGTTATGGTAAAAAAATGATTGGTCGTGGGTGCGGCGTGTCGGGTGTTAAGGTAGGTGAGAGAAAGGGGAAAGAGAGAGGAACGGCTGCCGGAAGAAACTACAGGAGAGGTAGGAGAGGAGTGGTCCTCTGTAGCCCTCAGCTGGATAGGAGCACGGCGCTTGTACCGTCCATGGTAGGTAGTGGGTTCTATCCCCGGGACCACCCATACACAAAAAAAAAATGTAGGCACGCAGACTGTCAAGTCGCTTTGGATTATAAAAGAGTCGCTAAATGGCATATTATTATTATTATTTGATGAGGAGATGGAGAGGAGAGGCGATGAGGAGAGGAGACGGAGGGGAGGGGGCGAGGGGGGAAGGAAGAGGAGAGGAGAATAGGAGAGGTGGAGAGACGAGAGGAAGAGAGGAGGGGAGGGGAGGGGAGAGGAGAAGAGAGGGGGGGGGGGTGAATAGAGGAGAGGGATGTCTTGTGACTTATCACCTCTGTGTATCTTCATCTGACCCACAGTTAACACACACAAACACACTCACACACACTAACACACACTCACACACGTCACCACACACACTAAGCAACAAACACACACGAACAGACAACCAACACACCACTCACTCACTCTCTCACACACACACTAACAAACAGAAGCATATTTCCCTATGAGTGCCTCCTATTCAGGTGAATAACTAGATGGTAATTCCTATTCTGGTGAATAACTAGATGGTAATTCCTATTATGGGAATAACAGATGGTAAATTCTATTCTGGTGAGCAATAACTAGATGGTGCTAGATGGTAATTCCTATTCTGGTGAATAATCTAGATGGTTAATTCCTATATGGTGAATATAAATAGATAGTAATTCCCTATATTATGGTGAATAATACTAGATGGGCTTGCAATGGTAATCCTATTCAGGTGAATAACTAGATGGTAATTCCTATTCTGGTGAATAACTAGATGGTAATTCCTATTCTGGTGAATAACTAGATGGTAATTCCTATTCAGGTGAATAACTAGATGGTAATTCCTATTCTGGTGAATAACTAGATGGTAATTCTATTCTGGTGAATAACTAGATGGTAATTCCTATTCTGGTGAATAACTAGATGGTAATTCCTATTCTGGTGAATAACTAGATAGTAATTCCTATTCTGGTGAATAACTAGATGGTAATTCCTATTCAGGTGAATAACTAGATGGTAATTCCTATTCTGGTGAATGTAACTAGATGGTAATTCCTATTCTGGTGAATAACTAGATGGTAATTCCTATTTCTGGTGAAAAACGTAGATGGAATTCATTATTCTGGTGATAATCTAGGATGTAAGTCCTATCAGGTGAATAACTAGATTGGTGGAATCATATCAGGGAAAATAGATGGTATTCATACCACAAACACACACTGTACTTTTCTCTTCACCCAAAACCCTGCTAGCCTCCCTCCCTCAAGGCCGCTTGTGATGTAAACGCTCCGAAAGTATTTTCTCAACTTTTCTAAATTCCCTCAAGGTTTTTGACTGATAAAATATGCTATTTTCTTGTTAACAAAAACATTGAAAAAAAGATGTTGTTCTTGTGCCACATGTCTCTCTAGTACAGTAGTCTACTGAATGAAGTTCTGGTTTCTTCAAGGTTTTCCTCATGTTGTGTTTTTTTCTGGAACTCTCTCCTGTATGAGTTCTAATACAAACAACAGGAACACATTGAATTGGAAGATTGTTTGACGTAACCAAGGGCTTTTTGTCTACAGTATAACCTTACAAAAACCTCCTGGGTGTGTGTGTGGGTGGTGTCGTGGGTGTGTTGGTGTGTGTGTTGTCATTCAAGGGTAGATTGCCTTCATTAACAGCCTCTTCGGTTATAGACGAAGCTGCCTTAAATTAACTCAGGAGAAAGAATAACGTCTCCTTCATCAATCTCATTTTTAACCCAGCCTTCCATTTTTATTCTTGGAACAGTGTCAATGGCAATGTGTAACAGTTTCGATGAGAGGATACGAGACCAAAAAACAAAGAAACAAAAAAATAAACAAAAGAGAGAATAGAGTGAGAGAGGAGAGAGAGATCGAGTAGCGAGAGAGAACGAGGAGAGAGACGAGGACGCGCGAGAGTAGAGATGAGAGCAGCGTAAGGGAGATAGTAGGCGAGAGAGAGAGATGGAAATAGAATTACAACTGTCTCGCTCGCTAAGAATAGTCTCTAGTAGCATGATATAAAGGAGCTCTTATCTATATATAGCTAGAGATCGTCTTACTACTCGATCCTGATCTATCGGGCACTCGTCTTCTCTATAGGGTAAATATCTCTCCCTCTAGTGCATTCTCTCTATCGTCCACTCTATCGCTAGATAGAAGATCGTCACTCTCTCTCTCTATCACTGTCGTTCACTCTCTCTCTCTCTCTTCTATCTTCTACTCTCTCTCTCTCTCTATCCTCTCTCTATATCTTTAAGGGGATGGTGTATTCTTCCTGTCATTCAGAAGGGGAGCCGGATCAGTTGCCTGTTTGACTGTGTAGTCAGAGCATATCTCCAGTAGAGCACCTATAGGCCTTTTCAGACCTAACGACCGGTATACACACACGAAGCACAACAAACACACACAACAAACCACACGCAAACACGCACAACGCAGCACAACACACACAAATCAACACACACACACAACAAACACACGAAAGCGAGTGCCAGCAGGGGTCCCGTTGTTGGCTCAGTCCTCCAGAAGTCAAAGCTCTCTATATAAATTGATTCACTACCAAAGGAATGGTGTCTGTGTGTGTGTGTGGTGTCTGTGTGTCTGTGTGTGTGTGTCCATCTGTGTCTGTGTGTGTGGTCTGGCTGTGTGTGTGTATTCGTGTGTGTGTCGAGGCGCCAGGACGGAGGTGGCATCCACATGCTCAAAGCCCTGGGGGCACTGTGTGTTTTCGTGTGTGTGTGTGTGTGTGTGTGTGTGTGTGTGTGTGTGTGTGTGTGTGTGTGTGTGTGTGTGTGTGTGTGTTCACAGGCATTTCTGAGAAGGCTTCACATGTTGAGACAGGAGAGGGAAGAATAACTGCATATGGGCACGTACACACACACACACACACACACACACACACACACACACACACACACACACACACACACACACACACACACACACACACACACCACATACACACACAGGGCTCGACACCCTTATGCCACCACAAAGACAACAAAAACATTTACTGCTTAAACCTTATAAAGACATAAAGAAACACACACAGCCTTAGAGACGAGGTGCTGACCAATAGAACAGATAACTCAGAGAAACACACACAGCATTAGAGACGAGGTGCTGACCAGTAGAGAAACACACACAGCCTTAGAGACGAGGTGCTGACCAGTAGAGAAACACACACAGCCTTAGAGACGAGGTGCTGACCAGTAGAGAAACACACACAGCCTTAGAGACGAGGTGCTGACCAGTAGAGAAACACACACAGCCTTAGAGACGAGGTGCTGACCAGTAGAACAGATAACTCAGAGGAACACACACACAGCCTTAGAGACGAGGTGCTGACCAGTAGAACAGATAACTCAGAGAAACACACACACAGCCTTAGAGACGAGGTGCTGACCAGTAGAACAGATAACTCAGAGAAACACACACAGCCTTAGAGACGAGGTGCTGACCAGTAGAACAGATAACTCAGAGAACACACACACAGCCTTAGAGACGAGGTGCTGACCAGTAGAACAGATAACTCAGAGAACACACACACAGCCTTAGAGACGAGGTGCTGACCAGTAGAACAGATAACTCAGAGAAACACACACAGCCTTAGAGACGAGGTGCTGACCAGTAGAACAGATCACTCAGAGAAACACACACAGCCTTAGAGACGAGGTGCTGACCAGTAGAACAGATAACTCAGAGAACACACACACAGCCTTAGAGACGAGGTGCTGACCAGTAGAACAGATAACTCAGAGAAACACACACAGCCTTAGAGACGAGGTGCTGACCAGTAGAGAAACACACACAGCCTTAGAGACGAGGTGCTGACCAGTAGAGAAACACACACAGCCTTAGAGACGAGGTGCTGACCAGTAGAACAGATAACTCAGAGAACACACACACAGCCTTAGAGACGAGGTGCTGACCAGTAGAACAGATAACTCAGAGAAACACACACAGCCTCAGAGACGAGGTGCTGACCAGTAGAACAGATAACTCAGAGAACACACACACAGCCTTAGAGACGAGGTGCTGACCAGTAGAACAGATAACTCAGAGAAACACACACAGCCTTAGAGACGAGGTGCTGACCAGTAGAACAGATAACTCAGAGAACACACACAGCCTTAGAGACGAGGTGCTGACCAGTAGAACAGATAACTCAGAGAACACACACACAGCCTTAGAGACGAGGTGCTGACCAGTAGAACAGATAACTCAGAGAAACACACACAGCCTTAGAGACGAGGTGCTGACCAGTAGAACAGATCACTCAGAGAACACACACACAGCCTTAGAGACGAGGTGCTGACCAGTAGAGAAACACACACAGCCTTAGAGACGAGGTGCTGACCAGTAGAACAGAGAACTCAGAGAACTCACACACAGCCTTAGAGACGAGGTGCTGACCAGTAGAACAGATAACTCAGAGAAACACACACAGCCTTAGAGACGAGGTGCTGACCAGTAGAACAGATAACTCAGAGAAACACACACAGCCTTAGAGACGATGTCACGCCCTGGCTCTGGGACTCTGTTATGTTGAGCCAGGGTGTGTAGTTTCTATGTGTCTGTGTTCTAGGTTGTTTGTCTAGCTGATGTGTTTTCTATGTTGGCCGGTGTGGTTCTCAATCAGAGGCAACGTGAATCAGCTGTTGATTGTTGTCTCTGATTGGGAACCATACTTAGGCAGCCTGTTTTGCCACAGTGTTTTGTGGGATCTTGTTCCGTGTATGGTTTGTGTCTGTTACTAAGGACTTCACGTATCGTTTTTGTTGTTTTGTTCGTGTGTGTACTCACAAAATAAAGTATGTTCACTCTTCACGCTGCGCATTGGTCCACTTCTATCGACGATCGTGACAGATGAGGTGCAGACCAGAGTGACTTACAGTTAGTGAGTGCATACATTTTTCATTTGCAGGGAGCTCTTGTTTCGACCAATGGAAAGATTAATAGTGTGGCTTGAGAAAGCAGCCTTTAGATATTGTAAGAATTATTTCTGATTTATAGTTTATTAGAATTATTATTATTATTATTATTATTATTATTATTATTATTATTATATCATAACTTTTTATTTTTTATTAAATGTTTTATTTGAGTATTATTTTTATGATTATCATATTAATATTTATTTATTATTATTATTATTTATTTGTTGTAAATATATTTTTTAAGCATCTGAAATCACCAATAGCTGTCAATGATGGTCCTGCAGAACGGAGTGTGCTTGTGTGTGTGTGTGTGTGTGTGTGTGAGAGTCTGTTTGTGAGTTCGTCTCTGTGTGCATTCGTGTCTGTGTGTGTGTGTGTGTGTATACAGAGTGTGTATACATATCTATATCGGTCAGGTCTGAGAAGCTTGGGTGCTGCAGCCTGTTTTAACCTGAGACATTCAGTGCTTTGAAGGTGCTATAATTAGCCTAGCTTAGCGTTAGCCAGCGCTAGCAAGTGTTAGTCGACACCCCATTCAGCATAGTGACTAAGCCTGCTGTAGGGGCTTAGCGGTTAGCATTAGCCATTAGCTAGCCGTCATGCTAAGCTAGTGACATGGGGGTAGATTCTTGACACCCCCTCCACCCCATCTTGCATTCCCACACATATACATACAGGACATAGTACACACACTTTTACACATACACACACACACACACACACACACACACACACACACTCTTACACATACACACTCACAGACACGCAGACATACACTCCTCATATACACCTCCCTGTAAATGTGCTGACACACACACACACACACACACACACACCTGTTATATACATCCCCCTGTAAATGTTCCAGCCTTTGGCATGGTTTTTCACACACACACACACACACACACACACACACACACACACACACACACACACACACCTCCCCTCCCTGTGAAGGTGTTAGGTGTGTGAATTGGCAGGGTTTTTCACTGAATCGTGGCAGAGAGAGATAGCTGCCAGACGGTGAGGGTAACTGTATCCGGGAAACCATACATTTGCGGCCAGGCTCCGCAGTTTGACGTTAGTTAAAGAGAGGAGAGGAGAGGATTGTATGAAAAATGTATGCACTCACTAAATGTAACTGTAAATCGCTCTGGATAAGAGCGTCTGCTAAATGACTAAAATGTAAAAATGATTGGAGGATAGAGGAGGGAAGGGAGGGGAGTGTTATCTAGTGGGAACCCCGTTAGCACGGCAGGCTCTGGTGCCTTCTTGCCGCGGGTTCAAAACGAAAGAGAAAATCCTACCTGCTCTAATTGTGTGGTAACTCGTCTGTTGTCATTTTGTCTCTGTGAAGTAGGCTACAGGAGTTTTGTAACTTTTCCCACTTTGGCTTAGTGCTAGCACGCTAGCTGACGGACATCTGGAATCTATCTATTTTGGATTCCGGCCCGTTGAAGCGCCCGCCTCACCCTCGCTTTGGTAGATAACTCCGCCTGTACTCTTTTAAACGTTTTACCATTGGATGGGCCCCAACCATCAATCTGTAAGTCTCTGCTCTCTCTTTGTTTTTAATCTGCGGTTATGTTTTAGTTGTGTTCTAGCTGGTCTCCAGTAGTTGGGCTCTAGCTTGCCGACCGTAACCATGGTGATTGGCTAGGCTGGCTAGGCTAATAGCTAGTTGGCTAAATAGCTAACATTAGCTGGCTGGCTAGCTAGCTGGCTAAGATAACTGCATATAGCTAACATTCTTTGATAACCGGTTAGATGGTGTTATATATTTCCTAAACGTTGGTTTACTTTAATGTAGCTGTAAGCTCTTTCAGTGCTAACGGAACATTAGCAGGCTGGTAGGGCTAATGTTAGCAGGCTAGTAGGGCTAACATTAGCAGGCTGGTTGACTAGCAACCTTGCAAGTTGATTTGTAACAATAAATTCAAAAAGTATTTGCTTGTAAGTTAGAAAATCTCATTTAAATCAGTAGTCATGAGTGCAACGATTTGGTTTAATTGGAAGTTATACATTTTGAAGTTATCTCTGTTGGACTTTACATTATAGAAAATGGGCTGGCTTGCCGGGTCCTCCATATTACATCACACCCCGGAATAACTTTTTCCGACATGACTTCGGCATTTTACGGAATTCTGATCGGTTTTATGTAATAACTCCAAAAATAGAAAAGTGAGGTGTAACTTTGCATTGGGACTTTTGATGCGTATATATATATATGTTGTAAAGTGGTTGTCCCACTGGCTATCATAAGGTGAATGCACCAATTTGTAAGTGGCTCTGGATAAGAGCGTCTGCTAAATGACGAAAATGTAAATGTAAATACTAATGCAAATCCCAATATGTTACATGTGGTTATGTTTGTGGTCCTCTGTAGCTCAGCTGGTAGAGCACGGCGCTTGTAACGCCAAGGTAGTGGGTTCGATCCCCGGGACCACCCATACACAAAAGAAAAAAAATGTATGCTCGCATGACTAAGTCGCTTTGGATAAAAGCGTCTGCTAAATGGCATATTATTATTATTATTATTATTATATTATTATTATATTAAAAGAGAGAGTTGAGAGTTTCTGTGTGTTCATAATACATAATAGAGCCCATGGTTTCAGGGTGGTGTCACGACACATTCTCTCTCCCCTCTGATCCTGTGGCTCGGTTCTGTTCCCACTTCCTGTGATGTCATCATGTCTCTGTCAGGTCTGATCCCAACCAGGGGGACAGGGAGTGTGTGTGTGTGTGTGTGTTGTGTGTGTCTTTCTCTCTGTGTGTGTTGGAGATTTGAAAGGCCTTTACTGCTGTTGTTATAACTGACCCAGTGGATAAAGCTGTGGATATATTATTCTGTTCCCTGTGTGTGTGTGTGTGTGTGTGTGTGTGTGTGTGTGTGTGTGTGTGTGTGTGTGTGTGTGTGTGTGTGTGTGTGTGTGTGTAGATCCCAGTGCTAGCCGGTCCTCCTCAGAGGAGAGGATCAACCATGAAGCATCAGAACTAGAGAGAAGACTCAGTCTGCTGTCCCTCAGCAGTAGACAGAGCAGCACAGGTAATCCATCAATTAATCAGTCAATAATCCCAGTTTTCTGTTAATATCCTGACTATATTTGAACCATCAATAAGTTATGTAGTTGGTATCATTCAATTTAATCTGAAATAATTTGACCTTTACTCAATTGACCTTTGATAAATCAATCAATCAATCATCTAATCAATAATATCCTCCCCAGCCTCCACCTCCAGTTACAGCACCTCCGTTGCCGGGGATGACCGCAGCAGTATCTCTTCCTCCTCCTCCAGCCAATCAGACGCCAGCTACGGAAGCCACCTTCCTTTGTGGCCAGAGCCAAAACGCCCCACTTCCTCAACCGAGACCCTGTCGGCCCCTCCTACTGCGAGGTCCTCGGCCAATCTGGACGAGCAACTCTATAATGCTGTCATGAACCGCTCTCCTTTCAAACCGCCTTCCCATACTCGCAGTCTCCACGACAGCGGGCGCCAAAGCTCATTGGACAGCGGGATCGGCATCGCCACGGCCAGCAGCCAATCATCTTACTCCGGGAGCTTCTCTTCCTGTACGGGCAGCCTGGACACAGCCAGTCAGGGAGGAGGGGAGGAGTTTGGGTCTGTCCTTAGTCTACCTCCCCCTCCTCCCTCTCTACCTCCTCTTCCTCCTCCCACTCTACCTCCTCCACCTCCTCCTCTGTCCATAATGACCCCTGAGCCTGACCCTCTCTCCCCCCCTGCTCCCTGCTCCTGCCCCCCCTCTTGCTCCTCCTCCTCCTCCTCCTCCTCCAGGACTAGTGGTTATAGCTCTAGCGCCCCCCGGTGGCAGAGTGAGGAGTACCAGGCACCCAGCCATCTCAGACTACACTACGACAGCCCCAGGAACATCCTCCACACCCTGGCCTTCAGGGATCCTCCACCCCAGGGAGGAGCACCGGAACCGGCCAGGGACAGGCGGCTCGGTGGAGGTCATGGAGGTCAAGGACAGATCCAGGGGCATGGGTGTCCTTCCCTCCCCTCCACCCCCATCGAGGCCTCTCTCCAGCGGGTAGGGACCACGAGGCAGCCCCCTACGCCCAGACCTCTGCTGTTACCTGGCTGTCCAGTGTGTGGAGGAACGCAGGTAATACAACTCTTAACTTCGGAACGTTTTTTAAAAAATTGTTTAAACATTTTATTTTTTAACCTTAATTTAACCAGGTAAGCCAGTTGAGAACAAGTTCCTCATTTACAACTGCGACCTGGCCAAGATAAAGCAAAGCAGTGCGATAAAAACAACAACACAGAGTTACATATGGGGTAAAACAAAACATAAAGTCAAAAAATACAACAGAAAATATATATACAGTGTGTGCAAATGTAGCAAGTTATGGAGGTAAGGCAATAAATAGGCCATAGTGCAAAATAGTTACAATTTCGTATTAACACTGGAGTGATAGATGTGCAGAAGATGATGTGCAAATAGAGATACTGGGGATGCAAATGAGCAAAATAAATAACAATATAGGGATGAGGTAGTTGGGTGGGATAATTACAGATGGGCTGTGTACAGGTGCAGTGATCGGTAAGCTGCTCTGACAACTGATGCTTAAAGCTAGTGAGGGAGATAAGAGTCTCCAGCTTCAGAGATTTTTGCAATTCGTTCCAGTCATTGGCAGCAGAGAACTGGAAGGAATGGCGGCCAAAGGAGGTGTTGGCTTTGGGGATGACCAGTGAGATATACCTGCTGGAGCGCAGACTACGGGTGGGTGTTGCTATGGTGACCAGTGAGCTAAGATAAGACAGGGATTTGCCTAGCAGTGATTTATAGAGGACCTGGAGCCAGTGGGTTTGGCGACAAATATGTAGTGAGGACCAGCCAACGAGAGAGTACAGGATCACAATGGTGGGTAGTATTTGGGGCTTTGGTGACAAAACGGATGGCACTGTGATAGACTACATCAAATTTGCTGAGTAGAGTGTTGGAAGCTATTTTGTAAATGACATCACCGAAGTCAAGGATCGGTAGGATAGTCAGTTTTACGAGGGCATGTTTGGCAGCATGCGTGAAGGAGGCTTTGTTGCGAAATAGGAAGCCGATTCTAGATCTAACTTTTGATTGGAGATGCTTAATGTGAGTCTGGAAGGAGAGTTTACAGTCTAACCAGACACCTAAGTATTTGTAGTTGTCCACATACTCTAGGTCAGACCCGCCGAGAGTAGTGATTCTAGTCGGGTGGGCGGGTGCAAGCAGCGTTCGGTTGAAGAGCATGCATTTAGTTTTACTAGTGTTTAAGAGCAGTTGGAGGCTACTGAAGGAGTTTTGTATGGGAATTGAAGCTCGTTTGGAGGTTTGTTAACACAGTGTCCAATGAAGGGCCAGATGTATACAAAATGGTGTCGTCTGCGTAGAGGTGGATCTGAGAGTCACCAGCAGCAAGAGCGACATCATTGATATACACAGAGAATAGAGTCGGCCCGAGAATTGAACCCTGTGGCACCCCCATAGAGACTGCCATAGGTCCAGACAACAGGCCCTCCGATTTGACACCTTGAACTCTATCTGAGAAGTAGTTGGTGAACCAGGCGAGGCAGTCATTTGAGAAACCAAGGCTATTTAGTCTGCCAATAAGAATGTGGTGGTTGACAGAGTCGAAAGCCTTGGCCAGGTCGATGAAGACCTTATCACAATGCTAATAGATTCCTAGGCTTCATTTGGCAGATTTGATAATCCTGCTTCCCTCTGGCTACATCCCAAATGGTACCCTTGTTCCCTACATAGTGCACTACTTACCTTTATGGAGCTCTGATCAAAAGTGGAGCCCTATAAGGAATAGGATGCCATTTGGGAAGCAGACTCTATCTCGCTGCCCCCCCGTTCGTCTCTAATTGATTTCTGTTTGAAAAAAGGGAGCTTTTGGTAGGCCTCTGAAATGACACCCTATTCCTTATATAGTGCACTACTTTAGACCAGGCTCTGGTGCACTATCTAGGGAATAGGGTGCCATTTAATACATAGTTCGGATTATCTTCAGAGACTGAATGAAAATCAACTAAGTTTGTAGTGATTCCTGGATTTCAGTGACAGCTGTTTCAATGTGTGTGTGTGTGTGTGACTGGGATTGTGTGTGTCTTAGCGAGGCTCTGAAGAGCAGTGATCAGATGAGAAGAAAGAAACGGACCGAAACACTTGAAGAGACGAGATGTGTTTGTGACTTGAAGAGACAAGACGTGTTTGTAACTTGAAGAGCCGTGTTTGTAACTTGAAGAGCCGTGTTTGTGACTTGAAGAGACAAGACGTGTTTGTAACTTGAAGAGCCGTGTTTGTAACTTGAAGAGCCGTGTTTGTAACTTGAAGAGCCGTGTTTGTAACTTGAAGAGCCGTGTTTGTAACTTGAAGAGCCGTGTTTGTAACTTGAAGAGCAGTGTTTGTAACTTGAAGAGACGAGACGTGTTTGTAACTTGAAGAGACGTGTTTGTAACTTGAAGAGACGTGTTTGTAACTTGAAGAGACGAGCCGTGTTTGTAACTTGAAGAGACGTGTTTGTAACTTAAAGAGCAGTGTTTGAAACCCTTGGGAAGAGCGAGACGTGTTTTTGTAACTTGAAGAGACGTGTTTGTAACTTGAAGAGACGTGTTTGTAACTTGAAGAGACGAGCCGTGTTTGTAACTTGAAGAGACGTGTTTGTAACTTGAAGAGACGTGTTTGTAACTTGAAGAGACGAGCCGTGTTTGTAACTTGAAGAGCCGTGTTTGTAACTTGAAGAGACGAGACGTGTTTGTAACTTGAAGAGACGAGACGTGTTTGTAACTTGAAGAGACGAGACGTGTTTGTAACTTGAAGAGCCGTGTTTGTAACTTGAAGAGCCGTGTTTGTGTAATTTTCCTTTCTTCAGACAGGGTCTCTCAGTGGAACCAAGCCATATTGTGTATAGAGTAAATATTTGTTTGATGTCTCTGAAGACTTCAGCCATCAACATGTTCTAGAACAACATGTGCCGTGTGTTCTGGATACATAGAAAGTGATTCTAATTCTAAGAGTGAGACCCAGTAGGCCCTGTGTTCCTCTGCCTTTGAGGAGACAGATTGGGGCCAGTAGGCCCTGTGTTCCTCTGCCTTTGAGGAGACAGATTGGGGGCCCGTGTGTCTCCTTTCTTGATGGTGCTGGTGACTGTTCTGTTATGCCCCTCAGACAGCCCTCCCTCTCTGATGTCACTGTGGTGTCTAATTGGTCTGTCATGCCCCTCAGACAGCCCTCCCTCTCTGATGTCACTGTGGCGCCTAATTGCCACTTCTCTCCTGATGTATTACATCTACTCTTAAGAGCTTTGCTTTAGTTGATACCAGCTTCTTCCCCTTTCTGTTGATACCAGCTTCTTCCCCTTTCTTTGTTGATAACCAGCTTCTTTTCCCCTTTCGTTGATACCCAGCCCTTTTTCCCCTTTCTTTTTTTCCCCTGTTGATACCCAGCTTTTTTTTCCCCCTTTCTATTGATACCAGCTTCTTCCCCCTTTCTGTTGTACCACCTTCTTCCACTTCCCGTTGTACGCTTTTTTCCCGTTTCTGTTGAGCTCGCATTCCCTTTCTGTTTATACCAGCATCTTCCCCTTTCTGTTTGAGCTCCTCTTCCCCTTTCTGTTGATCGAGCTTCTTCCCCTTTCTGTTGAGCTCAGCCCCTCTTCCCCTTTCTGTTGAGCTCAGCATCTTCCCCTTCTGTTTTAGCTCAGCATCTTCCCCTTTCTGTTGAGCTCAGCATCTTCCCCTTCTGTTGAGCTCAGCATCTTCCCCATTTCCTGTTGAGCTCAGCATCTTCCCCTTTCTGTTGAGCTCAGCATCTTCCCCTTTCTGTTGAGCTCAGCATCTTCCCCTTTCTGTTGAGCTCAGCATCTTCCCCTTTCTGTTGATACCAGCTTCTTCCCCTTTCTGTTGATACCAGCTTCTTCCCGTTTCTGTTGAGCTCAGCATCTTCCCCTTTCTGTTGAGCTCAGCATCTTCCCCTTTCTGTTGAGCTCAGCATCTTCCCCTTTCTGTTGATACCAGCTTCTTCCCCTTTCTGTTGATACCAGCTTCTTCCCCTTTCTGTTGATACCAGCTTCTTCCCCTTTCTGTTGATACCAGCTTCTTCCCCTTTCTGTTGAGCTCAGCATCTTCCCCTTTCTGTTGAGCTCAGCTTCTTCCCCTTTCTGTTGATACCAGCTTCTTCCCGTTTCTGTTAGGCTCAGCCTCTTCCCCTTTCTGTTGAGCTCAGGCATCTTCCCCTTTCTGTTGAGCTCAGCATCTTCCCCTTTCGGGTTGATACCAGCATCTTCCCCTTTCTGTTGATACGAGCTTCTTCCCCTTTCTGTTGAACCAGCATCTTCCCCTTTCTGTTGAGCTCAGCATCTTCCCCTTTCTGTTGAGCTCAGCATCTTCCCCTTTCTGTTGATACCAGCTTCTTCCCCTTTCTGTTGATACCAGCTTCTTCCCCTTTCTGTTGATACCAGCTTCTTCCCCTTTCTGTTGATACCAGCTTCTTCCACTTTCTGTTGATACCAGCTTCTTCCCGTTTCTGTTGAGCTCAGCATCTTCCCCTTTCTGTTGATACAAGCTTCTTCCCCTTTCTGTTGATTCCAGCTTATTCCCCTCCCCTGTCGAGCACTACATTTCTCCCTCCTCTATCGAGCACTACATCTTCCCCTCCTCTGTCGAGCACTACATCTTCCCCTCCTCTGTCGAGCACTACATCTTCCCCTCCTCTGTCGAGCACTACATCTTCCCCTTCCCTGTCGAGCACTACATCTTCCCCTCCCCTGTCGAGCACTACATCTTCCCCTCCTCTGTCGAGCACAGCTTCCATATCTAGGGCAATCGGATAGGATTAAATGCATAGAAATATAATGAATAGGACGGGCGTCCCCATTCAAGTCAACGCCCGTTCTATTCATTCTATTTCTAGGGCAGTTGGTTCAAACATATACCGACGCGTGTGTGTGTGTGTGTGTGTGTGTGTGTGTGTGTGTGTGACTGAAGAATTCATGTTGACCCTGTGAACCCCTGACTATGTCTGTCCTCTCCAATACTCCCTCTTCAAGACAATAAGACAATAAGTCTTCCTTCTCTCACCTTTACATCCAACATGTTGTTGTTTACTGGCTGTGAATGGCTCTGTTTCATCATAAGGATTATCCTCTGAACATACCATGACCAGACCTGGGTCCAAATTCTATTTGAAATCTTTCAAATGCTTTGATTGTTTGCTCTAGTCTGTCTGGAGGGCCTAGTGGGCGGGGCTTGCCGTTTTGGGACTATCCCATTGGTCCATAATGCCAGGCACAACTTAAGCAAACACAGATCCGAGTATTTGAAATGATTTCGAAATAGTATTTGAACCCAGGTCTGGTTTACCACCATGGTTGTAGTTTAACCCCACCTCTCTCATCCGTTTGTCCCCCCGATCCAGAGTCATCATCCCTGTATAGATCACAACTACATTACCCATGAGCAATGGTTCTCAGCTAGAAAGAGATGTGTTACGCAGGTAAGATGACACGTCGTGTGGTTGTGGTTATTGACAGCATGTGCAAAGATACTTTTAGCTAACCCCTTAGTTTTAAAAAAAAAACGTTTAACTGATGCCTAACATGCCGACTACACCGGCCACACCCCCGTGCGCCAACGAGCGCATGTTAAGTTTGTCCGTCCACGCCAGACGATCAGGACAAACAGGGTAGAAATATCAAAACCAACTCTGAACCAACTATATTACATTTGGGGACAGGTCGAAACACATTATAAACGTTCATGGACATTTAGCTAGCTAGCTTGCTGTTGCTAGCTAATGTTTCCTGGGATATAAACATTGGGTTGTTATTTTACCTGAAATGTCATTTATTTTGCTGGATCTTTGTAGAATATCGACTCATTTTGAGTTACACAAAGTCGTGTGTTCTCTACTCCGACAATTAATCCACTGATAAAATTTGAAACCTACACTGAACAAAAATATAAACGCAACATGCAACAATTTCAAAGATTTTACAGAGTTACAGTTCATATAAGGAAATCAGTCAATTGAAATAAATTCATTAGGCTCTATGGATTTCACGTGACTGGGCAGGGGCGCAGCCATGGGTGACCCTGGGCCAATCAGAATGAGTTTTTCCCCACAAAAGGGCTTTATACAGACAAAAATAGTCCTCAGCATTTTTTTTTGCAAGTATGGAACATTTCTGGGATCGTTTATTTCAGCTCATGAAACATGGGACCAACACTTTACATGTTACATTTATATTTTTGTTCAGTGTAGTTATTTTCTAGTAATCTCTCCTAGTTCAGTCTTCTTCTTCTGTGGATTTTATATGGCGGTTGGCAACCAACTTTAAGGTGCATTACTGCCACCAACTGGACTGGAGTGTGGACCTCAGTTCATCTTTCAATCACCCACGCGGCTATATGCTCCTAAAAACCAATGAGGAGATGGGAGAGGCGGGACGTTGCAGCGCATCAAGCTTCTAACAATTATTTTTTAGCGCCTGGCTGCGCAGGCACTCGTTGACGTTCGCGAGCAGTTTGGATGAAATGATTGAATAACATGTATGTGTTGGTAGAGCGTGGAGCTTGGTGTGGTCACCATGTTAGTGGTGGTCCTGTATGGTTCAGTTGGTGGAGCTTGGTGTGGTCACCATGTTAGTAGTGGTCCTGTATGGTTCAGTTGGTAGAGCGTGGAGCTTGGTGTGGTCACCATGTTAGTAGTGGTCCTGTATGGTTCAGTTGGTAGAGCATGGAGCTTGGTGTGGTCACCATGTTAGTAGTGGTCCTGTATGGTTCAGTTGGTAGAGCGTGGAGCTTGGTGTGGTCACCATGTTAGTAGTGGTCCTGTATGGGTCAGTTGGTAGAGCATGGAGCTTGGTGTGGTCACCATGTTAGTAGTGGTCCTGTATGGTTCAGTTGGTAGAGTGTGGAGCTTGGTGTGGTCACCATGTTAGTAGTGGTCCTGTATGGTTCAGTTGGTAGAGCGTGGAGCTTGGTGTGGTCACCATGTTAGTAGTGGTCCTGTATGGTTCAGTTGGTAGAGCGTGGAGCTTGGTGTGGTCACCATGTTAGTAGTGGTCCTGTATGGTTCAGTTGGTAGAGCGTGGAGCTTGGTGTGGTCACCATGTTAGTAGTGGTCCTGTATGGTTCAGTTGGTGGAGCGTGGAGCTTGGTGTGGTCACCATGTTAGTAGTGGTCCTGTATGGTTCAGTTGGTAGAGCGTGGAGCTTGGTGTGGTCACCATGTTAGTAGTGGTCCTGTATGGTTCAGTTGGTAGAGCGTGGAGCTTGCAACACCAGGGTTGTGGGTCTGATTCCCGGAACCAGCCATATGTAAACTGAATGCAGCATGACTGAAAGTTGCTTTGGATAAAAGCTTCTGCTAGGCATATATTATTATTATTTTTGAGAAAGGTTCCTCTTTCAGCTCTGCTACGAGTGTAAGTGTGAAGTATTCACCGACCATTTATTGTTCCAACAACAACAACATCTTACCAATATTTCCTTGACTTTTCTTTTCACATCTTTAACCTTCCCATGTGTCTCTGACCAAACAATCTTTGTGTCCCAAATAGCACCCTATTCCCTATATAGTGCCAATGGTCCTGGTAGGAAGTAGTGCACTATAAAGGGAATAGGGTGCTATTTGGAACGCAGCACAGTGTGTTCCCTCCTCCATCTGTTGAGCGCTGAGAACTAATCAGATTAACAGTCATCATCCTCACAGTACTGACTACTAATCAGATTAACAGTCATCATCCTCACAGTGTTATCAAAGAGAACTTGTCAAACTCAGTGTGTTGTCAAAGAAAACTGATATAAGAAAAGCAATGCCATGGGTTTTAATAACCAAATCAGACGATAACCTGAAGAAAGAAGTCTCCTAAAAAGAGAGAAGAGAGGGAGAGTGTGTATAATGTACTGTAGTATAATGTACTGTAGTATAATGTACAGTAGTATAATGTACTGTAGTATAATGTACTGTAGTATAATGTGTTGTAGTATAATGTACTGTAGTATAATGTACTGTAGTATAATGTGCTGTAGTATAATGTGCTGTAGTATAATGTGTTGTGTATAATGTTTGTAGTATAATGTATGTAGTATAATGTGCTGTAGTATAATGTACTGTAGTATAATGTGTGTCATATATGTGTTGTATATAATGTCTGTAGTATAATGTCTGTAGTATAATGTGCTTGTAGTAATGTACTGTAGTATAATGTGTGTAGTATAATGTATGTAGTATAATGTGTTGTAGTATAATGTGTGTAGTATAATGTGTAGTATAATGTGCTTTAGTATAATGTGTTTTAGTATAATGTTGTAGTATAAGTGTGTGTTGTAGTATAATGTACTGTAGTATAATGTACTGTAGTATAATGTGCTGTAGTATAATGTGTTGTAGTATAATGTACTGTAGTATAATGTGCTGTAGTATAATGTGCTGTAGTATAATGTACTGTAGTATAATGTGCTGTAGTATAATGTGCTGTAGTATAATGTACTGTAGTATGTGTTGTAGTATAATGTACTGTAGTATAATGTGTTGTAGTATAATGTGTTGTAGTATAATGTGTTGTAGTATAATGTGTTGTGTTGTAGTATAATGTACTGTAGTATAATGTGTTGTAGTATAATGTGCTGTAGTATAATGTGTTGTAGTATAATGTACTGTAGTATAATGTACTGTAGTATAATGTGCTGTAGTATAATGTGCTGTAGTATAATGTGCTGTAGTATAATGTACTGTAGTATAATGTGTTGTAGTATAATGTACTGTAGTATAATGTGTTGTAGTATAATGTACTGTAGTATAATGTGTTGTAGTATAATGTGTTGTATTATAATGTACTGTATTATAATGTACTGTAGTATAATGTACTGTAGTATAATGTGATGTAGTATAATGTGTTGTAGTATATTGTGTTATCTAATATTTTCCTATTTCGGTTCCATTTTAGACAAACAGCCCTTCACATTCAGGACTCTCCCCAACACCAGGTCTGTCTGTCTGTCTGTCTGTCTTCTTCTACGTCTGTCTGTCTGTCTGTCTGTCTGTCTGTCTGCGTCTGTCTGTCTGTCTTTCTGTCGCATCTGTCTGTCTTTCTGCATCTGTCTGTCTGTCTGCGTATGTCTGTCTGTCTGCGTCTGTCTGTCTGTCTGTCTGTCTTTCTGCATCTGTCTGTCTGTCTGTCTGTCTGTCTGTCTGCGTCTGTCTGTCTGTCTTTCTGCATCTGTCTGTCTGTCTTGTCTGTCTGTCTTTCTGCATCTGTCTGTCTTTCTGCATCTGTCTGTCTGTCTGTCTGTCTGTCTGTCTGTCGGTCTGTCTGTGTCTGTCTGTCTTTCTGCATCTGTCTGTCGTCTTCTGCTGTATGTCGTTGTTTTCTGGTCTGTCTGTCTGTCTTTCTGCATATGTCTGTCTGTCTGTCTGTCTGTCTGTCTGTCTTTCTGCATATGTCTGTCTGTATTTACACCATCATTCTAATGGTAACATTGTAGCAGAACTAAATGGTCTCTATATATTCATAAACCTGTTGGTGTTAACATTCAATACTGCCCTACTTTTCTCAGATACACCCCCCCAGTGTAGAGAGGTATGGCGGGGTGAGGCGGGCCTCTCTCACCCTCTCTCACCCTCCTATTCCCCCACACCCCCACCTCCCCCCGGCACGATGACCCTAAGCAGGCAAACCTCAGGCTCTGGTGGTGAGAGCAATGCATCCTGGTTGTTGTTGTTTTTATTTGATATCGTTTTACTAACATGACACGATCTACTTGACTTTAAACGGTTTGTCTTGTATCTGTTTAAATACCTTTTCATGTGGACATGTCCTTCATCGTGAGGGTTTGAAAATATGGCTGTTGATAATCGTAGGTTACTCATACCGCTCCATCACACTTTACATGTTGTCCTGCTCACAGAATGATATTCTATTTCAATGGTCCTGCTTCCCATAAGTGTCTGACTGTCTCTCTGTCTGACTGTCTCTCTGTCATTCTCCCTGGTAGTGTCTGTCTGACTGTCTCTCTGTCATTCTCCCAGGTAGTGTCTGTCTGACTGTCTCTCTGTCATTCTCCCTGGTAGTGTCTGTCTGACTGTCTCTCTGTCATTCTCCCAGGGAGTGTCTGTCTGACTGTCTCTCTGTCATTCTCCCTGGTAGTGTCTGTCTGACTGTCTCTCTGTCATTCTCCCAGGGAGTGTCTGTCTGACTGTCTCTCTGTCATTCTCCCAGGTAGTGTCTGTCTGACTGTCTCTCTGTCATTCTCCCTGGTAGTGTCTGTCTGGACTGTCTCTCTGTCATTCTCCCAGGTAGTGTCTGGCTGACTGTCTCTCTGTCATTCTCCCTGGTAGTGTCTGTCTGACTGTCTGTCTCTTGTCATTCTCCCAGGGAGTGTCTGTCTGACTGTCTCCTCTGTCATTCTCCCATGGTAGTGTCTGTCTGACGTCTCTCTGTCATTCTCCCAGGGATGTTCTGTCTGACTGTCTCTCTGTCATTCTCCCAGGAGTGGTCTGTCTGACTGTCTCTTTGTCATTCTCCCTGGTAGTGTCTGTCTGACTGTCTCTCGTCATTCCTCCCAGGTAGTGTCTGTCTGACTGTCTCTCTGTCATTCTCCTGGTAGTGTCTGTCTGACTGTCTCTCTGTCATTCCCCAGGAGTGTCTGTCTGACTGTCTCTCTGTCATTCTCCCAGGTAGTGTCTGTCTGACTGTCTCTCTGTCATTTCTCCCTGGTAGTGTCTGTCTGACTGTCTCTCTGTCATTCTCCCAGGTAGTGTCTGTCTGACTGTCTCTCTGTCATTCTCCCTGGTAGTGTCTGTCTGACTGTCTCTCTGTCATTCTCCCAGGGAGTGTCTGTCTGACTGTCTCTCTGTCATTCTCCCAGGTAGTGTCTGTCTGACTGTCTCTCTGTCATTCTCCCTGGTAGTGTCTGTCTGACTGTCTCTCTGTCATTCTCCCAGGGAGTGTCTGTCTGACTGTCTCTCTGTCATTCTCCCAGGTAGTGTCTGTCTGACTGTCTCTCTGTCATTCTCCCAGGTAGTGTCTGTCTGACTGTCTCTCTGTCATTCTCCCAGGGAGTGTCTGTCTGACTGTCTCTCTGTCATTCTCCCTGGTAGTGTCTGTCTGACTGTCTCTCTGTCATTCTCCAGGTAGTGTCTGTCTGACTGTCTCTCTGTCATTCTCCCAGGTAGTTCTGTCTGACTGTCTCTCTGTCTTCTCCCTGGATGTCTGTCTGACCTGTATTGTGTCATTCTCCAGGAGGTCGTCTGACTTCCTCTAGTCATTCTCCCAGGTGTGTCGTCTGACTGTTTACTCTCTTCAGTCCCCGAGGTCTGCTAACTGTCTCTCTGCTTCTCCCAGGGAGTGTCGTCTGACTGTCTCCTGTCAGTCTCCCTGGTAGTGTGTGGCTGTCTCTCTGTCATCTCCCATAGTGTCTGTCTGACTGTCTCTCTGCATCTCCCGAGTGGCGACTCTCTAGTCATTCTCCCAGAGTTCTGTCTCTCGCATTCCCAGGTATTGGTCTGTCCTGACTTCTCTCTGTCTTCTCCAGGGAGTGTCTGTCTGCTTCCTCTCTGTCATTCTCCCGGATGTTGTCTGGCTGCTCTCTGTCATTCTCCCGGGAGTGTCGTCTGACTGTCTTGCTGTATTCTCCCAGTGTGACTGTCTGACTGTCTGCTGTCATTCTCCCAGGTATGTCTGTCTGACTGTCTCTTGTCATTCTCCGGTAGTGTCTGTCTGACTGTTCTCTGGCATTCTCCCAGGTAGTGTCTGTCTGACTGTCTCTCTGTCATCTCCCAGGGAGTGTCGTCTGACTGGTCTCTCTGTCATTCTCCGGGAGTGTCTGTCTGGCTGGCTCTCTGTCATTACTCCGGTGTGTCTGGCTGTGTCTCTCTGTCATTCTCCCAGGAGGTCTGCTGACTGTCTCTCTGTCATTCTCCCAGGAGTGTCTCTGACTGTCCTCATGTCATTTCCCAGGAGTGCTGTCTGTCGTCCTCTGTCATTCTCCAGGTAGTGTCTGTCTGTCTGTTCTCTCTGTCTTTTCCCAGGGAGTCGTCGACTGTTGTCTTCATTCCCGGGAGTTTCGCTTGTCTCTCTGTCATCTCAGGTAGGTTGTTGACTGTCTCTTGTCATTCTCCAGTAGTGTCTGTCGACTGTCTCTCTGTCATTCTCCGGTAGTGTCTGTCTCTCTGTCATTCTCCCAGGTAGTGTCTGTCTGACTGTCTCTCTGTCATTCCCCCAGGTAGTGTCTGTCTGACTGTCTCTCTGTCATTCTCCCAGGTAGTGTCTGTCTGACTGTCTCTCTGTCATTCTCCCAGGTAGTGTCTGTCTGTCTGTCTCTCTGTCATTCTCCCAGGGAGTGTCTGTCTCTCTGTCATTCTCCCAGGGAGTGTCTGTCTCTCTGTCATTCTCCCAGGTAGTGTCTGTCTCTCTGTCATTCTCCCAGGTAGTGTCTGTCTGACTGTCTCTCTGTCATTCTCCCAGGTAGTGTCTGTCTCTCTGTCATTCTCCCAGGTAGTGTCTGTCTGACTGTCTCTCTGTCATTCTCCCAGGGAGTGTCTGTCTGACTGTCTCTCTGTCATTCTCCCAGGGAGTGTCTGTCTGACTGTCTCTCTGTCATTCTCCCAGGGAGTTTCTTTAAGTTCCCTCCGGATGCTTCTACCATGATGATGTCATCAGTCCTGGACAGGCGTCGCCATCACCACAGCGACCCCAGTGTGAACTACGTCAACATCCCCGTTAGCCCCGCGGCTAAAGCTAACAGAGCTAGCAGAGAGCTGCTCTACATGGAGCTGGATCTACAGTCGGAGCCCTACGGTGGGCCAGTTTCCACCAACACCACTGCAGCGAGAGGTAACTCTTTGCAGCTGCGCAGACCCAGTAAGAACACCAACCCTTCTCACACGGCCATTTTAGATGTTTCCCATTTCGGCTCAGTGTTTGCGGCTTTCCATGTTGGCTCAAGTGTTTTGCTGGCTGGTTTGGCTGGCTGCCTTGCTGGCAGATTGGCTGACTGGTTTGGCTGACTGGTTTGGCTGACTGGTTTGGCTGACTGGTTTGGCTGACTGGTTTGGCTGACTGGTTGGCTGACTGGTTTGGCTGACTGGTTTGGCTGACTGGTTTGGCTGACTGGTTGGCTGACTGGTTTGGCTGGCTGGCTGGCAGATTGGCTGGCTGGCAGATTGGCTGACTGGTTTGGCTGGCTGGCTGGCAGGTTGGCTGACTGGTTTGGCTGACTGGTTTGGCTGACTGGTTTGGCTGGCTGGCTGGCAGGTTGGCTGACTGGTTTGGCTGGCTGGCTGGCAGGTTGGCTGACTGGTTTGGCTGGCTGGCTGGCAGGTTGGCTGACTGGTTTGGCTGACAGGTTGGCTGGCTGGTTTGACTGGCTGGCTGGCTGGTTTGGCTGGCAGATTGGCACGTTGGCTGACTGGTATGGCTGGCAGGTTGGCTGACTGGTTTCACTGTCTGGTTTGGCTGGCTGACTGGCTTGGCTGGCTGGCTGGCTGGTTTGACTAGCTGGCTGGTTGGCTGTCCCTTAGCTCAAGTCTTGCTCTATCTCTATCTGTGTCCCAAATAGCACCCTATTCCCTAAATAGTGCACTACTTTGGACCATATCCCTGTGGGCCCTTTACACTATACAGGGAATAGGGTGCCATTGACTCTGTCTGTTTCTTAGCTGTCTAAAGTGACTTTTCTCATCCCGTTTCCTTCATTCCTTTAAAACGTCAAATAAGTTGTGAATAGTGGTGCCAAGAAGATTATAAGGCTTCAACTCTTCTGTGTAGTTTGGAGGAAATGAATTGATCACATTGATGGAATTATAGACTTAGACAGGCTTAGTTATGGGAGAAGAGAGTGACTGAGTCCCTCCACACACACACACACACACACAGACACACACACACACAGACACACACACACAGAAGCGGTGTCAGTCGGTCGTCATGGAAACAGAGTGTGTAATTGGCAGAAAATCACTCATTAAATCGTTGACTGAAGCTGAACACAGCAATTGATTTAACCGCTCGGCTCGCTGCACACAATCCTCTGCTTTATCAAAATACAATCCCAAATGACACCCTATTCCCTGTATTCCCATGGTGCTGTGGTCAACAGTAGTGTACTGTATAGGGAATAGGGTTCCATTTGGGAGACTTCCAATGATGATATATTGCTGTGCGTTGTTTTCCCAGTAGAATGATGCAGAGACAAACCGGCTGTTCTAGCAACGCTCAAACTATCTGGATTGTCTAGTTATTATGAGGATGAATGAATCCTAAATGGTACCAAGGTCTGGCAGGTAGCTTAGTGGTTAAGAGCGTTGTGCCAGTAACCGAAAGGTCGCTGGTTCTAATCCCCGAGCCGACTAGGTGAAAAATCTGTTGATGTGCCCTTGAGCAAGGCACTTAACCCTAATTGCTCCTGTAAGTCGCTCTGGATAAGAGCGTCTGCTAAATGACAAATAAAAAAATAAAAAAATAAAAGGTCCAAAGGGCTTCAGAATCTCCTCAAACAGCTTTAATTTTTAACCTTTTATTTAACTAGGCAAGTCAGTTAAGAACAAATTCTTATTTACAATGACGGCCTACACCGGCCAAACCCCGGACGGCGCTGGGCCAATTGTGTGCCGCCCTATGGGACTCCCAATCACAGCCGGTTGTGATACAGCCTGGAATCGAACCAGGGGGTCTGTAGTGACACCTCAAGCACTGAGATGCAGTGCCTTAAACCGCTGTGCCACTCGGGAGCCTCAGTAGGAATGTTTCCTTACTACAAAATAAAACGTTCTGTGACAATTTAAAACTGAATTGGATGAATTCAAAATTATTAACGAAAATTCGTCAATAACCCCCCCCCCGGATTCTATGGGATGCCACCAAAGGTGACTAAATCACAATTAAATAAATGAATAAATCACAATTAGAGAAGATATCAGAATTGGAAAAGTTGTTTAAACGACGTTGGAGCGTTTTCAACAAACAAAGTCAAGACAGAACTAAATCTATTGATAAGAGTTAATAATAATAATAATAATAATATTGATAAGACAGAGTTTGGTATCCATGGAGTTAGCCTCAACCATAACATCCATGGTAATCCACCCGGTCGTCTACTGGCTAACGAGCTACGCAGTAACGATCAATTAGCTGATAAACCATCCATGGTAATCCACCAGGTCGTCTACTGGCTAACGAGCTACGCAGTAATGATCAATTAGCTGATAAACCATCCATGGTAATCCACCCGGTCGTCTACTGGCTAACGAGCTACGCAGTAATGATCAATTAGCTGATAAACCATCCATGGTAATCCACCAGGTCGTCTACTGGCTAACGAGCTACGCAGTAATGATCAATTAGCTGATAAACCATCCATGGTAATCCACCAGGTCGTCTACTGGCTAACGAGCTACGCAGTAATGATCAATTAGCTGATAAACCATCCATGGTAATCCACCAGGTCGTCTACTGGCTAACGAGCTACGCAGTAATGATCAATTAGCTGATAAACCATCCATGGTAATCCACCCAATCGTCTACTGGCTAACGAGCTACGCAGTAACGATCAATTAGCTGATAAACCATCCATGGTAATCCACCCAATCGTCTACTGGCTAACGAGCTACGCAGTAACGATCAATTAGCTGATAAACCATCCATGGTAATCCACCCAATCGTCTACTGGCTAACGAGCTACGCAGTAACGATCAATTAGCTGATAAACCATCCATGGTAATCCACCCAATCGTCTACTGGCTAACGAGCTACGCAGTAACGATCAATTAGCTGATAAACCATCCATGGTAATCCACCCAATCGTCTACTGGCTAACGAGCTACGCAGTAACGATCAATTAGCTGATAAACCTTCCATGGTAATCCACCCAATCGTCTACTGGCTAACGAGCTACGCAGTAATGATCAATTAGCTGATGAAGCAACTATTGAATCTGAAACAGGAGAATTACTATCAGAACCCAAATGAATCAACCAAAGATTCTCCCTTTCTAGAAAGAATTGTACACCTCTGATTGTACATCCACACCAAGACAGATCGAGTCCTTTTTTTTTTAAAGATAGAAGAACTCCTCTTCTCTCAACAGAGGAAGCTTCTCTCTCCATGAACTCAAAAGGACACTAGATAACAGGAATAAAGGCAGATCACCTGGTTGGGACGGTTTTCCTCCTGAGGTCTATTTATTTTTAGTCATTTAGCAGACGCTCTTATCCAGAGCGACTTACAGGAGCAATTAGGGTTAAGTGCCTTGCTCAAGGGCACGTCGGCAGATTTTTCACCTAGTCGGCTCGGGGATTAGAACCAGCGACCTTTCGGTTACTTTGCACAACGCTCTTAACCACTAAGCTGTTGGAACCAATTAGGTCCACTGGTAGTTGAAGTGATGAACACCGCTGTTCACAAAGGTTCATTTGACAGGGATGTAAATACATTATTAAATACTAATTTAGCTTTTATTAGAAAATGTAAGTACGGCCACCCAGTGCTTTCACTATCTTTGATAAACACAGATGTTAATATCCTTATGAGTCTATTGACATAACGTAATAAAAAAATCCCCATCAAAACCACTCAGTTTAAGCCAGAGATATCTGGGGTTTTATTTTGCATGGGCTACGTCTCAATCCACCGCATCAGTCTACGTCGTTCCTCTGCATCTGGGGCAGGTGGCTTAGTGGTTAAGAGCATTGTGCCAGTAACCGAAAGGTCGCTGGTTCTAATCCCCGAGCCGACTAGGTGAAAAATCTGCCGACGTGCTCTTGAGCAAGGCACTTAACCCTAATTGCTCCTGTAAGTCGCTCTGGATAAGAGCGTCTGCTAAATGACTAAAAAATAAAAATAATAAAAAATAATAAGGTGGCCGAGTTATAGCTGTGCTTGTCAGACCATGAGACATCCCGAAAATCGGTCTTCTCACGAACACGATGGTGTCCTTATATAACTTTCAAAATACAGAAATACAACCGGTATGATGCACTTTTACCAAAATATCGTTTTGAGGTGGAATTTTCCTTTAAGTAATTGTTTTAATAATAAAGTGAAAATAAGTTTATGGCATAATAATAAAATAAGTAGTTGATTCAATAACAACAATTATATTGCTCATTAATAGTTTTAATATTGAAGTAATATAATTAATAGCTTTAATAAATACAGGTCATTATGGTGTAATCACCAATGGGTTAAAACTGTCCTTGATAAAGACAGGTCATTATGGTGTAATCACCAATGGGTTAAAACTGTCCTTGATAAAGACAGGTCATTATGGTGTAATCACCAATGGGCTAAAACTGTCCTTGATAAAGACAGGTCATTATGGTGTAATCACCAGTGGGTTAAAACTGTCCTTGATAAAGACAGGTCATTATGGTGTATCACCAATGGGCTTAAAAACTGTCCTTGATAAAGACAGGTCATTATGGTGTAATCACCCAATGGGTTTAAAAACTGTCCTTGATAAAGACAGGTCATTATGGTGTAATCACCAATGGGTTTAAAAACTGTCCTTATAAGACAGGTCATTATGGTTGTAATCACCAGTGGGTTCAAACTGCCTTGATAAAGACAGGTCATTATGGTGTAATCACCAATGGGTTAAAACTGTCCTTGATAAAGACAGGTCATTATGGTGTAATCACCAATGGGCTAAAACTGTCCTTGATAAAGACAGGTCATTATGGTGTAATCACCAATGGGTTAAAACTGTCCTTGATAAAGACAGGTCATTATGGTGTAATCACCAGTGGGGTTTTTAAAATGTCCTTGATAAAGACAGGTCATTATGGTGTAATCAACCATGGGTTAAAACTGTCCTTGATAAAGGACAGGTCATTATGGTGTAATCACCAATGGGTTTAAAACTGTCCTTGATAAAGACAGGTCATTATGGTGTAATCACCAATGGGCTAAAACTGTCCTTGATAAAGACAGGTCATTATGGTGTAATCACCCAATGGGTTAAAACTGTCCTTGATAAAGACAGGTCATTATGGTGTAATCACCAATGCGGTTAAAACTGTCCTTGATAAAGACAGGTCATTATGGGTGTAATCACCAATGGGGTTAAAACTGTCCTTGATAAAGACAGGTCATTATGGTGTAATCACCAATGGGTTAAAACTGTCCTTGATAAAGACAGGTCATTATGGTGTAATCACCAATGGGTTAAAACTGTCCTTGATAAAGACAGGTCATTATGGTGTAATCACCAATGGGTTAAAAACTGTCCTTGATAAAGACAGGTCATTATGGTGTAATCACCATGGGTTAAAAACTGTCCTTGATAAAGACAGGTCATTATGGTGTAATCACCAGTTGGGTTAAAACTGTCCTTGATAAAGACAGGTCATTATGGTGTAATCACCAATGGGTTAAAACTGTCCTTGATAAAGACAGGTTCATTATGGTGTAATCACCAATGGGTTAAAACTGTCCTTGATAAAGACAGGTCATTATGGTGTAATCACCAATGGGTTAAAACTGTCCTTGATAAAGACAGGTCATTATGGTGTAATCACCAATGGGTTAAAACTGTCCTTGATAAAGACAGGTCATTATGGTGTAATCACCAGTGGGTTAAAACTGTCCTTGATAAAGACAGGTCATTATGGTGTAATCACCAATGGGCCAAAACTGTCCTTGATAAAGACAGGTCATTATGGTGTAATCACCAATGGGCTAAAACTGTCCTTGATAAAGACTGGTCATTATGGTGTAATCACCAATGGGTTAAAACTGTCATTGATAAAGACAGGTCATTATGGTGTAATCACCAATGGGCTAAAACTGTCCTTGATAAATTATGGTGTAATCACCAATGGGCTAAAACTGTCCTTGATAAATTATGGTGTAATCACCAATGGGCTAAAACTGTCCTTGATAAATTATGGTGTAATCACCAATGGGCTAAAACTGTCCTTGATAAAGACAGGTCATTATGGTGTAATCACCAATGGGCTAAAACTGTCCTTGAGTTTACAGCAGTATACTGTAATATCAATGATAATCTACTGACAGCCACCAGTAATACGGAAAGCAACACTGATATTATCTCTCTCTCCAACCACGGTGTATGAATAGAGAAACACTGATGTTATCTCTCTCTCCAACCACGGTGTATGAATAGAGAAACACTGATGTTATCTCTCTCTCCAACCACGGTGTATGAATAGAGAAACACTGATGTTACCTCTCTCTCCAACCACGGTGTATACATTTACATTTGAGTCATTTAGCAGACGCTCTTATCCAGAGCGACTTACAGTTAGTGAATACATTATTTTTTTTATTTTTTTATACTGGCCCCCCGTGGGAATCGAACCCACAACCCTGGCGTTGCAAACGCCATGCTCTATCAACTGAGCTACATCCCTGCCGGCCATTCCCTCCCCTACCCTGGACGACGCTGGGCCAATTGTGCGCCGCCCATGAGTCTCCCGGTCGCGGCCGGCTGCGACAGGGCCTGGATACGAACCAGGATCTCTAGTGGCACAGTTAGCACTGCGATGCAGTGCCTTAGACCACTGCGCCACTCAGGAGAATATGTATGAATAGAGAAATAATGTATGAATAGAGAAACACTGATGTGACCTCTCTCTCCAACCACGGTGTATGAATAGAGAAACACTGATGTTACCTCTCTCCAACCACAGTGTATGAATAGAGAAACACTGATGTTACCTCTCTCCAACCACGGTGTATGAATAGAGAAACATGATGTTTCCTCTCTCCAACCACGGTTTATGAATAAGAAACAATGATGTGACCCCTTCCCAACCACGGGAGAAAGGAACACGATGTTTCCTTCTCCAAACCCCGGGTTGAATAAGAAACATGTGTTTCCTATCTCCAACCACGGTGTATGAAAAGAGAAAACAGTGGACCCCTCTCCCAACCACGGTGTAGAAAAGAGAAAAAGATGGACCCTCCTCCCAACCAGGTGTATGAATAGAGAAACAGAATTACCTCTCCTCCAAAAAGGTGTAGAATAGAGAAACAGATGTTTCCCCTCCCAACCCCGGGTATGAAAGAGAAACATGATGTTACCCCTTCCAAACCACGGGTATGAAAAGAGAAACATGAGGGGCCCTCTCTCCAACAAGGGTATGAATAGAGAAACACGTATTACTCTCTCCAACCACAGGATGAAAAGAGAAACACTGAGTGACCCCCCTCCAACCACGGTGTAGAAAGAGAAACACGAGTGACCTCTAACACGGTGTTAAAGGAAACACTGTGGACCTCCTCTCCAAACCACGGGGTTGATAGAGAAACAGATGTTTCCCCTCCAACCGGTGTATGAAAGAGAAACACGTGTTACCTCTCCAACAAAGGGTTGAAAGAAAACTGATTGGGGCCTCTCTCTCCAACCCGTGAGAATAGAGAAACCTTTTATGGACCCCTCTTCCAACAGGGTATGAATGAGAAAAAATGATATTTCCTCTCTCTCCAACCAAGGTGACGAAAAGAGAAACACTGAATACCTTTCCAAAAAACAGTGTATGAATGGGGAAAACTGATGTTACCTCTCTCCAACCCCGGTGTAGAATAGAGAAACACTATTGACCCCTTCTCCAACCAGGGGGTATGAAAAGAGAAACATGATATTTCCTCTTCCCAACCAGGGGGATGAATAGGAAACACTGTGGACTCTCTCTCAACCAGGTGAATGAATAGAGAAACATGAATTTCCTCTTCTCCAACCCCGGGGTAGAATAGAGAACACTGTATTATCTCTCTCCACCCCGGGTAGAATAGGAAAACCTATTTTTCTTCTCCAACCACGGTTTTTATGAATAAAGAGAAACCTGTATTATCTCTCTTCCAACCCCCGGTGTATGAAAGGAAAAACAATGATGTTACCTTCTCCAACACGGGTATTTAAAAAGAGAAAAACCCGTGGGTTATCCTTCCCAACCCAAAGGGGATGAAAAGAAAACCGAGTTTTCTCTCTCTAAAACCCCGGTGTAGAATAGAGAAACATGAGGGGGACCTTTCTCCAAACCCCCGGGATGAATAGAGAAAAACTGGTTTTCTCCTCTCCAACCACGGTGTAGGGAAAGGAAACACTGATGTTCTCTCTCTTCCAACCACGGGGATAAAAGAGAAAAACTGTTGTTATCCTCTTCCAACCACGGTGTATGAATAAAAAAGAAACACTGATGTTTTTCTCTCTCTCCAACCCGGTGAGAAAGAGAAACACTGATTTTTACTCTCTCTCCAAAACCCCGGTGTTGAAAGAGAAACCTGAGTTATCTCTCTTCCCCAACCCCGGGGGATGAATAGAGAAAAAACTGGTTTCTCTCTCCAAAACGGGTTTTTAATAGAGAAAAATGATGTTTCTCTTCTCCAACCAGGGGGATGAATAGAGAAACAGATGTTATCTCTCTCTCCCAACCCCGGTGTATGAATAAAAAAACTGTTGTTACTCTTCTCCAACCACGGTGTATGAATAGAGAAACACTTTGTTTCTCTCTCTCCAAAACCCCGGGGTATGAAAGAGAAAAACGATGTTACTCTCTCTCCAACCCCGGGTGTATGAATAGGGAAAAATGTTGTTATCTCTCCTCCAACCAAGGTATGAATAGAGAAAACGAGTTATCTCTCTTCAACCCAAAGGGGATAAAAGAGAAACACTGTTGTTATCTCTCTCTCCAAAAACCCCCGGGGTATGAATGAGAAAAAATGTTGTTTTTCTTCTCCAACCAAGGTGTAGAATAGAGAAAACTGAGTTTTCTTCTCTCCAAAAACGGTGTATGAAAAGAGAAACACTGATGTTAAAATTCTCTCCAACCCAAGGGGTATGAAAAGAGAAACATGATGTTATTCTCTCCAAACCCCGGTGTATAAAAGGAAACCCCTGAGGGTTTCTCTCTTCCAACCAAGGTGTATGAAAGAGAAACACTGAGTTATCTCTCTCTCCAACCCCGGTGTATGAAAAGAGAAACATGATGTTACTCTCTCTCCAACCCCGGTGTATGAATAGAGAAACCATGTTATCTTCTCTCCAACCAAGGTGTATGAATAGAGAAAAACGATTTTACCTCTCTCTCCAACCCGGGTAGAAAGAGAAACATGGTTTTCCTCTCTTCAACCACGGTGTAGAATAGAGAAAAATGAGTTACGCTCTCTCCAAAAACCCCCGGGGGGGAGAATAGGAAAACGAGTTTCTCTCTCTCCCAAACCCCGGTGTATGAATAGAGAAAAACTGTTTATCTCTCTCTCCAAAAAAGGTGGAATAAGGAAACACGATGTATTTTCTTCCCCCCCACGGTGTATGAATAGGAAAACACTGTTTTTATCTCTCTCTCAACCACAGTGTAGAAAAGAGAAAAATGGTATCTTCTCTCCAACCACGGTGATGAAAGAGAAAAAATGATGTTATCTCTCTTCCAAACCCCGGTTAGAAAGAGAAACATGAGTTATCTCTCTTCCAACCACGGGGGTTGAATAGGTGCAGGGCGAAGAAAAGATTTAGCAACCTTGGAGGTGGGAAGTTTATTAAAAAAAATCCATTTTTTTTAAAACCAACGAGTTTGGGTCCGTGCCCCATAGCAACCCCGCAAAATAAAGTAATTTTATTTTTGTTCAGAAATTGGTGTCCATCAGCAAAAACAATGATGTCTCCAGCACACTGAGATCCCCAAGTGTATTCATAAAAAGGTTCAATTACATCTTTTTGACCAAGGTTGAAATAATACTATGTTGGGATCTTACTGAAAATATTACATGAAAAACAGAACCGCTCAAAACCATTGTCTGGTGTGTTTTTTATTGTGGCCCCATCACCCCCCTTTTACCCAAAGTGTACACTTGCACACACCCCATCATGGATTTAGGGTTTGGGCAGGGACAATCCCCATCATGGATTAGGTTTGGGCATGCACTCCCCCCCAGGATTTAGGATTGGTCATGCACACTCCCCATCCGGTTTGGATTGTTAGAAACAAAATGTGCAAGCAACATTCGGAGAAGGGAGGGTGACAGGACCTGTTTTATGTTCTGTAAAAATCCCATGTGGGTTTGATGGTTGTTGTTGGTTTTCCCGTCCGTAGGGGGGTCCCCCAGGGATGCCCCCACAGAATACAACCCAGAGACCCGCTCAGAGAGTAGGGGCAGAAAACGCCAGGGGGGGAGGACAGGCGGATGGGCTGGAAAACGCCCAGGGGGGGAGAGGACAGGGTGAAAGGGGCTGGGAAAAAACCCCCCCCGGGGAAAGGCCCGGGTTTATGGAGCTGGAACAACCGGCCCCCGGGGAAAAGGGGGACCCGGCTGAGGGCTGGAACAACCCCCCGGGGAGAATACCGGGGATGGGGCAGAAAAAACCCCCCCGGGGGGGGAGGACGGGGGAAGGAGCAGAACCAAACCCCCCCCGGGGGGGAGAGGACAAGGGGTGATGGAGCAGAAAACGCCTAGGGGAAAAAGGACAAAGGGTTATGGAGCAAAACGCCCAGGGGAAGGGGAAAAGGCTGATGGGGTAGAACCGCCCGGGGAGAGGGGAAGGCTGATGGAGCAAACCGCCCCGGGGACAGACATAAAGGGCAGGCACCCCAAAATTTTCCCCCTTTTTCTTTTCTCTCTCTTCTTTTCTCTCTTCTTGGGCCCCTTTCCTCCTCTCCTCTCTTTCTTTTCTCTCTCTCTGTCCTCTCTCTCCCCCCTTGTCTTCTCTCTCTTTCCTCCCTCTCTCCCCTCCCTTTCTCCCTCTCCCCTCTCCTTTTTCTTCTCTCTCCTTTTTGTCTTCCTCCCCTCCTCCCCCCTTGTTCTCCTCTCCCCTTTTCCCTCCTCCTTTTGTCTCCCCCCTCTTTTTCTCTGTCCCTGGGGGGGCCCCCTCTATCTCCCCTGTCTCTCTCTCTCCTCTTATTTTCCCCTTCTCGGTTTTTCGTCTTACCCTCTCTCTGGTCCTCTCTCTCTCTCTCCCCTTCTTTTCTCCTTCCTTTTTTTCTTTCCTCTCTTTTCCCCCCCTTTTCCTCGGCCCTCTCTTTTTTCTCTTTCCCCTTTTTTTCTTTCCTTTTTCCTTCCCTTGGGGGGTTCCGGTCCCTGGGTTTTTCATCCTTCCGGGGTCTCTTTTCGGCTCTTTTTCCCCTCCTCCCCTTCCCTCCCTTCCCCCCTCCTCCCCGTCCGTCGGTTTTTTGCTTTTCCTTCTCCCCCTCGGGGGGGGGTTTGTCTCTTTCGTTTCTCCCTCTTTCTTTCCCTTCTCCTTTTCTTTTTCTCTCCGGGGTCTTTTTTTGGGTTTTCCCCTCTCTTTTTGTTCGGCTCCGTCTTTTTCAAATCCCTGGTCTTTTGATCCCCTTTTTCTCTTTTTCTTTTTCCTTTTTTTCTTTTTCCTTTCTTTTCCCCCTTCCGGGTGCCTTTTTACTCCTTTTTTTCTTGTTCCTCCTTCTCTCCTCGTTTTTCGGTTCTTTACCTTTTTTGGGATTACCCAAACTTCTGCTCCTCCGGTTTCTCATGGGGGGAAATTTGGTTCTTTTTCCTTTTTCGTTGGTCTCTCCTCCTTTTTTTCGGGGGGCGTCCTCTCTCGTGGGGTAGGCGCCCCCGGCATCTTTTCTCTAAAGGGTTTCCTCATACCTTTTTGCTTTTTCGTTTATTTTTTGCCTTTTCCCGGAAATGCCTTTTTTTCGTCTCTTTTACTCTCCTCGGGGGTTTGCCTCCCCCAAATTCCGGGGGGGAAGAAATGGGTTTTTGCTCTTCCTTTTTCCCCGGTTTTTCCGGGCCTTTCCCCCCCCTCTCTCTTCCCCTCTTCTTTCCCCCTCTTCCCCCTCCGGCCGGATTGGTTTTTTTTTTTTCTGGCCCTTCCCATTTTTTTCCTTTTCCCCCCTCCCCCCCCAAAACCCCTAGCACCTTAAATTTTTTGAGTTTTCTTGTAAAAAATAAATGCTTTTGTTTGCCAAAATATTTTTTACTTTATTATATTTATTTGTAAAATTTTTTTATTTTAAAAAAAAATCTTATATTCAGCAGCATCACAATTTTAAGGGTAAAAAGGGGGGTTTCTTTTTGTAAAAGCATCCCCAACCAAAAACCCCCGTCCCTTTTCTTAAATGGTGTTTTAGACTACCAAAAAACAAAACCAATTAAAAATTTTTGGTTCCTATTTAATTTTCCTTTTTAGTTTTGTTTTCTGTGACATCTAGTTTTGTCTCACTAAAATTTGTCCTTGTTTCTAAAGCTAGCCCTCTGTCTAGCCCCCCTTGCTGGGTATAAATTTTTAGTTTCCCCTTTTTGTTCTGTGATCCTCTAGTTTTGTTCTGGATCTCTAGTTCCCGTTTTCATCTAATTGTCCCTTGTTTCTTAAAACCCAGCCCCTTCTCTAGGCCCTTTTCTGGCTATATTTTTTTAGTTTTCCCCCTAGTTTTTTTCTTTTGATCCTCTTTTGTTTTTTGGGGATCATCTAGTTCCCGTCTCCCAGATGTGTCCTTTTTTTCTAAAACTAGCCCTCTGTCTCTTTTGCTCCTTGCTGGCTATGTTTCAGTTTTCCCCTAGTTTTTTTCTGTGATCCTCATTTGTTCTGTGATCTCTAGTTTCTGTCTCTCTAGATTTTTCCCCTTTTTTCCCAAATAGCCATCTTTCTCTAGCTCCCTTGCTGGCTAAGTTTCAGTTTTCCCCTGTTTGTTCGTGATCGTCTAGTTCTTTCTCATCTAGATTGTCCTTGTTTCTAAAGCAACCCTCTGTCCTAGCTCCTTGGGCTATATTTTTAGTTCCTCTAGTTTGTTTTTTGATCGTCCCATTCTGTCTCTCTAATGTTTCCTTTTTCTTTTAAAAAACCAGCCCTCTTCTCTAACTCCTTGCTGGTTATTTTTCAGTTTCCCTAGTTTTTTTCGTGATTTGTCTATTTCCCCGTCCAAACTAAATGTGTCCTTTTTTTAAAACAACCCTCTGTTTTCTAGCTCCTTGCTGGCTATAGTTTCAGTTCCTCTAGTTTGTTCTGTGATCATCTAGTTCTGTCTCATCTAGATGTGTCCTTGTTTCTAAAGCTAGCCATCTGTCTCTAGCTCCTTGCTGGCTATAGTTCTGCTTCTCTGCTCCTCCTCTCTAGCTCTCCCGAGGGTAACCTCTATTGCTGCCAGTCACATTAACCATCTCTGTATACCTCCCAGAAACCCCCCAGCATATGATATGTCAGTAAGGCTTTTAAAATGTTGCTGTTATGTTTTTAGGCCTACTTTATAGGAAGAAAAGTAATTCTGTTCATATTTTTAAATGTTCATTGTTTACCATTTTCTACCAAATATCCAGAGGACGGGAAACCGGGAGAAAATGTGTTTTATTACTTGTGTTAAAATTTTGTTCAATCTACGTTTCATTATTACAGTGTTTTGCATCTTCAGGATGCATTGCCCACATGGGCTTTATAAGATACTGTGTATTCATGGTTCAAAGACAGCGTCAAACATTGTTTACAAACTGCAGGAGCTAAAGATTACACTTGGGGTGATCAAAGTATCAGGACACTCATTGTCTCGGTAATTTTTCATCCAAGTACATTCTGATTGGGTTTCTACAGTGCCTTCTTGCAGCCTGAATTTAAAAAGGATTAAATGGAGATTTGTCACTGTATAAATACTCCATAATGTCAAAATGGAATTATGTTTTTTTGAAATTTTTACAAATTAAAAATGAAAAGCTGAAATGTCTTGAGTCAAGTATTCAACCCCATTGTTATGGCAAGCCTAAATAGGTTCAGGAGTAAAACTTTTGCTTAACAAGTCACATCAGTTGCATGGACTCACTTTGTCTGCAATAAGTGTTTAACATGATTTCTGAATGACTACCTCATCTCTGTACCCCACACATACAATTATCTGTATGGTCCCTCAATCGAGCAGTGAATTTCAAAACACAGACAACCATTCAGACCAGGGAGGTTTTCCAATGCCTCGCAAAGAAGGGCACCTATTGGTAGATGAATAAAAACTAAAAGCAGACATTAAATATCAACACACCCAGTCACTACAAAGATTCAGGGGTCCTTCCTAACTCAGTTGCCGGAGAGAATGGAAACCGCTCAGGGATTTCACGAGGCCAAAGGTCGCTGAGGAGTTCTTGAGATCTGCTGATTTCAAGCTACCGGTATTGTTGAAATACCATTGATATTGTGTGTTACTATGGTGATATAGCCACATCCATTGATACTGTGTTACTATGGTAATGTAGTCTTGCTGTTACCAGCTATTTCCAAAGAAGGTTTTGATCGTGGTTGTCTCACATACTTTCATAATAAAACTGTTAAGTCAGTTGAAAATAAACAAGTTATTAAGTGTCTAAATATGAACATATGGGCCCTGGTCAAAAGTAGTGCACTATATAGGGAATAGGGTGCTATCTGGGACACTGACATAAATCAGATGTAGCTACAATAGGCATATACACGTATTTACAAATAATCAGTAGCGGCACCCAGGACACTAAAATACACATTCAGTCCCAAATGGCACCCTATTCCCTATGTAGTGCACTAATTTCAAAGGGCTCTGGTCAAAAGTAGTGCACTATGTAGGAAATAGGGTGCCATTTGAGACGGAAGCAGGCTCATCAATATTAAATGCAACATGAAACAAATGAGATTTACATGGAAAAACACTGATTTCTTTACAGTAGTCTACAAAACAACAATGTGGAGGGAAGTTGTGTGTGTGTGTAGACAGGCAGATTTGTTCAATCTACATTTGATTAATTTCATTATTACAGTGTTTTGCATCTTCAGGATGCACTGCCCACATGGGCTTTATAAGATACTGTGTATTCATGGTTCAAAGACAGCGTCAACATTGTTTACAAACTGCAGGAGCTAAAGATTACACTTGGGGTGATCAAAGTATTTTTACATCAGGACACTCATTCTACATTTACATTTTAGTCATTTAGCAGACGCTCTTATCCAGAGCGACTTACAGGAGCAATTAGGGTTAAGTGCCTTGCTCAAGGGCACATCGACAGATTTTTCACCTAGTCGGCTCGGGGATTAGAACCAGCGACCTTTCGGTTACTGGCACAACGCTCTTAACCACTAAACTCCCTGCCGCCCCATTCTTTCAGTAACTTTTCATCCGAGTACATTCTGATTGGGTTTACACAGTGCTTTGTTACAGCCTGAATTTAAAACGGATTAAATTTAAATTGAGATTTGTCGCTGGCCTACGCACAATACTCCATAATGGCAGATTAGCAGTTGATTGTAGGGTTGTCATGATACCAGCATCGCCACTCTGAAGCACGGCGGCAAGAAAACATGAAGCAGACTTTAAAATGTCTTGTTTTCGAGGAAAACAGCCACTAATGTTGGAAAAAACACACAGCCTTCTTGGTTGTCACCCAGAGTCACATCTGAGGAATCGTTACAGTTCGTTGCGGTTGAGTCCGTGGCGGGAGATCTTGCTGTTTAAATCCTGCATGTGCTTCTTCATCTGAGAGGGAGAGAGACAGAGACAGAGACACAGAGACAGAGACAGAGACAGAGACAGAGACAGAGGACAGAGACAGGAACAGGACAGCGACAGAGACAGAGAGAGAGGAGAGAGAGAGAGGGCAGAGAGGAAGAGACGTTACGCCACATTCTGATGAAATCCGTTCCACCTATTTCTTTCCTAAAAACACCAGTTTACAACCCATCTTGAAATCTTGTCCACTATTCCTATCAACCATCCCGTTATCCTTCTGTTGTAGATCGAGTGCATCGTGACCAGGGGTGAAATGCACTTGAAAAGTCCATGAAACTTGAACGTCTTAAGTACCCCATCTATGTCAGCTGTAAAATGTTCCCTGCTACAGGCTACTCATCCAACCCAATGACTTTAACAGTAAACAGAAACATGAACAGTAACAGAAACTGCAAGGCAATTAAAACTGGCAAAACATCAGTGTAGAGACAAAGTGGAGTCGCAATTCAACGGCTCGGACACGAGACGTATGTGGCAGGGTCTACAGACAATCACGGACTACAAAAAGGAAAACCAGCCACGTCGCCGACGTCTCGCTTCCAGACAAGCTAAAACACCTTCTTCGCCCGGTTTGAGGATAACACATTGCCACTGACGAGGCCCACTACCAAGGACTGTGGCCTCTCCTTCTCCGTGGCCGACGTGATTAAGACATTTAAGCATGTTAACCCCCGCAAAGCTGCCGGCCCAGACGGCATCCCTAGCCGCGTCCTCAGAGCATGCGCAGACCAGCTGGCTGGTGTGTTTATGGACATATTCAATCTCTCCCTTTCCCAGTCTGCTGTTCCCACATGCTTCAAGATGGCCACCATTGTTCCTGTACCCAAGAAAGCAAAGGTAACTGAACTAAATGACTATCGCCCCGTAGCACTCACCTCTGTCATCATGAAGTGCTTTGAGAGACTAGTCAAGGATCATATCACCTCTACCTTACCTGTCACCCTAGACCCACTTCAATTTGCTTACCGCCCCAATAGATCCACAGACGATGCAATAGCCATCACACTGCCCTATCCCATCTGGACAAGAGGAATACCTCTGTGAGAATGCTGTTCATTGACTATAGCTCAGCCTTCAACACCATAGGACCCTCCAAGCTCATCATTAAGCTCGGGCCCTGGGTCTGAACCCCGCCCTGTGCAACTGGGTCCTGGACATCCTGAAGGGCCACCCCCAGGTGGTGAAGGTAGGAAACAACACCTCCACTTCGCTGATCCTCAACACTGGGGCCCCACAAGGATGCGTGCTCAGCCCCCTCCTGTACTCCCATGACTGCGTGGCCAAGCACGCCTCCAACTCAATCATCAAGTTTGCAGACGACACAACAGTAGTAGGCCTGATTACCAATAATGACGAGACAGCCGGAGGTGAGGGCTCTGGGAGTGTGGTGCCAGGAAAATAACCTCTCACTCAACATCAACAAAACAAAGGAGATGATCGTAGACTTCAGGAAACAGCAGAGGGAGCACCCCCCTATCCACATAGACGGGACCGCAGTGGAGAAGGTGGATAGTTTCAAGTTCCTTGGCGTACACATCACCGACAAACTGAAATGGTCCACCCACGCAGACAGTGTGGTGAAGAAGGTGCAACTGAGCCTCTTCAACCTCAGGAGGCTGAAGAAATTCGGCTTAACACCTAAAACCCTCACAAACTTTTACAGATGCACAATTGAGAGCATCCTGTCGGGCTGTATCACTGTCTGGTACGGCAACTGCACCGCCCGCAACCGCAGGGCTCTCCAGAGGGTGGTGCGGTCTGCCGAACGCATTACCGGGGGCAAACTACCCGCCCTCCAAGACACCTACAGCACCCGATGTCACAGGAAGGCCAAAAAGATCATCAAGGACATCAACCACCCGAGCCACTGCCTGTTCACCCCGCTATCATCCAGAAGGCGAGGTCAGTACAGGTGCATCAAAGCTGGGACCGAGAGAATGAAAAACAGCTTCTATCTCAAGGCCATCAGACTGTTAAATAGCCATCACTAGCACATTAGAGGCTGCTGCTGCCTATTGAAATCACTGGCCACTTTAAGAAATGGAACACTAGTCACTTGAATAATGTTTACATATCTTGCACTACTCATCTCATGTATATACTGCATTCTATTCTATAATATTCTACTGTATCTTAGTCCATGCCGCTCTGTCATTGCTTGTCCATATATGTATATATTCTTAAATCCAATTCCTTACTAGTTTTGTGTGTATTGGGTATATGTTGGGAAATTGTTAGATATGACTTGTTAGATATTACTGCACTGTCGGAGCTAGAAGAACGAGCATTTCGCTACACCCCCATCAACATCTGCTAAACACGTGTATGTGACAAATAAACATTTGATTTGAACAGTAACAGCAACAGAAACACTGAGAAAGAGGAAATGAGAAAGAATATCCTTGCCTCTTTCTGATTGGACCACCCTCTCCTCTACAAAATCACCACCCATGAAGAAACATTTAGCATCTTTCTTTGGAACCCTGACTTGGATTTAACCTCCCCTAGGCTGCTAATGTCTAGCTACATCAACATCACAGGAACCAAATCATCTACCTTGTATCCCATCTCTCTCTGGTATTCTCTGCCAGGTCATTGTATCTCTCCTACCTTGTATCCCATCTCTCTGGTCTTCTCTGCCAGGTCATTGTATCTCTCCTACCTTGTATCCCATCTCTCTGGTCTTCTCTGCCAGGTCATTGTATCTCTCCTACCTTGTATCCCATGTCTCTCTGGTCTTCTCTGCCAGGATCTCTCCTACCTTGTATCCCATCTCTCTCTGGTCTTCTCTGCCAGGTTATTGTATCTATCCTACCTTGTATCCCATGTCTCTCTGGTCTTCTCTGCCAGGATCTCTCCTACCTTGTACCCATCCCCCTCTCTCTGGTCTTCTCTGCCAGGTCATTGTATCTCTCCTACCTGTATCCCCATCTCTCTGGGTCTTCTCTGCCAGGTCATTGGTATCTCTCCTACCTTGTATCCCATCTCTCTGGTCCTTCTCTGCCAGGTCCTTGTATCTCTCCTACCTTGTTCCCATGTCTCTCTGGTCTTCTCTGCCAGGATCTCTCCTACCTTGTATCCCATCTCTCTCTGGTCTTCTCTGCCTGTTATTGTATCTATCCTACCTTGTATCCCATGTCTCTCTGTCTTCTCTGCCAGGATCTCTCCTACCTTGTATCCCACCTCTCTCTGGTCTTCTCTGCCAGGTCATTGTATCTCTCCTACCTTGTATCCCATCTCTCTGGTCTTCTCTGCCAGGTTATTGTCTCTCTCCTACCTTGTATCCCATCTCTCTCTGGTCTTCTCTGCCAGGTCATTGTATCTCTCCTACCTTGTATCCCATCTCTCTGGTCTTCTCTGCCAGGTCATTGTATCTCTCCTACCTTGTATCCCATCTCTCTGGTCTTCTCTGCCAGGTCATTGTCTCTCTCCTACCTTGTATCCCATCTCTCTCTGGTCTTCTCTGCCAGGTCATTGTATCTCTCCTACCTTGTATCCCATCTCTCTCTGGTCTTCTCTTGCCAGGTTATTGTATCTATCCTACCTTGTATCCCATGTCCTCTCTGGCTTCTCTGCCATGATCTCTCCTACCTTGTATCCCACCTCTCTCTGGTCTTCCTGCAGGATCTCTCCTACCTTGTATCCCACCTCTCTCTGGTCTTCTCTGCCAGGTCATTGTATCTCTCCTACCTTGTATCCCATGTCTCTCTGGTCTTCTCTGCCAGGATCTCTCCTACCTTGTATCCCATCTCTCTCTGGTCTTCTCTGCCAGGTTATTGTATCTATCCTACCTTGTATCCCATGTCTCTCTGGTCTTCTCTGCCAGGATCTCTCCTACCTTGTATCCCACCTCTCTCTGGTCTTCTCTGCCAGGATCTCTCCTACCTTGTATCCCACCTCTCTCTGGTCTTCTCTGCCAGGTTATTGTCTCTCTCCTACCTTGTATCCCATCTCTCTCTGGTCTACTCTGCCAGGTCATTGTATCTCTCCTACCTTGTATCCCATCTCTCTCTGGTCTTCTCTGCCAGGTTATTGTCTCTCTCCTACCTTGTATCCCATCTCTCTCTGGTCTTCTCTGCCAGGTGATTGTATCTCTCCTACCTTGTATCCCATCTCTCTCTGGTCTTCTCTGCCAGGTTATTGTCTCTCTCCTACCTTGTATCCCATCTCTCTCTGGTCTTCTCTGCCAGGTCATTGTATCTCTCCTACCTTGTATCCCATCTCTCTCTGGTCTTCTCTGCCAGGTTATTGTCTCTCTCCTACCTTGTATCCCACCTCTCCCTGGTCTTCTCTGCCAGGTTATTGTCTCTCTCCAACCTGTATCCCATCTCTCTGGTCTTCTCTGCCAGGTTATTGTATCTCTCCTGGTTTCTCAGGATGTGGTCGTTGTCTCCTAGAGCTTCTACATGTCTCAGCTTCTGGTGGGATAACTCCAACTGCTCCTGAGAGGGGGAGGAGAGGCAGGGAGGAGAGAGGGAGAGGAGAGAGGGTCAGGGAAGAGAGAGAGAGGGAGGCAGGGAAGAGAGAGAGGGGCGCAGGGAAGAGGAGGAGAGAGAGGGGCAGGAAAGAGGGGAATAGAGAGGCGGGAGGAGGCGGACAGAGAGGGCGGGAAGAAGAGGGGGGCAGGAAAGAGGAGAGGGGCAGGGAAGAGAGAGAGAGGGCAGGGAAGAGAGAGAGAGAGGGGCAGGGAAGAGAGAGAGAGGGGCAGGGAAGAAGAGAGAGAGGGGCAGGGAAGAGAGAGAGAGGGGGCAGGAAGAGAGAGAGAGGGCAGGGAAGAGAGAGAGAGGGGCAGGGAAGAGAGAGAGGGGCAGGGAAGAGAGAGAGGTCTGGGCAGGGAGAGAGATGTGGCAGGGAAGAGAGAGGGGGCA
Organism: Coregonus sp. 'balchen'; assembly: GCA_902810595.1. NCBI lineage: Eukaryota > Metazoa > Chordata > Actinopteri > Salmoniformes > Salmonidae > Coregonus > Coregonus sp. 'balchen'. The sequence continues at coordinate 9,548,791 of LR778274.1, forward strand.
GAGAGAGAGAGAGGGGCAGGGAAGAGAGAGATGGGGCATGGGAGAAGATCAGGGAGAGAGGAAGGGGCATGAATAGAGATTGAGAATAAAGTAGGCAGGGAAGAGGATGAGATGGGCAGGAAGAGAGAGGAGAGGCAGGGAAAGAGGAGAGGAGGGAGAAGATGGAGAAGGAGGAAGAGAAGAGAAGACATGGAAGAGGAGAGATTAGTCAGGGAAAGAGATAGAGGTGACGAGAGACTCGATATGTGATTTATCAGGGTCTGACTTTTCCATGTGTGAATTTGGACCCTAGCCCTAAGGCACTTCCTTGGTGTAAGCACCATATTGCTTAGACCTGCCAAACCCTCTCAGATCTCCAAGTGCCTAGGGTGTAAGGGTCTAGGGGTCCATCTCAGTTCTCCAAGTGCCTAGGGCGTAAGGGTCTAGGGGTCCATCTCAGATCTCCAAGTGCCCTAGGGCGTAAGGGTCTAGGGGTCCATCTCAGATCTCCAAGTGCCTAGGGCGTAAGGGTCTAGGGGTCCATTTGGGATTGGGCATCAAGTAAGCGAGTGAGGTGAATGAAAGACAGATACAGAGCATTCGGAAAGTATTCAGACCCCTGGACTTTTTCCACATTTTGTTACAGCCTTATTCTATAATGGATTCAATAAAATAAAAAAATCCTCATAAAAAAATAAAATAAAAAAATACCCCATAATGACAAAGCAAAAACAGGTTTAGACATTTTTATAAATGTATTACAAATAAAAAACAGAAATACCTTATTTACATAAGTATTCAGACCCTTTGCTATGAGACTTGAAATTGTGCTCAGGAGGTTCCTGATTCCATTGATCATCTTTTGTTTCTACAGATCGATTGGACTCCACCTGTGGTAAATTAAATTGATTGGACATGATTTGGAAAGGGACACACCTGTCTATATAAGGTCCCACAGTTGACAGTGCATGTCAGAGCAAAAACCAAGCCATGAGGTCGAAGGAATTGTCCGTAGACAGGATTGTGTAGAGCCACAGATCTGGGGAAGGGTACCAAAAAATGTCTGCAGCATTGAAGGTCCTCAAGAACACAGTGGCCTCCATCATTCTTAAATGGAAGAAGTTTGGTATCACCAAGACTCTTCCTAGAGCTGGCCGCCCAGCCAAACTGAACAATCGGGGGAGAAGGGCCTTGGTCAGGGAGGTGACCAAGAACCCGATGGTCACTCTGACAGAGCTCCAGTGTTCCTCTGTGGAGATGGGAGAAACTTCCACAAGGACAACCATCTCTGCAGCACTCCACCAATCAGGCCTTTATGGTAGAGTGGCCAGACGGAAGCCACTCCTCAGTAAAAGGCACATGACAGCCCGCTTGGAGTTTGCCAAAAGGCACCTAAAGGACTCTGACCATGAGAAACAAGATTCTCTGGTCTGATGAAACCAAGATTGAACTATTTGGCCTGAATGCCAAGCGTCACGTCTGGAGGAAACCTGGCACCATCCCTACGGTGAAGCATGGTGGTGGCAGCATCATGCTGTGGGGAAGTTTTTCAGCGGCAGGGACTGGGAGAATAGTCAGGATCAAGGGAAAGATGAACGGAGCAAAGTACAGAGAGATCCCTGATGAAAACCTGCTCCAGAGCGCTCAGGACCTCAGACTGGGGTGAAGGTTCCCCTTCCAACAGGACAACGACCCTAAGCACACAGCCAAGACAACGCAGGAGTGGCTCCGGGACAAGTCTCTGAATGTCCTTGAGTGGCCCAGCCAGAGCCCGGACTTGAACCCGATCGAACATCTCTGGAGAGACCTGAAAACAGCTGTGCAGCGACACTCCCCATCCAACCTGACAGAACTTGAGATGATCTGCAGAGAAGAATGGGAGAAACTCCCCAAATACAGGTGTGCCAAGCTTGTAGCGTCATACCCAAGAAGACTTGAGGCTGTAATTGCTGCCAAAGGTGTTTCAACTGATGGGTTCAGATTTCTAAACTTTAAATATTGTTAATCATCAGTTAAAGTAGAGTAAAGGGTCTGAATACTTATGCAAATGTGATATCAGCTCTTTTATTTATAATAAATTTGCATACATTTCTAAAAACCTGTTTTTGCTTTGTCATTATGGGGTATTGTGTGTAGATTGATGAGGGGAAAAAAACAACAATTTAATCCATTTTAGAATAAGGCTGTAACGTAACAAAATGTGGAAAAGGTCAAGGGGTCTGAATACTTTCCAAATGCACTGTATGTAGACTGAGTTTTGCAACACCATAACACACAGTTATACAGACTTTCCCACTGATTGATCTTTCATATTGATTGGTTACCTGGTAGTGGCTGTGCTTCTCTACCTTGGTCTCAAAGTGCTTCAGCTCCTCCTGATGACACACACAGACACACAGACAGAGGGGGAACCCAAATGGGCCCGGGAAATTTTGGGCCAGATTGTGAAAGGTTATGACTTTAAAAGAGATATGGAAAGCACACACACACACACACACCTTTAGGAAATCCAGGTTAAAACTTCGTCAGGGTTTGGGTCTCTGTGCCATCTCCCCCAGCCTATCCCCGGGCTCTTTAAAACTCTACAGAGGGGAGGGGGACCGCCCCGCTCGCCACTCAAAAGTGGGTGGGTGTGTTTTTGGGGGTGTGGTGTGTGTACAACCCCTCCCGTGACCTCGCTGGGAAACCCTGGGTGAGTTTCCTCGGCGTTTGAAAACCCTGGTTCAGATTTCCCCCCAAAAAAACAACAAACCGTTAATACACACAAAACCAAAACACACCGGGGAATTTCACACATTTTACACACACCCTTTAAAAAACACACCCCACACACACACCCCATCTTGTCCTTCAGGTCTGTGTGTTTTGTGCAGGAATGTTTTTTTTAAAATTCCCCTTTAATGGGAGGGGACACTTTTATGGATCCTATAGAGGGGGGACAGAGGGAGGAAAAGGGGGGATGGATGGAGGGGGGAGGGGGGGGAGGGAGGGAGGAGGGGGGGGGGGAAAAGGGGGGAGAGGGGGGGGGGGAGGGATTTTTGGGGGGGGGAAGGGGGGGAGGGAGGGAGGGGGGGGAGGGAGGGGAGCGAGGGGGAGGGAGGGGGGGAGGGGGGGGGGGAGGGGGGGGTGGGGAGGGAGGGAGGGGGAGGGAGGAGGGAGGGAGGGGGAGGGAGGGAAAAGGGAGGGGGGGGAGAGGGAGGGGGGTGGAGGGAGGGGGGGAGGAGGGGGGGGAGAGGGTGGGGGAGGGGGGGAGGAGGGAGGGAGAGGGAGGGGGGAGGAGGGGTGGAGGAGGGGAGGGAGAGGGGGGGGGGGAGGGGGGGAGGGAGGGAGAGAGGGAAAAAGAGGGGGGGAGGAGGGGGAGAGGGAGAGAGGGGGAGAGGGAGGGAGGGGAGGGGCAGGGAGGGAGGGAGGAGAGAGGGGAAAAGAGGGGGAGAAGAGAGAGAAAGGGGGGAGAGAGGGGGAGGGGGAGAGGGGAAGAGAGGGGAGGAGGGGGAAAGGGGAGGAGGAGAGAGAGAGGGATGGAGAGAGAGAGGGGAGGGGAAAAGAGAGGGGAGAGAGGAGAGGGAGAGGGAGGAGAGGGGAGGAGGGAGAGGAGAGAGGAGGAGGGGAGGGAGAGAGAGAGAGGGGAGAGGGGGGGAAAGGGGGGGGAAGAAGGGAAGGAGGAAGGGAGGGAAGAAAAAAAGGAAAGAAGAGGAAGAGGAATAAGGAGGAAAAAAAAAAAAAATTAAAAAAGAGGAGGAGAAGAAGGGGGGAGGAGGGGAGGGGAGGAGGAGGAAAAGGGGGAGAGGGGAGGAGAGAGGGGAGGAGAGGGAGAGGAAAAGAGAGAGGAGGACGAGGGAGGGAGGGGGGGAGCGGAGAGGGGAGAAGAGAGGGGAGAAGAGAAGGGGAGAAAAAGGGGGGGAGAAGGAGAGAGAGAGGGGGGGAGGGAGGGAAGGGCCCAAGGAAAGGGGAAAAGGGGGAAAAATCAAAACATTTTCACCCCCCAAGTTAACAAGGGACTTAAGGAGGCAATTCCAAAATAAAAGGAGATTTAAAAAAAACAAAACCAAAAAAAATTCCCCCCTAAATTAAAAATTCCCAATAAAACAGCCGGAGTTTTTTAAGGACCCAAGGGTGGGGGGGAGGTGGGGAGAGAGAAAGAGAGAAGAGGAGGCCCGGGGAAGGGGGGGAGAGAAAAAAGAGGAGAGGGGAAAAAAGGGAGGGGGAGGGGAGAGAAGAGAGAGAGGGGGGAGGAGGGGAGGCGGAAAAGGGGGGAGTGGGGGGGAGGGAGAAAAAGGGGGAGAGAGGAAAACGAGAAGGGGGGCCCCCCCAGAACAAAAGGGAGATGGGGGAGAGGAAAAGAAAAGAGAGGGGGGAGAAGAGGGGAGAGGGGAAAAGACGAGAGGAAGGGGGAAAAAGGGACATTTGGGGAGGGCAGAAAGAAACAGAGAGGGGGGGAGAGAAGAGGGGGGAAGAACCCGGGGAGGGGGGAGGGGGGAGAGAGAAGGGGGAGAGAGAACAGAGAGAAAAGAGAAAAAGGGAAAAAGGGGGAAAAGGGGCAAAAAAAAGGAGAAAGAGAGACAAAAAAAAGACAAAAAGAGAGAAAAGAGAGAGAGGGAAGGGGAGAGAGAGAGGAGAGGAGGAGAACAAGACTGAACGTAGTAAAAATCTCTCTCACCCTCTGTGCGGCTGACGGTATCCATGACGATGTTATACTCGCTGATCTTGTCCTTGTGGTGTTGGAACTCTCTCTTCAGACTCTGCATCTCCTCCTCGGAGAACTTACCAGAAATCTTAGCCTGTAGGGAAACATTTCCATTACAGTTGTGACAGCAAAGTCAGTGTCAGTAGGAAGAGACAAGTGTCAGTAGGAAGAAAGGCTAGGGTGTTGGTATTTTCTCCCATAGAGGGAGAGAAACTGAGGAGAGGTAGCCCCAAAATGACTTATTGGGTTGTAAACTGGGGGTGTTAGCCAGAGGGAGAGAAACTGACTTCTTGGGTTGTAAACTGGGGGTGTAAGCCAGAGGGAGGGAAACCAAGCACGCTCATCCCCAAAATGGACGCTTCTATATTGAAACTGGGGGTACGTCCCAATCATATCACCTTTCTCCTGAAGTGTGCACTCGTTCACTACTTTTCACACATCTAAAACCAGTGGGGGTTGGTGGAGGCCCTGGGCTAGTGGGAGTAATCACCATATTACTGATACCAGTCAGGGAAGAGAACAAGTGTCCACTCTGGGAGAACAAGTGCCCACTCTGGGAGAACAAGTGTCCACTCTGGGAGAACAAGTGTCCACTCTGAGAGAACAAGTGTCCACTCTGGGAGAACAAGTGTCCACTCTGGGAGAACAAGTGTCCACTCTGGGAGAACAAGTGTCCACTCTGGGAGAACAAGTGTCCACTCTGGGAGAACAAGTGTCCACTCTGGGAGAACAAGTGTCCACTCTGGGAGAACAAGTGCCCACTCTGGGAGAACAAGTGTCCCACTCTGGGAGAACAAGTGCCCACTCTGGGAGAACAAGTGCCCACTCTGGGAGAACAAGTGCCCACTCTGAGAGAACAAGTGTCCACTCTGGGAGAACAAGTGCCCACTCTGGGAGAACAAGTGTCCACTCTGGGAGAACAAGTGCCCACTCTGGGAGAACAAGTGCCCACTCTGGGAGAACAAGTGCCCACTCTGGGAGAACAAGTGTCCACTCTGGGAGAACAAGTGCCCACTCTGAGAGAACAAGTGTCCCACTCTGGAGAACAAGTGTCCACTCTGGGAGAACAAGTGTCCACTCTGGGAGAAACAAGTGTCCACTCTGGGAGAACAAGTGTCCACTCTGGGAGAACAAGTGTCCACTCTGGGAGAACAAGTGTCCACTCTGGGAGAACAAGTGTCCACTCTGGGAGAACAAGTGTCCACTCTGGGAGAACAAGTGTCCACTCTGGGAGAACAAGTGTCCACTCTGGGAGAACAAGTGTCCACTCTGGGAGAACAAGTGTCCACTCTGGGAGAACAAGTGTCCACTCTGGGAGAACACCGGTCCATCTGGGAGAACAAGTGCCCACTCTGAGAGAACAAGTGTCCACTCTGGGAGAACAAGTGTCCACTCTGGGAGAACAAGTGTCCACTCTGGGAGAACAAGTGTCCACTCTGGGAGGAACAAGTGTCCACTCTGGGAGAACAAGTGTCCACTCTGGGAGAACAAGTGCCCACTCTGAGAGAACAAGTGTCCACTCTGAGAGAACAAGTGTCCACTCTGGGAGAACAAGTGTCCACTCTGGGAGAACAAGTGTCCACTCTGGGAGAACAAGTGTCCACTCTGGGAGAACAAGTGCCCACTCTGAGAGAACAAGTGTCCACTCTGGGAGAACAAGTGTCCACTCTGGGAGAACAAGTGTCCACTCTGGGAGAACAAGTGTCCACTCTGGGAGAACAAGTGTCCACTCTGAGAGAACAAGTGTCCACTCTGAGAGAACAAGTGCCCACTCTGAGAGAACAAGTGCCCACTCTGAGAGAACAAGTGTCCACTCTGAGAGAACAAGTGCCCCCCTTCTCCGTCCCTCCCTCACCCCTCTCTCACCTTATTCCACAGTTTGTCCAGTCTAGGGTCATCGAACATGTCTCCTCCTCTGCTGTCATGGTCCTTCAGGTTGTTAGATTCTAGAGGTCTGGTGTCCTTCTTCCCATCCATCCCATACTTAGCCAGGATCACTGGGGCGGGGGAGACACAAAATGGACGCCAGTTAACAACACTATCCTGGATAGGACAATGAGCCAGATGTTTCACCGGATGTATACACGTGAAGCATCTGAAGCGTTTCCACTCGCTACCAAATATGGTGTTGAGAGGAAGCCCAGTGGCCGGCAGTGGGAGAAGATGAAGCGAGATGGATTTTGGCCGACATTCTGCTAATTTTCTCATCGATTAAACATTTGATCTCAATACAGTTTTCCGTTCCCAAAATTACAATCTGTTACGAACAGAGTGGCCTACGTTTTGTAGACTTTACCCTTTGCCAAACTTGTAAAAAAATGGCGTTGTTTATAAGGAGTGAAAGGGTGAATTGACTTATTACACACGCCCACTTCACGGAGTAGGCGTTCCCTAACAGAAATATGCAAATACATGCTAGAACGCACCAATAGGCTCTCGCTAGCTCGTGCTTGGCTCTGCCCACCTCCTTGCTTGTTCTGCCCGCTATGATTAACTTTACTCTCCATTGGAAACGACAGGCCTGTGGTCTATCCTTAGGTTAGTTATTTAAAATATTTCATACTGTGCGTCGTTCGCCGAGGAAGACACAACATGGTGGGTCGGTAGAGTTGGGACATGCTGACTTAACCCTGCCGCTACAACATCACAAACATTCTGAACACGCAAAAGCAACGTGTATGTCAGCAGTTGTGATGACCACACACACACACACACACCTGCCCCTTCACGACATTATAACGAGACACACACCTTCCCCTTCACGACACCACGACATTATAACGAGCCACACACCTTCCCCTTCACACCACCACGACATTATAACGAGACACACACCTTCCCCTTCACACCACCACGACATTATAACGAGACACACACCTTCCCCTTCACACCACCACGACATTATAACGAGACACACACCTTCCCCTTCACACCACCACGACATTATAACGAGACACACACCTTCCCCTTCACACCACCACGACATTATAACGAGCCACACACCTTCCCCTTCACACCACCACGACATTATAACGAGACACACACCTTCCCCTTCACACCACCACGACATTATAACGAGCCACACACCTTCCCCTTCACACCACCACGACATTATAACGAGACACACACCTTCCCCTTCACACCACCACGACATTATAACGAGACACACACCTTCCCCTTCACACCACCACGACATTATAACGAGCCACACACCTTCCCCTGCCCCTTCACACCACCACGACATTATAACGAGCCACACACCTTCCCCTTCACGACACCACGACATTATAACGAGACACCCACCTTCCCCTTCACACCACCACGACATTATAACGAGACACCCACCTTCCCCTTCACGCCACCACAACATTATAACGAGACACACACCTTCCCCTTCACACCACCTCGACATTATAACGAGCCACACACCTTCCCCTGCCCCTTCACACCACCACGACATTATAACGAGACACACACCTTCCCCTTCACACCACCACGACATTATAACGAGCCACACACCTTCCCCTTGACACCACCACGACATTATAACGAGCCACACACCTTCCCCTTCACACCACCACGACATTATAACGAGACACACACCTTCCCCTTCACACCACCACGACATTATAACGAGCCACACACCTTCCCCTTCACACCACCACGACATTATAACGAGACACACACCTTCCCCTTCACACCACCACATTATAACGAGACACACACCTTCCCCTTCACACCACCACAACATTATAACGAGACACACACCTTCCCCTTCACACCACCACAACATTATAACGAGACACCCACCTTCCCCTTCACGCCACCACGACATTATAACGAGACACACACCTTCCCCTTCACACCACCACGACATTATAACGAGCCACACACCTTCCCCTTCACGACACCACGACATTATAACGAGACACACACCTTCCCCTTCACACCACCACGACATTATAACGAGCCACACACCTTCCCCTGCCCCTTCACACCACCACAACATTATAACGAGACACACACCTTCCCCTTCACACCACCACGACATTATAACGAGCCACACACCTTCCCCTTGACACCACCACGACATTATAACGAGCCACACACCTTCCCCTTCACACCACCACGACATTATAACGAGACACACACCTTCCCCTTCACACCACCACGACATTATAACGAGACACACACCTTCCCCTTCACACCACCACGACATTATAACGAGACACACACCTTCCCCCTGTTTTTAAAGCAGCTCTGCTCTCTATAGTAAATCAACTGTTTTTAAAGCAGCTCTGCTCTCTATAGAACATCAACTGTTTTTAAAGCAGCTCTGCTCTCTATAGAAAATCTACTGTTTATAAAGCAGCTCTGCTCTCTATAGAACATCAACTGTTTTTAAAGCAGCTCTGCTCTCTATAGAACATCAACTGTTTTTAAAGCAGCTCTGCTCTCTATAGAAAATCAACTGTTTTTAAAGCAGCTCTGCTCTCTATAGAAAATCTACTGTTTTTAAAGCAGCTCTGCTCTCTATAGAACATCTAAGACATTAATAGACCTAGTCCCATGGAGGCCTGGAGCAGAAATCCACTTTGGTTGGTCGGTGAATTATGGAACGACAGAATCAGAACCGAGCTGTAGAGTTCTTCTCTGGATCGCGTCCCAAATGGCACCCCATTCCCTAGAGGCCCTGGTCAAAAGTAGTGCACTACATAGTAGGGAATAGGGTACCATTTGGGACACAGACCCTACCTAGCTGATGAAGATGAAGTCTACGCGACTGCCAGCTAGCTAATTTTTTATGTGTTCATCTAATATTTAAAACACTCTTCCCTTCTAGCCCTTCTCTCTCTCTCTGTCTCTCTCTCCGTCAGTGAGGTAGGTCGTTTAACGAGGGTGTGTGACACTAGACTGAATCCTCTCCTACTGAGTGTTGAACAGGCTTTGTGTGCTGGTAGTGGTGGTCGGTGGCATGTGTTTTCACAAGGTGTGTGTGTGTGTAGGGCCGGGACCATACCAGTATCGCCATATTCGTTAGTATCGTGGCAAGGAAACAAAACACTGAAGCAGATTTAACTTCTTTAGGAAAACAGCCCTGATGTTGGAAACAATCATCATCGTGTTGTCATCCAGAGTCACATGTATTTATTTTCCAGGCTATAGCACACAACACTTTACATCCAGCAGGTTACTAAAGGACAAAAGAGATGGGTCTGCTTCCTGTTTTCTTTTCTGGCGATACTGGTATCATCACAGCCCAGTGTGTGTAATGTTGACCACTAGGCAGTGTTCTGTGTTCTCATCACAGCCCTGTGTGTGTAATGTTGACCACTAGGCAGTGTTCTGTGTTCTCATCACAGCCCAGTGTGTGTAATGTTGACCACTAGGCAGTGTTCTGTGTTCTCATCACAGCCCTGTGTGTGTAATGTTGACCACTAGGCAGTGTTCTGTGTTCTCATCACAGCCCTGTTTGTGTAATGTTGACCACTAGGCAGTGTTCTGTGTTCTCATCACAGCCCTGTGTGTGTGTAATGTTGACCACTAGGCAGTGTTCTGTGTTCTCATCACAGCCCTGTGTGTGTGTAATGTTGACCACTAGGCAGTGTTCTGTGTTCTCATCACAGCCCTGTGTGTGTGTAATGTTGACCACTAGGCAGTGTTCTGTGTTCTCATCACAGCCCTGTGTGTGTAATGTTGACCACTAGGCAGTGTTCTGTGTTCTCATCACAGCCCTGGTGGGTGTAATGTTGACCACTAGGCAGTGTTCTGTGTTCTCATCACAGCCCTGTGGTGTGTAATGTTGACCACTAGGCAGTGTTCTGTGTTCTCATCACAGCCTGTGTGTGTAATGTTGACCACTAGGCAGTGTTCTGTGTTCTCATCACAGCCTGTGTGTGTAATGTTGACCACTAGGCAGTGTTCTGTGTTCTCATCACAGCCCTGTGTGTGTGTGTAATGTTGACCACTAGGCAGTGTTCTGTGTTCTCATCACAGCCCTGTGTGTGTGTAATGTTGACCACTAGGCAGTGTTCTGTGTTCTCATCACAGCCCTGTGTGGGTGTAATGTTGACCACTAGGCAGTGTTCTGTGGCTGTCAGCCTTCCACTCATTACTGGTTTCCAACCCTGTGCTGTGGTGACTGTGGTAAATGACACTATAGGGGCAGTAGGTTGTTCTTTGGTGTTTATCAAAAAGCCCTTGGGTTGTGGTAATGTTACCACAAAGGCTGTATCAGGCTCGGGTTCTCATAACAGCCCTGCCGTGGTATAGGTAAATTGTTGAAACCTAATGCAGTGTTTTGTAGTCTCTCAAAATACACAGCCCTGTGGGTGTTATCTCCTGTGGACACAGGGTTCTTCTGCTGGTTCATCTCCAAAGCCACTGGGTTAATCTGAACTGGATTTGTTTCTCCCAATTTGGGGACACACTAGGCAGTTTCTGTGGATTTCATCTCCCTAGTCACACATACTGGGGTTCCATCCCTGACTGGTTGTATTGCGCTAAACCCTGCTGGGTATTCAGACTGAGTGTTAATCCCTAGCATGCCCACAACATGTGATTGTTATCTCCCTAAAGCCTTGGAAACCCCACGGGGTTTATACTAGGAATAAAGCACCTCTGGGTATTGTGGTTGTTTTGCCAAATACCACGGCCTAACGGACTTTACCCCCAAAGCACTCATGTCCTTGGATTGTATCTCCAAAGGGGAACACGGCCTTGCCGTGGTTGTATGCCCATATACCACACACTTTGGGCCATTATTGTATTTTAAAACCTAATGCATGGGGTTTCATGACTGGGTTGTCATCCAAAAGCCTGGACACACTGGGGTCAATCATGACTGGAGTTGTTATCTCCCTAAAGCCTGGACACACTGGGGTTCATCATGACTGGAGTTGTCATCTCCCTAAAGTCTGGACACACTGGGGTTCATCATGACTGGAGTTGTTATCTCCCTAAAGTCTGGACACACTGGGGTTCATCATGACTGGAGTTGTCATCTCCCTAAAGTCTGGACACACTGGGGTTCATCATGACTGGAGTTGTTATCTCCCTAAAGCCTGGACACACTGGGGTCCATCATGACTGGAGTTGTTATCTCCCTAAAGTCTGGACACACTGGGGTTCATCATGACTGGAGTTGTTATCTCCCTAAAGCCTGGACACACTGGGGTCATCATGACTGGAGTTGTTATCTCCCTAAAGTCTGGACACACTGGGGTTCAATCATGACTGGAGTTGTTATCTCCCTAAAGCCTGGACACACTGGGGTTCATCATGACTGGAGTTGTTATCTCCCTAAAGTCTGGACACACTGGGGTTCATCATGACTGGAGTTGTTATCTCCCTAAAGTCTGGACACACTGGGGTTCATCTCTAAACTGTATTGGTCCTCCCCCCCTAAAGCGGGAACACAATTTGGGTTCTCATCATGTACTGGCCTTTCGTTCTCCTCTCCTAATGAAGCGGGTACGACTGGCTTTCCATCAGTGACTGGTAGTTGGGTCTATCTCCCCCTCACCCTCCCAACAGTTGGGTATCGTACTTGGCTTTCATCCCCTCCCTTCAAAGTTGACTGGACCCTCTTCCCTTCATCATGACTGGAGTTGGTCTCTCCCCCTACCCTACACACTTGGCATCATATGGTAGTTGCTCTCTCTCCTAACCTACACACCTGGTCTCTCATCTGATTTGGGTTATCGTCCCTAAGCCTGGACACCTGCTCCCACATGACTGGAGTTTGGTTTCTCCCCCCTCCCAAGTGAGGTTATCATGACTGGCTTCTCTCTCCCTAACCTGACATAACTGGTTATCTAACTGGTTGTCATCTCCCCAATCCTCACATTGGGGTATCGTGACTGGAGTTCGTTCTCTCCCTATCTGGACACCCTGGGGTCCACATGACTGGAGTTGGTTCTCTTCCCTGCCTCCACTGGGTATCATAAACTTGGTTCTTATCCCTCCCCCTAAGGGTCGGGAAACATCGAGCTTGGCTCCTCTCTGCACCTTTCTCTTCTCCCTAAAGCTGTATCGTAGCTTGGCCTCTCTCTCCCCCCTCCCTCTCTCTCACAGTTGAAGCTGTATCGTAGCTTGGCCTCTCTCTCTCCCTCTCCCTCACAGTTGAAGCTGTATCGTAAGCTTGGCCTCTCTCAATTCAATTTCAAGTTTAAGGGCTTTAAATTCATTGGCTTTTTGGTAAACGTGTGTTAACATTGCCAAAGCAAGTGAAGTAGATAGAAAAACAAAAGTGAAATAAACAAATATTAACAGTAAACATTACACTCAGAAGTTCCAAAAGAATAAAGACATTTCAAATGTCAATATTGTGTTATATATTATAATATAGTGTTGTAACAATGTGCAAATTGTTAAGTACAAATGGGAAAATAAATAAACATAAATATGGGTTGTATTTACAATTGTGTTTGTTCTTCACTGGTTGCCCTTTTCTTGTAGCAACAGGTCACACATCTTGCAGCTGTGATGGCACACTGTGGTTTTTCACCCAGTAGATAAGGGAGTTTATCAAAATTGGGTTTGTTTTCTAATTCTTTGTGGATCACAGTCTATCACCAGTCTCTCTCTCTCCCCCTCCCCATCCCTCTCACCGTTGAAGCCACGTCGTAGCTTGGCCTCTCTCTCTCCCTTCTCCCATCCCTCTTCACTTCTTCCACTGTATTCTCTTTCTCCTCCATCTTCAGGCACTTGGAGCTCTGGCCCCTTACTCTGTAACTCCCCTCCCCCAGACCGGGGGAAGCAAGCATATTGCTTGGTTAGATTCTGCCGTCACCATCCTCGGTGGCCACCGGCTTGGTAACTGAGCATCTAGGGACCACTGAAAGGAGAGAAATGGGAGCGTGAGACTGGGGGAACTGACTGATGGGGGGGATTGCGTAGTGGGGGGACAACTGCAACTAGAGACGGAGGGAGAGAGAGGGATGATGAGAGAAAGATGGAGGGATGACAAGAGAGAGATAGAGAGATAGGAAATAGGTGGAAGTAAGGGGCAGAAGGAGGAGAGAGAAGAGAGAAGGAGGAGGGGAGAGAGAGAAGGAGAGAGAGAGAGAAATGAGGATGGGGGAGAGGGAAGGAGAGGAGGATGGGGGAGAGAGGAAGGAGAGCGAGGATGGGGGAGAGGGAAGGAGAGAGGATGAGCAGTAAATAAAATCAGACGAACTAATGGAGGGTAGTGCGTCTCGCCTGTGTCTGTCTGTGAGAGAAATGGGTGCCTGAAGTACCGGGGTACAATCAGACCTCAGCTATCTCTAACTACTTAACGTTAGCTGATTCAGCTACCGACCCCAAGCAAGTAAGGTAACTGTTAGCTAGCTAAGTTAGCTAAACAAATGTTGGATAGACCAAGGCATTGTAGACAAAACGTCTCTAACGTTAGAATGATAGTTAGCTACGAAAACCCATGAACTCCACTAGGACTAGACACGACCCGATAACGAAGACAATTCACGCTGGACTGTCTCAATATTTAAGTAAACAAAGCTAAGCTAGCTAGCATCACTTGACTTACCCTGATTGCTTTCTCCCACACCTGGTTGGGTTTAGCTACCCTAAATTCCACCGTGCTCTTGCCGTCCATAGACGGTTTCTGGTCGTTCATTTCTCGAGAATACTTTCCTGCCATCGCCCCGACGGCGAGGCACAACACCGCGAACAAACAACCGAACTTCATTTTTGCACCGTACAGAAAAATATATGGATAAAATCTTTAATGAAACGCAATTTCAGAGCTACCGTTCGTTTGTCTGTCTTTCTAGCCTTAAGTCATGTGTTTAGAAGGGGCGTACGCGTCCTGGATGAACTGCATTGTGGGATGTGTAGTTTTAGAATAAGCTATAAACTGGGTTTACAATACTGGGGAAAGGGTTTGTAAAGTTCGATACCCACAATGCACCTCGTAATCGTTTCCTAGTAACGGAGGCTGTGAGAGCCTTTGAGCAAATAGGAATCATCCACGCGTTGGATTTTAAAGGATTCAGGGTTGAGCAATTTTACACCACACTGTCATAATTTAATGTTGGCTAGCTTTCACGCATGAAACAGCCTACTCAAGCAGTAATAAGTCACCAATTTCGTGTTAACCATTCAGTTCAATAAACTAGGTATTGTATTGTCACACACACACACACACACACACACACAAAGTTGTCTGTGTTGGTTATGTAGTTGCCATGGCGCCCTAGCAGACTAAGCCGAGAGCTCCTGGAAATATGTACATAATACATTATTTGTAAGTGTTTTTAATTGTGTTTTTTTTAAATATTTGCAGATGTACCGGCAGCTTGCTAGCTGGCTCATTCTTTTTTGTTTGAATGATACATCTGGACACCTTAACAGCTTTTTTTTGTTTCCAATGGCTGCTTAGTTCTGGATCTTTTGAAAACATCAATTGTGGAGTCTCCTGAAGCGTGAGAGGAATGAGAGATGCAGTGCTGAGGCAGAGGGCTCGTAGTGAGGACGACTGGCTACTACTCTGAACGGTGTGTGGTGAGCTTTCTGGCGCCCAGAGCTGCTGAGGCATCAAGTGGTGCTGCACAGAGTGGAAGTATCTATAAGACTCAGGTTGGTTCCCAGAATAGCCCCCTACAAGGTCATCACTAGACCTCATTCATTCCCATTGATCAGCATCTCCACTTGGG
>LR778274.1:9564211-9629465 GCA_902810595.1 Coregonus sp. 'balchen'
TTTGAAACCCCCAAGGGTTGTGGGTTTTTCTTTTTCCCCGGGGGGGGGCCCAGTATGAAAATGTTTTCCCACTCATTAACTGAAAGCCCCTTGGATAAGAGCGTCTCCCTAAATGATTTAAATTTTAAGAAAATGTTTATTTGAGATGAAAATTTTTTATTGCCCAGGACGGGGATGAATGTAACCCTTCTGTTGGCCACTAGGGTGTGTTTTTAGTCTGGATAGGAGGAATGTCTTTCCTTCTGGGGGCCCTGGGGGTTTGCTTCTAGTCAGGGAAATAGGATTGAAGTCACCCTTCTGGGCCACTAGGGCGTGCTCTAGCAAGGATGGGCCTAGGAGGGAAATTTGCACAGTCTTTTACTGGGGTTTGCAAAGCTCCCAAAGTTTTTACCAAATTTCCCTTTGGAAAATCTTCAGTAATTTTGGAAAATTTAACAGAAATTTCTATGGAAATTTAATGGAAACTTTGATAATTTATACTTGAAAAATTTTTTTAAAAAAAATGTATTAAATTTAGTAAAAATTTTTTGTTTCCATGATTTCTAGGGTAGGAAATATGGTTTCAAGAGAAAAAATTCCTTTAAAAATTTAAAACCCCTTTTCCTAATAAAAAAAGGCATTAATTCCTAAAGGTACAAAAAAACATGTTGACAAAACCTTTAAAGTGTAAATTTCTAAAAAATTGGTCCATGCTGAAGCCGTAAATTTTACCCCCAAGGGTTTATTCACAATCGGGACGGTTTAAATAATAATAATAATTATGCCATTTAGCAGGGGTTTTTCCCCCAAACCCGGACTTAGCATGTGTGCATCCCATTTTTTTTTGTATGGGGGGGTCCCGGGGATCAAAAACCCACTACCCGGGCTTTAAAAGGGCGCCTCCCTCTCCCAATTTGAGCACAGAGGAAAAAAGCAAGCCCAACCCTTCTCTCCTCCCCAAAAACGGATTCACAAAGTGAGGGTTTTTTTCCCCGGGCTTTCTGAATGCAGGTCTCAATTTGGTTTTTGTCCATTTTGTGAATTCTTTTTGGGTTTGAGGGACTCCAGACCTCACAACCAAAAGGCCAAGGGTTTTAAAAATTGATTAAAAATATTTTTAAACCCCAAGATCCAAGGGGTTATGTCAAATTTTTATTTTCCCTTTTAAATGGCATAAAAGGGCCCCTCTTCCCTTTGTCCCCCAGATATTTCCACGGGTTTTTTTTTTTAGGAAGTTACCTGTGTCTTTTGATTTTTAAAAGGCCGAGGGTAGTATAGTTTTTTTTTTTTGGGGCTCAGGGAAACCGGGGTTGTCTAGATGAAATGGTATTTGTGGTCCGGGAAGCTGGATTTTTTTTGGAAACCCCAAATTTTTTGTTTATGAGATTTACTGCATGGCCCAGGTCTGACAAAAATCTGTTGCGAAGCTAGGTCCCCTGATGTTAGGCCCCCCTTGGTTGGTAGCAGAAGCCCAGATCATCAGCAAAAAGTAGAAAATTTGATTAAGTTTTATTTAGGGGAAGCCGGGTGCTGAAAGGACTGTTCTGGGTTCCCCCTCGCCAAATGGGTTGATATAGATTTTGGAAGAGGGGTGGGGTTTTAAAACTGTCCCTGTCTCCCCCCAGGGCCCTTTGGAAAGAAATGTGTGTTTTTTTTTGCCAATTTTAACCGCACGCTTTTTGGCCCCTCATCCCAAAATTTTGAGTAAAAAATAATAATAAAAATAATAATATGCCTTTTACAGACGCTTTTTCCAAAAAAGCGACTTTTTACAGTCATGCTTTGTTTCCCATTTTTTTTTATGGGGGGTTTCCCGGGGGACAAAACCCACTCCTTTGGGGCCATTACAAGCGCTTTTGGTTTTAAAAGGGCCCCGTCCCTCTACCAGGAGTACAGAGGACCTTCTAAAAAGGCTTTTTAAAAATCACCAAATTCATGAGGGGGACTTTCCCCTTTTTTGGTTTTTTTTGTTTGTAAATTTAGGGTTTTGGCAGGGGTGGGAATACGTGGTCTGTGGGTTTTAAGGTTTAATTTTGGTGGTAACTCCCAAATTTTGGGACATTTGCCCCAGAAAATTTGTTTTCCTGGGGAAAATTAAAAACTTTTAGCGTTAATGAAAATCCCCAAAATTTTTTCCCCAAAGGTTGTGTTGACACATATCCCCCCGGGTGTTTTTGGGGGTCAAATTTGTCCTCCATTTTTTGTGGATTGGGGGGTTCAGTCCTTGGTTCCCAAAAAATATCCCAGGGGCCTAAGGATGAGTTGAACCCTTTTAAGATACCCAAATTTGGGAAATTTTGTGGTCTGTAATTTTTCCCATTTCTTTGGGAGATAACCTTTCAACCCCAAGGGCCCTTTTTTGGGGGGTTGGGAGGGTTTTGTATTTGGGTTTTTTGTTTTTTGGGTTTTCCAATTCAAATTTTAATTGGGGGAAAAAAAAACCCAAAGGGGGTTTTTGTTTTGTTTTAAAAGGGTTGATTTAAGTTTTCCCATTTGATCATGAAATTTTTTTTTTGTTTTTGGGTTCTCTTTTAAAGGGGCCCAAAAAAGCTTGGAAAAAGGGTTTTTTACCAACTTTCCCCAAGTTTTGGTTTAAGATAGATTTTGTGTTTTTGGGTTTTTTGGTTTAGTGTTTTCCAAATTTTCCCCCAGGAAGGGTTAGAGTCTATGGTTCTTAAATTTTACTTTGAGTTATTTCTGAGTGTGTTTCTTTTTTTTCCGTAAGTGTTTTTTGTTTTATTTTTGGGTGATTCCCCTTTAGGGAAGGCGTGGCTCAGGGTTTTCTGGGTCTCTATGTTTTTGGTTGGATAGGTTTCTCAATTTCTTTTTTGGGGGGTTTTCCCTTTCTTCATAAAACCTTTTGTCATTTTTTTCTTCGGTTTTTTTTTTTTAGGGGTTTTTAGATTTGATAAGGAAGTGAGAGGAAAATATGCGGGTTTAGGTTTTTCTATTCCAATTTTAACCCCTTCACAAAAGGGAAGGGTTTTTGTCCAGGAATTTGTCAAAAAAGGGATTGAATTTTTTGGTTTCCTAATTGGTTTTGGTGGGTTTTTACATTTATTTCCTTCTATAGATTTTTAAATTATTTCGGGTTCCCTTTGGTTTTGAGGCCCTCAGATTGAGATTTTTCTGTTAAAGGGTGGGACTGTGATTTTTTGCTGTGGTTCGAAAAGGGGGTCAGTGGGCTGACTGGGAACGGTCTGGGGGGAATCGGGGTTGAGGCCCAGTAAATATGTATTTACAGTATCCTGCCAAAAAGATGAGCAAATTAGGTTTTCTCTCTCTCTTCTCTTTGGGTCTCCCTTTTTCCCCTTTTCCCCTCTCTCTCTCTTGTTCTCTTTCCCCGTTTCTCTCTGTGCCCTTCTCAATTTTTAAATAAATTTTAAGGGCTTTAGGGGCCATGGGAAAAACGTTTGGTTAACTTTGCCAAAGCAAGTGAATAGATAGTTAAAAAAAAGTAAAAATAAAAAATAAATTTTTAACAAAAAAACCCTTACACTAGAATTTCCCCAAAAAAAAATAAAGACTTTAAAAAATTTGTAAATATTAGGTTTTAATTACAGTTTTTTTTTTTAACAATGTGCAAATATTTTTAAAAGTACAAAGGGAAAATAAATAAACATAAAATGGGTTGTTTTTAACAAGGGTTTGTTTTTTCCCTTCACGGGTTTTCCCTCTTTTTTTGGGGGGCCAACAGGTCAAAATCGGGCAGCGGGTAATGGCAAAATGGGGTTTTTTTCACCTCTCGGCCGGTCGTCTGTCAGTCTGTCTGTCTGTTGTCTTTGCCCTGTCGGCCCTGTCTGTATGTTTCGTATGTCTTTCTTTGTCCTTTTGGTCTCTTCTGTCTTCTCTTTCTCTCCCCTCTCTTGTCTCTCTCCTCTGTTTTTGTTGGTCTCTCTGTCTCTCTCCCCTCTCCCCTTGTGTTTTTTTTCCCTCGCGGTAAAAACCGGGCCAAAACCCCGCACCCTGTTTTGGGGTGATGGTTGCTGGGCCCCCCTTTCCCCAATGTGGGAATTTCCCTTTGGGTTGTAGGGCGGTTTACGCGGGGGGTTTTTCCCCCGGTTAGGTTTTATGCCCCCGAGGGGGGGGGGGGGGGGGGAGGGGGAAAAGGAGAGAGGGAGGGGGCGTCCCACCCTGGGGGGACCCCCACCCCCCCCTCCACTCCCCCCGGGGAACCCCCCCAAACCCCCGGTCCACCCCCCCCCCCACCCCCCCAAACCCCGCCCCCCAAACCCCACCCCACCCCCCCCCCATACCCCCCCCCCCCCCCTTCCCCCAAACCCCCCCCAAAATCACCCCACACCCCCCCCGCCCCCCAAAACCCCCCCCAAAAGATGTGTGGTGTGTTTGGGGTTGGGAAAAGTGAAAGATTTGGGTCTTTTTCATTTCCCAACTGGTGTGTGTATCTAATTCTCTCCCTAAATCTCTTTTTTAGATGGGGGTTTGGATGGGGCCGCCAGTAAAGGGCTCTACCCCCCCTCGTGATTCCCACTGTGTGTTGCGGGGGTTTGGGGGCGTTCCCTGCTGTCGGGAGAAAACTATTCGAAATGGACGGAGAGGGCGCGGGTTAAACTGTGGTAGACAGGTTTAACATGCCCACCCATCAAAGAGCCATGGATGCACGGGGTCTCATGCCCCCTTGATTTCCACAGGTAAGAGCGCCCCTATACCTAGTATCTTTCTAACAAAAAGCTTAGCCCTCCCATGTAAAACCGTTTAAGATAAAATAACCAAAAAAGAAAAACTAAAAAACAAAATAGTTTTGTTAATTAACCCTAATTAATTAAAAAACTGGAAAAAACCTTAACGGTTTTAAGGCAAAGCTTTAGCCCGCAGGTACAAGGAAAGGGATAATAGATCCCGAAATATCACCTAAAAAAAGGGTTAGCTTCCTTTGGTTATCTTTTCTTGCTAACGAATCCCTAAGCTTAGCCCTTGCCTTTTTGGTTTAAAAACCAAGTAAAGACTAAAATAAAAAATTTATTTTTAAAAGTCCCCTTATAAACCCTAAACAAAAACGGTTTAAAACCCAAATTTTTACCCCCCCATTTTCCCTTTTCCCCTTAACCCCCTTTTTTAGTTTAGCCCTTCCCTTAAGTTTTTTGGGAAAAAAATTTGTCCCCCCCACCAGGGTTAAAAGACCAATAAAAATGAACTTTTTACCCCTAAAAAACCTGGGGCTAAATACCTTAAAAAAAGCAAAAAAGTTTTTATACCCCGGGGGGTTTTATCCTTGATGTACAAAAAAGGGGTAAGACCAAATCTTTTTTCATTTTTTAAACCAAAAAAAAACCGGTTTTACCATTCCCCGACTTCCAAAAAATTTAATTTAAAAAAAAGAAAGGGGTTAATTTATATAAAAAAACGGGCAAAAAACCGTTTTTTAAAACCCTTTAACCCTAAATGTTAAATTTAGGGGGCAGCCCTGGGGCCCTTGTAGAAAAAAGGTTTTTTTCCCAAAAAAAAAAAAAAAAAAAAAAAAAAAAAAAAAAAAAAAAGAAAAAAAAAATAAAAAAAAAAAAAAAACCCAAAAAAAAAAAAAAAAAAAAAGGAAAAAAAAAAAAAATTTTTTTCCCCCCTAAAAAACCCAACCGGGGGGGGGGGGGTTTACCCGGGGGGAGGGGGGGGGGGGGGGGGCGGGGGGGGGGGGGGGGGGGGGGCCGGGGGGGGGTGGGGGGGGGCGGGGAAGAGGTTTATGGGCTATCGCAAACATAACAATTTAAAAGGTTGTTCGTAAAAACAATAAAAGGTTTAAAATTTTGTAACCAAAACTTTTTAAAAATATATATCCCCCAAATGTTTAAAAAAACAAGAAATTTTTTCCAAACATAAAAAATTTAACAAGTTTAAACCTAAAAATTAGGAATTTAAATTTTCCCCAAAAAAACCCCCCCAAAATAAAAGGGGAAAAGGCTAATCCTTTTTTGGAACTGAAAAGGGGCCCTTTTCCCTTTTTTCTTAAAACAAATACGTTAGAGGCTTTTTCCGCTTCTTTTAAAAGTTGTACTTCGCAAAAAACTTTTGGGGAAGTTTTTTAAAATTTAAAGGGAAAAGAGGCATGCTTGGGGCTAAAAAAAGGAAAAGGGGTTTATCTATTCCATAAGTGGAGGATTGGGTACTTGTAACCTTGACTTTTGGGGGAGAAATTTGCTAACCAAAACCAAATAAAGGTAAAGGGTGGGCCGGGGCAAAGAAATCCCCCCCAACAAAACCTTTTCCACCCCCCCAACCCCAAAAACCCCAACCCCCAACCCAAAAAATCCCCCCCCAAAAACAACCAAACCGTTTTGTTTAGTAAGGAAAATTAATAAAAAGAAAAAAAAAATAACCGAAACCGGTTCCAAAAACCCCCCAACCGTTTTTAAAAATTGAAATAAAAAAAAAAAAAACACTTTTATCAATAAGGTTTGGAATTAAGGAATTAAAAGGAAAGGGAATCTTTAAAGGGGGCCTTACCTAGCCGGTACCGCAGAAAATCGGTTGGGGGAAAGGGGTTTTAAGGGGGGTTTTAAAAGGGGGGTGGGAGGGTTAAAAAACCGGGGGGGCCGGTGTTGGCTTTCTATAAGGAAAGGAGAAGGAAGACTTGGGTCGGGCTTTCCAAAAACCAAAAAAAAAACCGGGCTTTTTTTAAAAAACCCCCCCAAGGCCCCCCCGACAGTTGGTCGGGTCATCGTTCCCCAGGAGGGGGGTTTTTTGTCCCTCTTCCGGGAGGTAGGGTTTGGTTTTGAGGGTTTAACGGGGGTGGCCCAACACACGTCTACCCACCCCGGGCAAAACACAAAAAACCCCGTCAAACAAAACACCGCCCCAAAAACACACAACACTCCATCGGCCCAAACAACAACCCCGCCCAAAACACAAAACCACTCCGTCAAACACACAACACTCCGTCAAACACACAACACTCCGTCAAACACACAACACTCCGTCAAACACACAACACTCCGTCAAACACACAAATTTCCGTTTAAACACAAACACCCCGTCAAACACAAACACCCGTAAAAACAAAACAAAACTCCGTAAACACCCCAACTCCATCGGACAAAAAAACCACTCCATAAAAACCCACACAACACCCCAATCGGACACACAAACCCCCCTTCCGTAAAAAACACAACACCCCGGCAAACACACAACACCCCGTCAAAAAAAACCAACACCCGTCAGACAAAAAAACCACCCCTTTTTAAAAACACAACCATCCGTCAAACACACAACACTCCTAAAACCACAAACCTCCTTTAAAAACCCCCAACAACACTCCATGGGGAACACAACATCCGTCAAACCAAAAACACTCCATCAGACACAAAAACACTCCGTCAAACAAAACCAAACACCCCCGTAAAACCCCACAAAAACCATTTCAAACAAAAAAACACCCGTCAAACAAAAACACCCGTCAGACCACACAACACTCCTTTAAAACACAAACCCACTCCTTTAAAACCAAAACCCCAAATCAGACACACAACACTCCGTCAGAAAAAACACTCCTTTAAAAACTCAAAACCCTCCGTCAGACACACAACACTCCGTAAAAAACCCCACAACCTCGTCAAACACAAAACACCCCGTAAAAACTCCCCAACACTCCGTCAAGCAAAAAAAAACCCTCCGCAGACACACAACCCCTTTTTTCAGTCAAACTCAAAAACCCTCTTTCAGAAAACCAACACTCTGTCAAACTACAACACCCGCCCGACACAAAAACCCTTTAAAAACCACACAAAATTTCCCGTCAAACCACCAAAAAACCCCGTAAAACCACAAAAAATCCTGGGCCCACACAAACACCCGTAAACACACAAAAAACCCCGTCAAACACAAAACACCCATCGGACACAAAAACACCCCGTCAAACACAAAAAACCCGTCAATCCCAACAACACTCCGTAAAAACACACAACACTCCGTCCAATCACACCCACTCTTTAAAAAACACACAACACTCCGCGGGACACCCCAAACACTCCGTCAAAAACACAACACCCCAAAGGGACACACAACACTCCGTCAAAACAAAAACACCCCATCGGACACACAACACCCCATCGGACACAAACACTCCACAGACCCCAAAAACACTCCATAAAGGACACACAACACCCCGGGCCCAAACAACAACCCCGTAAAAAACCCACAAACACTCCTCAAACCCACAAACACCCCGTCAAAACCCCAAAAAAACCCCCCCCCCCCGTCAAAAACAAAACCCCACCCGTCAAACACACAAAAACTCAACCCAAACAAAACCCTCCGTAAAAAAACACAACACTCCGCCCCAAAAACCACAACACTGGGGAAAAAACACACAACACCCCGTCAAAAACAAAAAAACTCCACCCGCCCCCCAAAAACACTCCATCAGACACACAACATCCGTCAAACAAAAACACCCGTAAAAACCCAAAAAACCCCGGGTTCAAAAACACAACACTCCAGGGGGACACCCCAAAATCCATAAAAACCCCAAACCCACTCCACGGACAAAACCAAACACTCCGCCCCAAACACACAACACTCCTTTAAAACCCCAAAACACTGTAAAAACAAAAAAACACCCCATCGGGAACACAAACCCCCAATAAAACACAAAACACCCCCATAAAACCCACCCCAACACCCGTAAAACACACAACACTCCGTCAAAACCACAAACACTCGTAAAAACACACAACACGGTTTGAATATCCCAAAGTTCCTCCCCCGTAAAACACACAAACCCCGCCCATATTTCCCCAGGGGGGCCCCCCCAAACTTTCTTTAAAACCCCCTTCCCCCTTTTTTAGCCCATCTGCTAAATTAACGGAAACACTGTTTTCTCTTTAATAAACCCATGGGAAAAGATTGATATATTTTGGGTTTTCCAGTCTTTTTAACCCCTGGTCTTCCAGGAAATTTTTTTATTTTTTGGGGGGTCTATTTTTAAAAAAATGTTTCTTTTTCCCCAGTCCACATTTGGGTTTTCTGCTTTTGGGTTTTTCCACCCCGGGTTTTTACCCATTTTTCCTACGTTGTTTGTCCCGGGGATCCTTTTAAAGGGTTTCCCAGGGGGCCGGCACGGGGTATAGGGGCCCCCAGGATCCTTCTAATTTTCCTGGATGACTTTTTTCCAGGGGCCCAAGTCAGAAAAAGGTCATCGGAGAAAAATTTCCTTTGCCCAAAATTCCAGCACCCCTTACCCCCCAGTTAATGGTACGTGTTTTTACAAGGTCGGGTGGGGGGGAGGAAAGGTTTGGACAGTAAAAAGGGGGGTGTAAAGGTTGGGGGGGTTTTGGGGGGGGGAAAGGAAAAAAAACCCCAAAAAAAACAAAACCGGGGTTTTTTTAAACCCCCCCGGGTGGAATTTTTTGGGGGGGGGGAGGGGGGGAAAAAGGGAAAAGAGGCAAAAGGCGAAAAGGGAGGGAAAAGACCCCAGGGGGGGGGAGAGGTAGACCCCCCTGGGGGGGGGGCGGGCGGTTTGGAGGGGGGGGAAAAGGAGGGGAGCGGGGGGGGGCCCCGGGCGCGCCCCGGGGGGGAACGGGAAAGGGGCGGGGGCGGGAGGGATCGAGGGGGGAGAAAAAGGGGGGCCCCCGGGTAAGCAAGGAAAAAGGAGGGGGCGAGGGGAACGGGGGGGGGGAGGGCAAAAGGGGGGGGGGAAGCGGGGAAAGGCGGAGCGAGGGAGAAAGGGGGGGGGGCGGGCGAAGGGGGAGAGGGGGGAAAAATGGGGGCAGTGGGGGGGGAAAGCGGGGGGGAGGGGGGGGGTGGGGGTAAAAAAGGGAAAAAGCTGAGGGAGGGGGGGGAAAGGGGGGCGGATGGGGGGGGCGCTAAAAAGGGGGGCCGCCCCGGTAGCGGGGGTTTTCCCCTTTCTTTCTCCCCTCCTCTCTCTCTTCCCCGCGCAAATTTACCCTTGGCCCCCTCTTTTCCCCTTCTTTGGTTTTTCCTTCTCCAAAATTTCTCCCTCTCCTCTCTTCTCTCCTCCCCCTCCCCCCTTTCTCCTGGGGTTTTTCCAGACCCTCCATGCTACAGGCCAGTCCAGTATGGTGACAGACTGGGTGTTGCTGTCTCTGTCTAACTTCACCCAGAGAACCCCAGTAGCCATGGCAATGTGGAGTCTGTCCTGTTTCTTTATCTCTGCCTCCACCTCCCAGTGGGTCTCTGCTCTGTATCCTTACTAGAGGGGGAGGGGTGGGTGAGAGAGAGTGTGTGTGTGTGTGTGTGTGTGTGTGTGTGTGTGGTAGAGAAGTAGAAGTCATATTCTCATCTCCACCTCTCCTTAACTCCTCTCCCCCCCCCCAGCCTGCCCCATGTCATCAGCCGTATGGGTAAGAGTGATGTGGTGGACGTCAACCTGTTCTGTCTGGTAGCCATGGACTTCTACAGACACCAGATAGATGAGGAGTTAGATCGCAGAGCCTTCCAGTCTGTCTTCCAGACCGTAGCCTCACCTGGCAACCCCTATCAGAAACTACTGGACTGTCTACAGAGTATCCACCGAGACACATCACTCTGAGATGGGTAGCCCCTATCACCAGACATCACTCTGAGGGAGGGAGGGAGGGAGGGAAGGAGGGAGGGAGGGAGGGAGAGAGAGGGAGGGAGAGAGAGGGAGAGAGAGAGAGAGAGGGAGGGAGGGAGAGAGGGAGAGAGAGAGAGAGAGAGAGAGAGAGAGAGGGAGGGGCTTTCTTTTTCCAAATCAGATGGCCTCATCTCCTTTCTCTCTCAGCTGCTGATCTGAAATAATTGAAGGGGTGACAGGAAAGCAACATGATAGATGATGTATGTAGTGTCTTACTGTACTAGCCAAACAGGAAAGCAGAGAGGTGACAGAGAAGGGAAGCCATTTTAGAGTGTTAGGACACTGCTAGCTAGCTACTTCTTGACTCCTCCCTTCTAGAGAAATAATTGAAAGAAAGAAGAATTGTCTCCTTGAGATTATTTTGGTTCCGCCTGCACCCTCGTTTCCCCCCGGACCATTCATTAAGACGGACGACAACAACAACAACCCACCCACCCGTACATGACATGAGGGACTTCCAGCACCTTGATGATGAACTCAGAAAAATTATATTCAAACCCCCCCCCCCCAAAAAAAAAAATAGGAAGAAAACTGAATTGTATATTTTCCTGTGAGGACTTTTACTTCATTCATTGTGGTGTGAAATCAAGATTACATACGATAAAAAAACGAATCTAAAGTATTTCCTATATTTAAAAGTTCAATGCTTCTATTTTTCAGTGTTTTGTTTTGTTACAGATGGCAAAGTAATGATTTAAACTGACTCGACTACAGGTGTTGCTTGGATAGGTAAGGGTATTGCATCCCAAATGGAATCCTATTACGTACTTTGGTAAGTAGTGCACTATGAAGGGAATAGCGTGCCATTTGAGAGTCAACCAGGGTGATGTGCCTGCTCGATGTTGTCAATAATTATCAAATCTATATTATATTATTTTAATTAATTCACTCTCTCTCTCGCCGACACCAATATGACAGAGGAAGAGAGGAAGGAAGTTGTTTTTACGTATCTTTCCGAGTTAAAAGGATCTCTTAATAGCCATAGTAATCTGCATCTTTAAAAAAAAAAAAAAAAACAAGAGATTGTATCGTTGTCACTGCGGACGGACAGACACAGAAAGACAGACAAGGTGTTCACTGTTAACATTTTGTTGCTATGATCCCGGTCTCGCAGTGAACTAGCCAGCCTGGGCATCGTCCCCGAATGGCACCCCTATTCTCTGTAGTGCACTACGTTTGCTCCAGGGCTATGGTCACTAAAAGTAGTGCACTTTGTAGGTGAATAGGGCTCTAGGAGGAGACGCCTATAACCCACCCTGTCCCATTGGTCAGCGTCCCTGTATCATATGCAGTAGGGCGGCATTTGGGATTCAACCACTGAATCCCTTTGTGTTGTTTTTAAGATGTAAGTGATGATTATTATGACGACTGCACTGAAAGGACTTTCACAGTCATCTTTTAAAGGAGAAGAATCTTCGTATATAATGAATGGATTATCATGTCATGTAGTAACGTAATAATTGTAAAAAGTGAAAACTTTAAGCCATGACGGTGTATGAATGAGATGACGACTACTGTAAAGACATGATGAAGAAACTGAAATGGACGTTGAGATGACAGACGGGTTGGTTGTTTTTACTGTGTCTCTGTGTCACACACAACTACACACACACAACTACACACACACACACACACTATAGCATGTCCTATGATTCCCCTGTCATTTCAAATGGACACACACATTGAGCTGCATGCTTTGCTGTTGAGCTGAACTGAACGTCCGCTGGCCAGAAGCATAAGGTGGCCATTTTATTGACCTTTTGAGATGCCTGACCGGTTGGTCGACTGACCTCCTCACAATGTCCCTGATGCACTGGCCTTGACCGACTCAGTAATGACCTATTGTTGTCCTCCTGTGTGTTTTAAACTGATGCATGGCCTCTCCTCATTCCTTTCCTAGCTGTTAGTTAGATCAAACTATCATCGATTGATCGATTGGTTGATTAGTTTCACTGTATTTCTATGGTAACCGTCGCCGGGCCGACGACCCCAGCGGTTGTTGTACAGGAGGAGGAGCAACACAAACAATCCAAAGGGAACCTTGTAACCATAGCGACCAACAGCAAGCTTTGACAAATCAACAGGCGGGGAGGTCGTAGCGTAGCAACAAGCGAGGCCGCCGCGGCTATGGCGACGGAATTAGTCCTTTAGTTGTGGGTGTTTTAATCAGAGCTTTACAAAGTTGCGTTACTTTGCTGTTCAGTTCTGACCTTTTACACATTAGTGCAGAGTGAGAGAGACAGAATTTGACCACTAAAAACATGAACTTCTTCTCACATCTAGGCCTAGTTCAGCGCTTTTATTGATTCATGATTCTCTCTTCGGCTGTGTCCTATTCCCTATAAAGGGTCCCATTAGGGACACACACTATCAAATACTTCTGATGGAGGTCTAGTGCCCAAAACAGCCGTGTTCAAACCATCCCATCAGACACCATGGTTCTGGGTCAGGGTCAGTACAGATTAGGATTAAATGTGTCCATAGTCAGCAAATTATAAAAATACATAGTCGCGCACACACACATATAGATATATATATAAACTCACAGTAATTTCTGTAAAACAACAACGTTTGGGCATCACTGTGCCTTCTTCAGACGCCGTGTGTGTGTGTGTGTGAGAGAGAGAGAGAGATCTGAAAACCCTTATTGACTTGGTTTAGATTGTTCTACAGTAAAAACACAACGTCTTGTTGTTAAGATATGGACCCAGATAACACTTATTCAGTCTGTCTCTAGTTGTTAAGATATGGACCCAGATAACACTTATTCAGTCTGTCTCTAGTTAAGATATGGACCCAGATAACACTTATTCTGTTTTCTTTGTCCTTTTAATTATTTCTTAATTAAAAAGCATAAAACTGGCACCTTGATAGTGTAATAAGATTACCCAGAATTCTTTATGTGTTGAGCGGACGACGGGGGTTAGAGGTCGACTGATATGTTTAGCACAGCTCTCGTTGAGAGACTTTTAAAATCAATTTTTAGGTTAAAAGCTAAACTGAAAGTTCAGTGTCTTGGGGTGTCTTCAGTTGTCACTAACCCTGGTCAAGAAGGGCTACAGTGTGTGTGCAGGATTTTATTCCTGCCTAGCACTAACACATCGTTCAGCTAATGAAGGTCTTGATGATTCTGTGATAAACTAAAAGCAGGTGTGTTAGTGCTGGGCTGGAACAAAAGCCTGCACCCCTGTACCTCTCCGGGAGCGAGGTTGGCCAGCCTTGTCCTACATGGTCCGAACAGAAGCAGATGTGATGTGAGATACTTCCCCGGAGGCTTTCATTGATCATCAGGAGGCAATGATAGAATCAGAACTGTCATTCTACGGAGAGAATTAGAATGACTTCACTCCATTCTGAAGCCTCTCCTGCTACACAACCAGTTGCATTCTGTTTCTGTCACACTTCTCTTTCACTCTGTCTGCAAGGAGATATACTGTTCATTTCAAATATAATTTAAAGGCAATATTTTTAACTTGATGAAATTACTGGAGATAATGTGATGTAGAAATGAATAAAGTATTTTAAAAAATGTTAAAAAGGAAATTGCATGTTGTGTGTTTCCTTTGTAAATGAATGTCTTCTCTTTCAAAATATATTAATTCCACTACTGTTTAGATAATACATACATTAGCTTCATGCCATGCTGTTAACCTCAAGCTAAGATATTAGGTAGGATAAGGTGGTTGTGGGGGTGTTTTAGTCCAATGTTTAAGGGGGGCGTGTTTAATCCTCTCTCACGGTGTTTAGTCCAATGTTTAAGGGGGCGTGTTTAATCCTCTCACGCTGAGTTAGGCGGGAAGAAAACAACAGATTAACAAGAGATTTTAAGGATTTGCCGACCTGCAATATTTGATAATGTACAGTAGTCTACTGTAGTGTATATCTGTTTCTTGTCTCTGATTTAAGCCTGCATCCTAAACAGCACCCTATTCCCTATGTATTGCAGCCGTATGGATCCTGGTCAAAGGTAGTGCACTACATAGGAAATAGGGTGCAGTTTGGGGGAAACGGGAATTAAAGACACAATTTAGACATGACCAGACACGGCTGCCGTCACAGACAGTCAACCAAGGTTGCTGTGATGTCATCTCAGTCCTGTGTAGTCTACACACTTGGGGGCATTTTAATAGTTGTTAAAGAGTATTAATCACAGATTAACCACTAGCCATATGGCTCACATAGACTGCGTCCCAAATGACCCCCTATTCCCTATATAGTGCTCCTACAGCCCACCACAGGAGGGATGGGGGTCCCCAATCTGGACCTACTAACAGACTGGACATAGACAGCACATTTAAGGGGTAATGCATGTAATCACATAACTATTCTATTCATTCTATTTCTATGCTTGTTGTGATTGACTATGCATCAGCCATCAGAGGATGTATTATTTTCTCAATATAATAACATTCTCAAGGATGTTACACAGATAGACTAGAGAGGATGTTACACAGATAGACTAGAGAGGATGTTACACAGATAGACTAGAGAGGATGTTACGGATAGACTAGAGAGGATGTTACGGATAGACTAGAGAGGATGTTACACAGATAGACTAGAGAGGATGTTACGGATAGACTAGAGAGGATGTTACACAGATAGACTAGAGAGGGATGTTACACAGATAGACTAGAGAGGATGTTACACAGATAGACTAGAGAGGATGTTACACAGATAGACTAGAGAGGATGTTACACAGATAGACTAGAGAGGATGTTACGGATAGACTAGAGAGGATGTTACACAGATAGACTAGAGAGGATGTTACGGATAGACTAGAGAGGATGTTACACAGATAGACTAGAGAGGATGTTACACAGATAGACTAGAGAGGATGTTACACAGATAGACTAGAGAGGATGTTACACAGATAGACTAGAGAGGATGTTACACAGATAGACTAGAGAGGATGTTACACAGATAGACTAGAGAGGATGTTACACAGATAGACTAGAGAGGATGTTACACAGATAGACTAGAGAGGATGTTACGGATAGACTAGAGAGGATGTTACACAGATAGACTAGAGAGGATGTTACACAGATAGACTAGAGAGGATGTTACACAGATAGACTAGAGAGGATGTTACACAGATAGACTAGAGAGGATGTTACGGATAGACTAGAGAGGATGTTACACAGATAGACTAGAGAGGATTTACACAGATAGACTAGAGAGGATTGTACGGATAGACTAAGAGGATGTTACACAGATAGACTAGAGAGGATGTTACACAGATAGACTAGAGAGGATGTTACACAGATAGACTAGGAGGATGTTACACAGATAGACTAGAGAGGATGTTACACCAGATAGACTAGAGAGGATGTTACGGATAGACTAAGAGGATGTTACACAGATAGACTAGAGAGGATGTACACAGATAGACTAAGAGAGGATGTTACAACAGATAGACTAGAGAGGATGTTACACAGATAGACTAGAGAGGATGTTACACAGATAGACTAGAGAGGATGTTACGGATAGACTAGAGAGGATGTTACACAGATAGACTAGAGAGGATGTTACACAGATAGACTAGAGAGGATGTTACACAGATAGACTAGAGAGGATGTTACGGATAGAGATTATGTACAACATATAGAGAGGATATTACTCTCTCTCTTCTCTCTCCTCTCTGTCTCTCCCCCCTCCCCTCCCCTCCCCTCCCCTCTCTCTCTCTCTCTCTCTCTGTCTCTCTCTCTCTCCTCTCTGTCTCCACCTCTGTCTCCCCCCCCCTCCCCTCTCTCTCTCTCTCTCTGAGGAGTTGGTTAGACATGCACGATGCCCATATGGAACTTCACCATACTGTTCTTTCAGCCGGCCGGACATAATTCAAATCCTCAGACAAGATGCTTCCCATGACCTCTGACCTCTGTGCTGACTGTCTGTCTGTGCGGCTGTGGTACAGTAGGCTATTCCCAGAGTGGCTATCAGGCAGCTATTTATGGGAGATCGACACAGACTGTCTACGGAATTATAAGATGTAATGCATGATGACGAATGGACATTTATGGGGATGTTTTTATCTCAGAAAAAGTGGGGGTAGTTTACATAGATTATAAATTATATAACACAATATATATGTTAGAACACAAGGTGTGATATCTGTGTTACTGTTATATCAGCTACATCATCAGTAACCACCAGTTGTGATATCATGTATTACTGTCAGGTTATAGTATCTCCATCAGTAACCACCAGTTGTGATATCATGTATTACTGTCAGGTTATAGTATCTCCATCAGTAACCACCAGTTGTGATATCATGTATTACTGTCAGGTTATCTCCATCAGTAACCACCAGTTGTGATATCATGTATTACTGTCAGGTTATAGTATCTCCATCAGTAACCACCAGTTGTGATATCATGTATTACTGTCAGGTTATAGTATCTCCATCAGTAACCACCAGTTGTGATATCATGTATTACTGTCAGGTTATCTCCATCAGTAACCACCAGTTGTGATATCATGTATTACTGTCAGGTTATAGTATCTCCATCAGTAACCACCAGTTGTGATATCATGTATTACTGTCAGGTTATAGTATCTCCATCAGTAACCACCAGTTGTGATATCATGTATTACTGTCAGGTTATAGTATCTCCATCAGTAACCACCAGTTGTGATATCATGTATTACTGTCAGGTTATAGTATCTCCATCAGTAACCACCAGTTGTGATATCATGTATTACTGTCAGGTTATAGTATCTCCATCAGTAACCACCAGTTTCTCCCAATACTCCAGACCAGTAACCCCCCTCCCCTCCTCCCCAAACACACACACACACCTCCTTTTAGTCTTTCTTCAACAGCTGGTAGTTAGTAGTCTTTCGTTTGTTTACGGTGCTTACTGCTAACCTAACCATGGGATCAGACTGAACATAATCGGGTACGCATTTATGAACTGTAAGCAATTTTAAACACTTTTTTAAAACTGGATAGCTAGCTAGTTATATAGCATCGGTGAAGTTCTCCATATGGATATACGTTTTTCAATGTAATGGCTAACAAATGCATTGGCCAGGTGGTGGATTGAGTAAATTGAACAGAGAAAAACAAAACGTTAAAGTAAGTTAACGTTATAGGTATTACATTTAGTTAGTTAATTAGCTATAAGCATGATATATTACTATATTTAAACAGTAAGCAACATAGATTAGCAAAATTAGCCATCTGGCTAGCGAATAAACTA
Organism: Coregonus sp. 'balchen'; assembly: GCA_902810595.1. NCBI lineage: Eukaryota > Metazoa > Chordata > Actinopteri > Salmoniformes > Salmonidae > Coregonus > Coregonus sp. 'balchen'. Next base: position 9,581,954 of record LR778274.1, read on the forward strand.
GGCTGAACCGGTAGCTAACCATGACAACTGCAGCGATACCGTTACACTTTAGCCAGCTGTTCTAATCTCCTTGGGAAACAATGTATAGCTTTCTTCCTCTGTATCGTCTGCAAACACATTCCGGAGAGTGCCACGGTCTTGTGTAGTCTTTACTGTAATTGTGTGTGAAAGATATAACTTTGGTTGGATGCCATTTTCTTGTTAACATTGGATTTGAATTCGGCCACCTGTAGCATACTGTACTTTTGTTGCTAGCCGATTCTCAATCAAACTTTAATCATTCTAGCTAGTTTTTTTTTTTGTACATTCGGCGAACAGTTCTGAGTATGATTGACAGCCATGTAAACCAATGACAGGACAGAAAAGTTATGTGTACACTATCGTTACCATGGTTACTCGTTGACATTACAAGATTCTGGAAAACGGAGGCGGGACAGTAGTTAAGCACGGGTGGATGCACTTTCAAGGTGTATGGATTTTCGACCAGCAATTTACGGACAATAATTACAAAGTTTGTAAACTATCTTTATATTCCTTATAAACACAAAGACTGAAGCCCAAATGACGACAGTGCAGTGCTAGTGATACAATTAACAACTTGTTGTCATTTTTCGTTAGAATCTTAGCTTGTTAGCTACACTTGCTATAGGTACCTAGCTAGCTACCGTAGCCAGCGAACTAAATTAGCTCTCTGTTCTCGTCCTCTCTTGCAAACAAGCTGCTAAGCTTAGCTAGTTCTCTCTTTGGCTGAGTTTAGCTCACTTGTAGGTTTGTCAGCAGTTAGCAAACATTGCTTGTTAGCCTCCTCTCCTCTCTCCACACCCTCTAGCTATCTTGTTGCCACGCAACTGTATGCCCTCCTGTCTTCAACACCTGTGGAAAGGTGAGTCGCGAGTTACCGCCCTCGGTTTTGAAATCATCCTTCCCATTGAACAATGCAATGCGTCTTCTAACCCCACCCACGGGCAGGTGTGGTTTTGTGTCAGTGGTGGAGGTGCATTCATTCACCAAGGGGGTGTTGTAGAATGCAGTAATCCTTCCTTGGCATTCTACATGGCATTGCGTTTAAAATGTATTTGGTGTTTATTTATCTCATAGTTCTTTCCTTTATATGACTTCTTGAAGGAGTGTACACTTGGAGGACCTTTCCTTCTTTTCTCCATGGTTGTAAGACAGTGCTTCCCAAACCTCTCCTTGAGTTCCCCCCCAAACCGTTCAACTTATTTGATATATTCCAGTGCTATTCTACTAGTCAACTAAGCACCAAGCCCTTCATTGGTAAAATCAACTGGAAATCAAATCACATTTTATTTGTCACATGCGCCGAATACAACAGCTGTAGACCTTACAGTGAAATGCTTACTTACAAGCCCTTTAGCAACAATGCAGTTTTAAGACAAACAAGAGTTATGAAAATTATTTACTAAATAAACTAAAGTAAAAAAAAAATAAAGAGCAACAATAAATAAAAAAATAATGAGGCTATATACAGGGGGTACTGGTACCGAGTCAATGTGGGGGGTACAGGTTAGTCGAGGTAATTGAGGTAATATGTACATGTAGGTAGGAGTAAAGTGACTATGCATAGATAATAAACAGCGAGTAGCAGCATCGTAAAAAAAGGGGGGGGGGGGGTTAATGCAAATAGTCCGGTTAGCCATTTGATTAGCTGTTCAGCAGTCTTATGGCTTGGGGGTAGAAGCTGTTAAGCGCTCCGGTACCGCTTGCCGTGCGGTAGCAGAGAGAACAGTCTATGACTAGGGTGGTTGGAGTCTTTGATAATTTTTAGGGCCTTCCTCTGACACCGCCTGGTATAGTGGTCCTGGATGGCAGGAAGCTTGGCCCCAGTGATGTACTGGGCCGTATGCACTAACCTCTGTAGTGCCTTGCGGTCGGAGGCCGAGCAGTTGCCATACCAGGTAGTGATGCAACCAGTCAGGATGCTCTCGATGGTGCAGCTGTATAACTTTTTGAGGATCTGGAACACATCAAATAAGTGTGGAACAGCTTGGGGTACTCAAGGAGAGGTTTGGGAAACACTGCTACCAACCCCAATGGTACTGTGCTGACTCAAATGTGTTCCTTTCAGGCATGTGGCTTGATTGTTGTTATATTGGCTCCTGCCCTCTGTGTGTTGTATTGGCTACCATCAGATATACTCACAATGAGTCCTTGGTGCTGTTTGTCCCTCCTGTCTCTCTGTAGGTGACCCCCTGCCTGACCTGTGACAAGTCACATCATCATCAGAGAGTGGCACCAGCATGGCAGGGCTGGCGTTGGAGTGGAGGGGCTGACGCCAAGCTCTCACCCTCCTGACACATTGTTTTGAAAGCCCTCGACACTAGAACGAGACAGGGAGGAAAAGCATTAGAGGGAGAGGGAGACAGGGGAAGGAGATAGAGGGGGAAGAAGGGAGGAGAGGAGAGAGATTAAGCCTCATCAAAAGAAACAGCAGTTCTCTTCACCATGCCTTACCATGCCAATAAAGCTCATTGAATGGAATGGAGTCGACAAAACTCACATCAGTATATTCAACCCCTCTCCTCTTCCTGGTTGTTGTTCTAGGCCTAAATTACAATATGTTCTCAGTCAACTTACCTGGTAGCATAAGGGTTGGATAAATAACATCAGTCATCTTATCTGGTAACATAAGGGTTGGATAAATAACATCAGTCAGTTTATCTGGTAACATAAGGGTTAGATAAATAACATCAGTCATTTTATCTGGTAACATAAGGGTTAGATAAATAACATCAGTCAGTTTATCTGGTAACATAAGGGTTAGATAAATAACATCAGTCAGTTTATCTGGTAACATAAGGGTTGGATAAATAACATCAGTCAGTTTATCTGGTAACATAAGGGTTGGATAAATAACATCAGTCAGTTTATCTGGTAACATAAGGGTTGGATAAATAACATCAGTCAGTTTATCTGGTAACATAAGGATTAGATAAATAACATCAGTCAGCTAGTCAGTTATCTCGGAACATACAAAAGGGTTGGTAAATAACATTCACAGTCAAACTACTGGTAGCATAAGGGTTGGATAAATAACATCGTCAGTTATCTGGTAACATAAGGGTTGGATAAATAACATCAGTCAGCTTATCTGGTAACATAAGGTTGGATAAATAACATCAGTCAGCTTATATGGTACATAAGGGTTGGACTAAATAACATCAGTCATCTTATCTGGTAAATAAGGGTTAGATAAATAACATCGTCAGTTTTGGTAAATAAGGGTTGGAGAAATAAATCAGTCAGTTTATCTCGGTAACAACATAAGGGTTGGATAAATACATCAGTCAGTTTATCTGGCTAACATCGAGGGTTAGATAAATAACATCAGTCGCTTATCTGGTAACATAGGTTGGATATAAATAAACATCAGTCAGCTTATCTGGTAACATAAGGGTTAGATAAATAACATCAGTCAGCTTATCTGGTAACATAAGGGTTGGATAAATAACATCAGTAAAGTCTTATCTGGTAACATAAGGGTTAGATAAATAACATCAGCGTTTATTGGAACATAGGTTGATAATAACTAGTAGTTATGGAACATAGGGTTAGATAAATAACATCAGTCAGCTTATCTGGTAACATAAGGGTTGGATAAATAACATCAGTCAGCTTATCTGGTAACATAAGGGTTAGATAAATAACATCAGTCAGCTTATCTGGTAACATAAGGGTTAGATAAATAACATCAGTCAGTTTATCTGGTAACTAAGGTTAGATAAATAACATCAGTCAGCTTATCTGGTAACATAAGGGTTGATAAATAACATCAGTCAGCTTATCTGGTAACTAAGGGTTGGATAAAATAACATCAGTCAGTTTATCTGGTAACATAAGGGTTAGATAAATAACATCAGTCAGTTTATTTGGTAACATAAGGGTTAGATAAATAACATCAGTCAGCTTATCTGGTAACATAAGGGTTGGATAAATAACATCAGTCAGCTTATCTGGTAACATAAGGGTTGGATAAATAACATCAGTCAGCTTATCTGGTAACATAAGGGTTGGATAAATAACGTACAATAACAGAACAACGAGTCAAAACAATGTTCAGACAGACGGACACCTCGTCCAAGAGACGTCATGGAGGACATGGGGGCAGCGGGGATCGTATCCGGGGGGTGGAGGTGGCCAGGGGGAGGGCAGGGTATGGGTTCACCCTCTCTGGCCAGGGCCCCTGTGTCCTCAGCTGCATTCTAAAAGGAAGTCCGGCGGACTACGTGGGTCTCCGCTCCGGTGACCACATCCTGTCCGTGAACGACATAAACGTCTCCAAGGCGTCGCATGAGGACGTCGTCAAGCTGATTGGCCGATGCACGGGGGTTCTGCACCTGGTCGTCGCCGAGGGAGACCGGGGAGGCCGTCGTCACGGACACGGTGGTACCAACCGCAACCGTCGCCACGGAAACAATTCAGGAAGTCCAGCCGGAGGAGCGGCAGCTGCCGCGGACTCGTGCTCCAGCGACGAGGAGTTGTGTGGTTTCCATAACAACAGCAGCAGAGGCGGCAACAACAACAACAGCGTGAAGCCGGGTTCTCGCGGTAACAGCGCCAGCGGTGGTGGTGGTGGTGGAGGAGGAGGGGGTGGTGGTTGGTTCAAGCCCAAGCTGGACTCCAAGACCCTGGGTATTAACAGGGCAGAGAGGGTGGTGGCGGAGATGCAGTCTGGAGGAATATTCAACATGATCTTTGATAACTCTTCACACTCCTCCAGCAGCTCGGAGAAAGGTATCAATCTGCCTGTTTTAATATATCACGTTTTTTTAATATACTGTTTGACATCACATTTTGGGCTGGTTTCCCAGACACATTTTAACGGAGATGCTTTTTAGTCCAGGACTAACTCGGCTTAATCTGTGTCTGGTAAACTGGCCCTTTATGTACAGTGCATTCGGAAAGTATTCAGACCCCTTGACTTTTTCCACATTTTGTTACGTTACAGCCTTATTCTAAAAATGATTAAATAGTTTGTTCCCCCTCATCAATCTGCACACAATACCCCATAATGACAAAGCATAGGGTCATTGTCCCCAGTCTGAGGTCCTGAGTGCTCTGGAGTAGGTTTTCATCAAGTATCTCTCTGTACTTTGCTCCGTTCATCTTTCCCTCGATCCTGACTAGTCTCACAGTCCCTGCCACTGAAAAACATCCCCACAGCATGATGCTGCCACCACCATGCTTCACCGTAGGGATGGTGCCAGGTTTCTTCCAGACGTGACGCTTGGCATTCAGGCCAAAGAGTTCAATCTTGGTTTCATCAGACCAGAGAATCTTGTTTATCATGGTCTGAGAGTCCTTTAGGTGCGTTTTGGCAAATTCAAAGCGGGCTGTCATGTGCCTTTTACTGAGGAGTGGCTTCCGTCTGGCCACTCTACCATAAAGGCCTGATTGGTGGAGTGCTGCAGAGATGGTTGTCCTTCTGGAAGGTTCTCCCATATCCACAGATGAACTCTGGAGCTCTGTCAGAGTGACCATCGGGTTCTTGGTCACCTCCCTGACAAAGGCCCTTCTCCCCCGATTGCTCAGTTTGGACCGGGCGGCCAGCTCTAGGAAGAGTCTGGGTGATTCCAAACTTCTTCCATTTAAGAATGATGGAGGCCACTGTGTTCTTGGGGACCTTCAATGCTGCAGAAATTTTTTGGTACCCTTCCCCAGATCTGTGCCTCGACACAATCCTGTCTCGGAGCTCTACGGACATTTCCTTCGACCTCATGGCTTCGTTTTTGCTCTGACATGCACTGTCAACTGTGGGACCTTATATAGACAGGTGTTTGCCTTTCCAAATCATGTCCAATCAATTGAATTTACCACAGGTGGACTCCAATCGAGTTGTAGAAACATCTCAAGGATGATCGATGGAAACAGGATGCACCTGAGCTCAATTTCGAGTCTCATAGCAAAGGGTCTGAATACTTATGTATGTTTTTATCTTTAATACATCTGCCAAAATTTCTAAAAAACAGTTTTCGCTTCGTCATTATGGGGTATTGTCTGTAGATTGAGAGGATTTCTTTTTCATTGAATCCATTTTAGAATAAGGCCGTAACGTAACAAAAATAAGGAAAAAGTCAAGGGGTCTGAATACTTTCTGAATACACTGTATGTATGTTTCTGTACCACCATGTTCAAATAAACTAAACCTAACCCTAAACCTGAACCTAAACCTAAACTTGACCCTAAACCTAATCCTAAAGACAGGGTCATCGCTCCTCCTCCTCCTCCTCCTCCCCGTGCCTCCTCTTCCTCCTCTGCGTCGGCCAAGCCTGCGAGGCCCCTGTCAGAACCAGAGTTCCCCCCGTACCATAACGGCCGGGGCCGGTCCCGCAGCAACCCCAACCTGCTCTCTGAGGAGGAGATGGCCAGGGTTCTAATGACCGATGACTCCGTGTTCCTAGATGGGTTCCATCTGCAGGAGGCAGAGGTCCAGGTGAATACTGAGGATGTGTCCCAGATGGCACTATTCACTTTTGACCAGAGTCCTACTACCCCTCCTGATTCAAATGCGGAAGACACATTTCAGTTGAATGCATTCAGTTTTACAACTGACTAGGTATCCCCCTTTCCTTTGATACCCACACAGCTACATTATCAGCTAGGTTTGATACCCACACAACTATCATTATCAGCTAGGTTTGGAAACCCCCACAAGCTACATTGGTCAGCTAGGTTTAATACCCACACAACGACATTATCAGCTAGGTTTTGATAACCCACACAACTACATTATCAGCTAGGTTTTGATACCCACACAGCTACATTAGTCAGCTAGGTTTATACCCACACACTACATTATCAGCTAGGTTTGATACCCCACACAACTACATTTCAGCTAGGTTGATACACCACAAACTACATTTCAGCTAGGTTTGATACCCACACAACACATTTCAGCTAGGTTTGATACCCACACAACTACATTATCAGCTAGGTTTATACCCACACAACTACATTATCAGCTAGGTTTGATACCCACACAACTACATTATCAGCTAGGTTTGATACCCACACAACTACATTATCAGCTAGGTTTGATACCCACACAACTACATTATCAGCTAGGTTTGATACCCACACAACTACATTGTCAGCTAGGTTTGATACCCACACAACTACATTATCAGCTAGGTTTGATACCCACACAACTACATTATCAGCTAGGTTTGATACCCACACAACTACATTATCAGCTAGGTTTGATACCCACACAACTACATTATCAGCTAGGTTTGATACCCACACAACTACATTATCAGCTAGGTTTGATACCCACACAACTACATTTCAGCTAGGTTTGATACCCACACAACTACATTATCAGCTAGGTTTGATACCCATACCACAACTAAACATTATCAGCTAGGTTGATACCCACACACCAAACTACAGTGATACAGCTCGGTTTGATACCCCCACACACAATCCCAAACTATCAGCTAGGTTTGATACCCACACAACTACATTATCAGCTAGGTTTGATACCCACAACACTACATTATCATAGTCAGCTAGGTTTGATACCCACACAACTACATTATCAGTAGGTTTGATACCACACAACTACATTTCAGCTAGTTTTGATACCCACACAACACATTATCAGCTAGGTTTGATACCCACACAACTACATTATCAGCTAGGTTGATACCCACAACACACAGCAGCACCCACACAATACATTATCAGCTAGGTTTGATACCAACACACACTAGATACATTATCAGCTAGGTTTGATACCCACACAACTACATTGTACCCACACTACATTATCACTAGGTTTGATACCCACACAACTACATTATCAGCTAGGTTTTAATTACCACACAACTACCTTCTCAGCTAGGTTTTGATACCCACACAAATACATTATCAGCTAGGTTTGATACCCACACAACTACATTATCAGCTAGGTTTAATACCCACACAACTACATTATCAGCTAGGTTTGATACCCACACAACTACATTATCAGCTAGGTTTTACATCAGTGAATGTTGGAGTAATGTTTTTACGGCCTCCCTCTTTCCAGGTGGAGGTGGAAGGGGAGGACTTCTGCCTGGAGCCCAGCGAGGGTATCCTGAACGTGGGTATGATGGTAGGGTACCTGGGCTCCATAGAGCTGGCCTCTACAGGGGCTAGTCTGGAGAGCGACAGTCTGCAGGCCATCAGAGGAAGCATGAGACGACTCAGGGCAGAACAGAAGATACACTCCCTGGTCCTCATGAAGGTACGGGTTGCTTTGGATTGGTTGAACGTTTGGTTGGTTGGTTGGTTAGTTGGTAGGTTGGTTTATTGATTGAATGGTTGATTGGTGGGTTGGTTTATTGATTGAATGGTTAGTTGGTTAGTTGATTGGTAGGTTGGTTTATTGATTGAATGGTTGGTTGGTTGGTTAGTTGATTGGTGGGTTGGTTTATTGATTGAATGGATGGTTAGTTTAGATTGGTTTATTGATTGAATGGTTGGTTGGTTGGTTTATTGATTTAATGGTTGGTTGATTGGTTGGTTGGTTGGTTGGTTGGTTGATTGAATGGTTGGTTGGTTGATTGAATGGTTGGTTGGTTGAATGGTTGGTTGGGTGGGTGGTTGGTTGATTGAAATGTTTAGATGCCATATCTCTAAATGGTACTTTGACCCTGTGCTCTAACCTGTGGGTGGGTCTCGGGGTCGTTGTTACAAAAACAAACAATCTCTGTTTCCTCTGGAAAGAAGGACTATAAAGCCTTCTTCTTGGAATAGAGGACTGTGTGTTTCTAAAATAGAAGGGATTGTAACTCTATATGTTGTTCTTCCCAGGTGATGCACGATTGTGTGCGGCTGTGCAGTGACAGGAGACAGGTCCTTGCTACCTACCCTGCCGAGAAGCTAGCCTTCAGCGCCTGTTGCCCCGACGACCGACGCTTCTTCGGACTGGTCACCATGCAGGCCTCCCATGACGACGACGGTCACTATGGCAATGGTAACCGGGAGGAAGAGGGCGGGCTGAGGACTTCCTGTCACGTGTTCATAGTCGACCCCGAACTCTGTCATCACCAGGTAGGGTTGGACAAAAGGTCAAAGAAAAAATACCCACAAACCTTTTCAAAGCTCTCAAGCTAATAATAACATCCGTATTAAACTGCCATATTTTAACATTTACAAACATACAATTTACGAAACTTTAGAAGTTATTTTGAATATTTGTGGGGGGTCCTAGAGTCCTGGGCCCGGTTTCCCAAAAGCATCTTAAGGCTAATTTCATCGTTAGAACCTTCGTAAGAGCATCGTTAAATCTCCGAGCTGTTTCCCAAACCCAACGTTGCACTTGAAAACACTCGTAATCTAACGCCTGCCTCAGACCACTCGTGGAACAGCTAAGTGCGTAGTTAAGATGCTTTTTTGCCCTCCCACGTTACTTTATACACAGAAAATCTCCACTAAACATAGAATCACATGGTTTATCCGTCTCTCTGTGACCGCCGATAACTTCAGAACAAAAGTTGACAAAAAATACAAAGTTGCCAATGTCTTTGCAATTGACACCAAACAAGCGACGTATAAAAATATGCTTCAAATGAAAACCGAGATGACTGCATTAAAATATAAATACATTAGGCTATAGGCCTATTTCAGTCACATTGAAATACATTTGATGTTCAATCAGTTGAGTTCTATTTTGCTACTTGTAGGCTACTGTCTGTCATTTGTCTCAATATATTGGATGATCTGTAGCCTAACATGTAGGCAATGAAGTGCCAAATCGGTGATTTAGTGCGTTTTTATTGGGTAAGCATTAGACTAAGACACCCAGGGCCTCCCGAGTGGCGCAGCGGTCTGAGGCGCTGCAGCCCAGTGCTTGAGGCGTCACTACAGACCCGGGTTCGATCCCAGGCTGTGTTGCAGCCGGCCGCGACAAGGGAGACCCATGAGGCGGCGCACAATTGGCCCAGCGTCGTACCGGGTTAGGGGAGGGTTTGGCCGGCCGGGATGTCCTTGTCCCATCGCGCTCTAGCGACTCCTTGTGGCGGGTCGGGCGCCTGCAAGCTGACTTCGGTCGCCAGTTGTACGGTGTTTCCTCCGACACATTGGTGCGGCTGGCTTCCGGGTTAAGCGAGCACAGTGTGTGAAGAAGCAGTGACGCCTTGGCAGGGTCCTGTTTCGGAGGACGCCTGGCTCTCGACCTTCACCTCTCCCGAGTCCGTACGGGAGTTGCAGCGATGAGACAAGACTGTAACTACATTTACATTTTAGTCATTTAGCAGACGCTCTTATCCAGAACGACTTACAGTTAGTGAGTGCATACATTTTACCAATTGGATAACACGAAATTGGGGAGGAAAAAGGGGTCCAAAAAGAAATACGAATAAGACGCCTGAATATCTGCAGCCGTAAGTGGTAATATCGCTCAAGGAGCTGATCCGTCGTCAGTATTGCGAAATAGTTCTAATGTTAAAGGTAAGATTTGAATTGAGAAAGCTGATCTGAGAGAAGTGCTGCCTTTCTTTCGATCGTGTTAGTATCATGCTCCCAACGATGCGCTTAGCGACTGTTCTCTCTGCGTGGTGTTTTGGGAAACGCGTGTTACGTCTTTGTCCGTTGTATGAAAGATGCATGGTTAAAACACTGGTGAGCCTAAGTTCCATCGCTAGGGGGAAACCGGCCCTGGAGTGTTACCAGTACATCAAGAGGACTTACTGGCCCTGGAATGTTACCAGTACATAAAGAGGCCTTACTGGCCCTGGAATGTTACCAGTACATAAAGAGGACTTACTGGCCCTGGAATGTTACCAGTACATAAAGAGGACTTACTGGCCCTGGAATGTTACCAGTACATAAAGAGGACTTACCGGCCCTGGAATGTTACCAGTACATAAAGAGGGCTTACTGGCCCTGGAATGTTACCAGTACATAAAGAGGACTTACCGGCCCTGGAATGTTACCAGTACATAAAGAGGACTTACTGGCCCTGGAATGTTACCAGTACATAAAGAGGACTTACCGGCCCTGGAATGTTACCAGTACATAAAGAGGACTTACTGGCCCTGGAATGTTTACCAGTACATAAAGAGGACTTACCGGCCCTGGAATGTTACCAGTACATAAAGAGGACTTACTGGCCCTGGAATGTTACCAGTACATAAAGAGGACTTACTGGCCCTGGAATGTTACCAGTACATATAGAGGACTTACTGGTTTAAATTCTTTAACAACTAAAAGGGGGGAGGCTAAATGGGATTTAGGAGGTTTTTCTGTTGATAGCGATGCAGACTGTAAACTGAATATTTATGGCAACTGTAATTCACTACTATAGATAAAACCTACCATAAATACACTAAACGACCATATTTTCAGAGGGGTTGGAATAAGCAAAACATACATTTATCCTTCTCCTTCTTCTTCTCCTCCTTCTTCTTCTCCTTCTCCTTCTTCTCTCCTCCTCCTTCTCCTTCTCCTTCTCCTTCTCCTCCTCCTTCTCCTTCTCCTTCTCCTTCTCCTTCTCCTCCTCCTCCTCCTCCTCCTCCTCCTCCTCCAGGTCCATGTGGGTGTGGCCAGGAGGTTTGGGTTTGAGTGTACCCCAGATCATGACACAGGGGGGTGTCTGGAGTTCCCCCTTACTTCCCAGCCTCTACTGCAGTTTGTGTCTGTCCTCTACCGGGACATGGGGGAGAATATTGAGGGGGTCCGGGCGCGGGCGTTCGTCGATCCGGACAACGACCCACAGCAGGTAGGTTGTCAGGTTGTTATTTGACCTTCATTCCAAATGGATGCTGTTTTCTTTCCTGTCTTGTTTAGTTTAGCAGAGCTTTGACACAACTTGAATGTCCAAAATACTGACACTGTGTTCTGGAGTCTGGAGCGCCGACTGGGCCTTTTTCTATTGGTTTATTAAGCCAGCCGAGCTCAACCAGGCACAGAGAAAATATTGGAAATATTTGTCAGATTTTTGAAATCCAGGTCTGAATATTATTTATACATCACTTTTCAATGATTATTGTTGTTGTTGTTGTTGTTGTTGTTGTTGTTGTTGTTGTTGTTATTATTATATTATTGTTGTTGTTGTTGTTGTTGTTGTTGTTGTTATTGTTGTTATTATATTATTATTGTTATTATTGTTGTTATTATATTATTATTATTGTTATTGTTATTATTGTTGTTGTTATTAACAGAACCACAGCACCAGCAGCAACAGCGACAGTGGCATCGGTAACTTCCTGCCAGAAGAGAAGAGTAACCGTGTCTTATTGGTGGACCTGGGAGGCCATAACCACAACCATAACCCTGGTCCACGCCACTGGGACAGCCCTCCTCCTCCCTCGGCCCAGGGCTGGAACCAAGTCCCTCCCGGTGTCAACCCTGGCCCCCCTCTCCCCCCTCCACCTCCCCCGCACCACAACAACGGCTACCTCGCCGACCTCCCCCACCCTCTCCCCCCTGCCATCCCCCCTCGGGGGGCCCACTCCTCCCACCCCTCACTCCACCACTACCCGCCAGGGAAGAGGGGAGATAGAGGGGGAGGATCTGGAGGAGGAGGAGAGCAGAGCCTGGCCCAGACCCAGCAGCACCATCAGTCTCAACGCTGGTTACCGGTCCATGTCCTGAGAGACTGGAGACAACCAGGCCAGGCAGGACAGACACGGGGACAAGGCGTTGGACCAGGGCTGTGTAGCGATCAGGAGTCCTACGCTGAGTCAACAGACGGCTGGTCGTCAGCTAACTGCAGCACCCTCCCTCCACCCATGAACAAGATACCTGCCGACCGCTACAGGGCTCCACTGCCAGCCGGGGACCTGCCCCTGCCCCCCCAGCCTCCCAGGCTGACCACGCAGAAGGATGAGTGGGCTAAGAAGCTGTTCGGGCCTGGGGCCGGGGCTGGAGAGAAAGGACTCGGAGAGCCCAAGCAGAATGGGAAGAGACGTGGAAATGGGAAAGACGGGGAGAAAAAGGTAAGAGAGATATACAGTATGACGTGGCGGTGTTGGAGAGGTGTGTGTGTGTGTGGTGGTGTTGGAGAGGTGTGTGTGTGTGTGGGCGTTGGTTGGTTGTGTGTGGTGGTGGTGTTGTGTGTGTGTGTTTGTTGTTGAAGTTTGGTGTGTGTGGTGGTTTGGGGGGTGTTAGTTTGTTGTCGTGGCTGTTGGAGAGGTGTGTGTGTGTGTGTGGTGGTGTTGGAGAGGTGTGTGTGTGTCGTGGCGGTGTTGGAGAGGTGTGTGTGTGTGGTGTGTGTGTGTGTGTGTGTGTCAGTCTGTGTGTAGAAGTTTGAAGTACAGCATCAGATTTATATTGATGTATTTGACCAACTTTTCTCTAGTAGGAGTGCTTGTAGTGTCTGTATTGTGAAGCACTGTGTGTGTGTGTGCGCGCGTGTGTGTGTGTGTGTGTGTGTGTGTGTGTGTGTGCGTGTGCGCGTGCACGTGTGTGTGCGTGCGTGCGTGCTTGGTGCTGGATTATAAAGCTCCAGTCCAGAATCATATTTTACTATGATAATAGCTGGTGGTCTTGGTTGTGGAGGGAGCTTGTTAGAAGTGAAGCCCACATGAGAAGACAGGCTGTATCAAACCACAGGAGTGGAAAATTACTCTCTGGAAATGCCTGGCCACAGGCACAAGCCCTACATCTCTCTTGGTCTATCTATCTATCTGTCTATCTGTCTGTCTGTCTGTCTGTCTGTCTGTCTGTCTGTCTGTCTGTCTGTCTATCTGTCTGTCTGTCTGTCTGTCTGTCTGTCTGTCTGTGTGTCTCAATGCATTTCATTTCAATTCAATTTAAGGGTTTTATTGGCATGGGAAACATATGTTAACATTGTCAAAGCAAGTGACGTAGATAGCCTATGGCGGCCTTTCTCAATAGCAAGGCTATGCTCACTGAGTCTGTACATAGTCAAAGCTTTCCTTAAGTTTGGGTCAGTCACAGTGGTCAGGTCAGGCCAAATAGCATTCTAGTTTGCTCCGGTTTTTTGTTAATTCTTTCCAATGTGTCAAGTAATTATCTTTTAGTTTTCTCATGATTTGGTTGGGTCTAATTGTGTTGCTGTCCAGGGGCTCTGTGGGGTCTGTTTGTGTTTGTGAACAGAGCCCCAGGACCAGCTTGCTTAGGGGACTCTTCTCCAGGTTAATTTCTCTGTAGGTGATGGCTTTGTTATGGAAGGTTTGGGAATCGCTAACTTTTAAGTGGTTATAGAATTATAGAACGGCTCTCTTCTGGATTTTGATAATTAGCGGGTATCGGCCTAATTCTGCTCTGCATGCATTATTTGGTGTTTTTCGTTGTACACTGAGGATATTTTTGCAAAGTAGTTGATTCTAAGATTTGCATTTGATCATGTATATTTTTTTGAAGTTTGTTCTTTGTTATAGGGCCAAAAAGATTGGAGTAGTGGTTTACCCATACATCTCCGTTTTGGATAGATAGCTCTTCGTGTTGTTGTTTGTTTAGTGTTTTCCAATTTTCCCAGAAGTGGTTAGAGTCTATGGATTCTTCAATTACATTGAGCTGATTTCTGACGTGCTGTTCCTTCTTTTTCCGTAGTGTATTTCTGTATTGTTTTAGTGATTCACCATAGTGAAGGCGTAGGCTCAGGTTTTCTGGGTCTCTATGTTTTTGGTTGGATAGGATTCTCAATTTCTTTCTTAGGTTTTTGCATTCTTCATCAAACCATTTGTCATTGTTACTTTTCTTCGGTTTTCTGTTAGAGGTTTTTAGATTTGATAGGGAAGCTGAGAGGTCAAATATACTGTTTAGGTTTTCTACTGCCAAGTTTACACCTTCACTATTACAGTGGAACGTTTTGTCCAGGAAGTTGTCTAAAAGGGATTGAATTTGTTGTTGCCTAATTGTTTTTTGGTAGGTTTCGACACTACTTTCATTTTTACATTTACATTTTAGTCATTTAGCAGACGCTCTTATCCAGAGCGACTTACAGGAGCAATTAGGGTACAATTAGGGCACATTAACAGATTTTTCACCTAGTCAGCTTGGGGATTAGAACCAGCGACCTTTCGGTTACTGGCACAACGCTCTTAACCACTAAGCTACTTTCCTTCCATCTATAGCATTTCTTAATATTATTCAGTTTCTTTGGCTTTGATGCCAAAGTCATTCCAAGTCTGTCTGTCTCTCTCTCTGTCTCTCTGTCTCTCTCGTCTCTCTCTCTCTCTCTCTCTCTCTCTCTCTCTCTCTCTCTCTCTCTCTCTCTCTCTCTCTCTCGCTCTCTCTCTCTCTCTCTCTCTCTCTCTCGCTCTCTCTCCTCTCTCTCTCTCTCTCTCTCTCTCTCTCTCTCTCCTCTCTCTCTCCTCTCTCTCTCTCTCTCTCTCGATTTCTTCACATTTTTTTGTGTTACGAAGTGGGATAAAAATTGATTTAATTGTAATGTAATGTCTGTAATGTCAAAGTGGAAGAAAATAGTTTTAAAAAAAAGATTTATAGAAATTAAATACATAAAATATAGTAGTTCCATTAGTATTCAGCTCCCTGAGTCCATACATGTTAGAAACACCTTGGCAGCCATTACAGCTGGGAGTCTTCTTGGGTAAGTCTCTAAGAGCTTTACACACCTGGATTGTACAATATTAGCCCATTATTCTTTTCATAATTCTTCAAGCTCTGTCAAGATGTTGGGGATCGTGGCTAGACTGCAGTTTTCAAGTCTTGCCATAGATTTTCAAAGCAGATTTAAGTCAAAACTGTAACTCGGCCACTCAGGAACATTCACTGTCTTCTTGGTAAGCAACTCCAGTGTAGATGTGGCCTTGTGTTGTAGGTTATTGTCCTGCTGAAAGGTGAATTCCTCTCCCAGTGTCTGGTGTAAAGCAGACTGAACCAGGTTTTCCTCAAGGATTTAGCCTGTGCTTAGCTCCATTCCGTTTCTTTTTATCCTGAAAAACTCCCCAATATTTTCCGATGTCAAGCATACCCATACCATGATGCAGCCACCACCATGTTTTGAAAATAAGGAAGCAGTTACTCAGTGATGTGTTGTGTTGGATTTGCCTTAAACATAAGGCTTTGCATTTAGGCCAAAAAGTGTATTCCTTTGGTGTGTTTTCTTACTGTATTTCTTTAGTGCCTTCATTTAAATCATTATTGTGGAGTCACTACAAGGTTGTTGATCCATCCTCAGTTTTCTCCCATCACAGCCATTGAACTCTGTAACTGTTTTAATATCGTCAATGAACTCGTGGTGACATCACTAAGCAGTTTCCTTCCTGTCCTGCAGCTCAGTTCAGAAGGACGACTGCATCTTTTGATGTGTCTGGGTGGTTTAATACATCACCCACAGGATAATTATTAACTTAAATATACACTACATTACCAAAATAATGTAGACACCTGCTCGTTGATCATCTTATTCCAAAATCATGGGCATTAATATGGAGTTGGTTCCCCCTTGCTGCTATAACAGCCTCCACTCTTCTGGGAAGGCTTTCCACTATGTTGGGCGATTAGGCCTGGCTCGCAGTTGGCGTTCCAATTCATCCCAAAGGTATTCGATGGGGTTGAGGTCAGGGCTCTGTGCAGGTCAGTCAAGTTCTTCCACACCGATCTCGACAAACCATTTCCGTATGGACCTCACTTTGTGCATGGGGGCATTGTCATGCTGAAACAGGAAAGGGCCTTCCCCAAACTGTTGCCACAAAGTTGGAAGCACAGAATCGTCTAGAATATCATTGTATGCTGTAGCGTTAAGATTTATTTTCACTGGAACTAAGGGGCCTAGGCCGAACCATGAAAAACTGCCCCAGACCATTATTCCTCCTCCACCAAACTTTACAGTTGGCACTATGCATTGTGGCGGGTTGCGTTCTCCTGGCATCCGCCAAACCCATATTCATCCGTTGGACTGCCAGATGGTGAAGCATGATTCATCACTCCAGAGAACGCTTTTCTACTGCTCCAGAGACCGATGGCGGTGAGCTTTACGCTTTGGCATTGCGCATGGTGATTTTAGGCTTGTGTGCGGCTGCTCGGGCCATGGAAATACATTTCATGAAGCTCCCAACGAACAGTTATTGTGCTGACGTTGCTTCCAGAGGCAGTTTGAAACTCGGCTGAAATAGCCGAAATCCACTCATTTGAAGGGGTGTCCACATACTTCTGTAAATGTAGTGTATATTCAATGTCTGATGTGTTATTGTTACCCATCTACCAATCACTGCCCTTCTTTATGAGGCTTTCGGAAAGCTCCCTGGTCTGTGTAGTTGAATCTGTGCTTGAAATGCGATACTTGACTGAGGGACCTTACAGATATTGTAGGTATTGGGGACAGAGGAAAGGTTAGTCATTAACAAATTATCATTTTACATTTACATTTTAGTCATTTAGCAGATGCTCTTATCCAGAGCGACTTACAGTTAGTGAATACATATTTGTTTCATACTGGCCCCCCGTGGGAAACGAACACACAACCCTGGCGTTGCAAACGCCATGCTCTATCAACTGAGCTACATCCCTGCCGGCCATTCCCTCCCCTACCCTGGACGACGCTGGGCCAATTGTGCGCCGCCCATGAGTCTCCCGGTCGCGGCCGGCTGCGACAGAGCCTGGATTCGAACCAGGATCTCTAGTGGCACAGTTAGCACTGCGATGCAGAGCCTTAGACCACTGCGCCACTCAGGAGACTTTATGTCAACCCCTATTATTTCACACAGAGTGAATCCATGTAACTTATGATGTGATTTGTTAAGTCACATTTTACTCCTGAACTAATTTAGGCCTAAACAAAGGGGGTGAATACTTATGGAACGACTATATTTTAGTTATCTAATTTTTTATTAATCTTTAAAATAAAATAAATAATTTTCCTTCCACTTTGGCATTACAGAATATTTTGAGTAGATCGTTGACAAATAAATGGCAATTAAATATATTTTAATCCCACTTTGTAACACAATACAATGTGAAGAAATCCAAGGGGTATGAATACTTTTGAAAGTAATTAGCGCCCTATGGGCCCTGTTTAAAAGTAGTGAATCCCATCCCCTGTCCCTGGCCTTGACTCCAGTATCAAACCATCCATTATTAATTAGATAGATGTAGTGATGGGCATTGGGCACCTGGTCTGCTCGGTTTAGTCCTCACCTGTTCTAATGCTGGTGAATAGAACTATACCTGTTCTAAAGCTGGTGAATATAACTATACCTGTTCTAATGCTGGTGAATAGAACTAGACCTGTTCTAAAGCTGATTAATAGAACTATACCTGTTCTAATGCTGGTGAATAGAACTAGACCTGTTCTAAAGCTGGTGAATATAACTATACCTGTTCTAATGCTGGTGAATAGAACTATACCTGTTCTAAAGCTGATTAATAGAACTATACCTGTTCTAATGCTGGTGAATAGAACTAGACCTGTTCTAAAGCTGGTGAATAGAACTATACCTGTTCTAATGCTGGTGAATAGAACTAGACCTGTTCTAATGCTGGTGAATAGAACTAGACCTGTTCTAATGCTGATTAATAGAACTAGACCTGTTCTAATGCTGATTAATAGAACTATACCTGTTCTAATGCTGGTGAATAGAACTATACCTGTTCTAATGCTGGTGAATAGAACTATACCTGTTCTAATGCTGGTGAATAGAACTATACCTGTTCTAATGTTGATTAATAGAACTATACCTGTTCTAATGCTGGTGAATAGAACTAGACCTGTTCTAATGCTGATTAATAGAACTAGACCTGTTCTAATGCTGATTAATAGAACTAGACCTGTTCTAATGCTGATTAATAGAACTATACCTGTTCTAATGCTGGTGAATAGAACTAGACCTGTTCTAAAGCTGGTGAATAGAACTATACCTGTTCTAATGCTGGTGAATAGAACTATACCTGTTCTAATGCTGGTGAATAGAACTATACCTGTTCTAATGTTGATTAATAGAACTATACCTGTTCTAATGTTGACTAATAGAACTATACCTGTTCTAATGTTGATATACCTGTTCTAATGTTGACTAATAGAACTATACCTGTTCTAATGTTGATGAATAGAACTAGACCTGTTCTAAAGCTGGTGAATAGAACTAGACCTGTTCTAATGCTGGTGAATAGAACTAGACCTGTTCTAATGCTGGTGAATAGAACTAGACCTGTTCTAAAGATGGTGAATAGAACTAGACCTGTTCTAATGCTGGTGAATAGAACTAGACCTGTTCTAATGCTGGTGAATAGAACTAGTTAATAGAACTAGACCCTGTTCTAATGCTGATTAATAGAACTAGACCTGTTCTATATGCTGGTGAATAGAACTAGACTGTTCTAATGCTGATGAATAGAAACTAGACTGTTCTAATGCTGGTGAATAGAATGACCTGTTATAATGCTGGTGAATAGAACTAGACTGTCTAATGTGACTAATAGAACTATACCTGTTCTAAAGTTGATTAATAGAAACTATAACCTGTTCTAATGCTGGTGAATAGAACTAGACCTGTTCTAATGCTGATTAAATAGAACTATACCTGTTCTAATGCTGTGAATAGAAACTAGACCTGTTCTAAAGCTGGTGAATATAACTATACCTGTTCTAATGCTGGTGAATAGCACTATACCTGTTCTTAATGTTGATTAATCCGAAACTATTTACCTGTTCTAAAGCTGATATTAATAAGAACTATACCTGGTCTAATTGCTGGTGAATAGAAACTAGGACCTGTTATTAAAGCTGGTGAATAGAACTATACCTGTTCTAATGCTGGTGAATAGAACTATACCTGTTCTAATGTTGATTAATAGAACTATACCTGTTATAATGTTGACTAATAGAACTATACCTGTTCTAATGTTGATATACCTGTTCTAATGTTGACTAATAGAACTATACCTGTTCTAATGTTGATTAATAGAACTAGACCTGTTCTAAAGCTGGTGAATAGAACTAGACCTGTTCTAATGCTGGTGAATAGAACTATACCTGTTCTAATGCTGATGAATAGAACTATACCTGTTCTAATGCTGGTGAATAGAACTATACCTGTTCTAATGCTGATTAATAGAACTATACCTGTTCTAAAGCTGGTGAATAGAACTAGACCTGTTCTAATGCTGGTGAATAGAACTAGACCTGTTCTAATGTTGATTAATAGAACTATACCTGTTCTAATGTTGATTAGTAGAAATAGACCTGTTCTAATGTTGATTAATATAACTATACCTGTTCTAATGTTGATTAATAGAACTAGACCTGTTCTAAAGCTGATTATAGAACTATACCTGTTCTAATGTTGATTTAATAGAACAGACCTGTTCTAAAAGTGATTATTAGACTAGACCTGTTCTAAGGTCTTGATTAATAAAAACTATACATGTTCATAATGTGATTAATAGAACTAGACCTGTTATAATGTTGATTAATAGAACTAGACCTGTTCTAATGCTGGGATCGTTCTAAAGCTGATTAATAGAACTATACCTGTTCTAATGTTGATTAATAGAACTAGACCTGTTCTAAAGCTGATTCATAGAACTAGACCTGTTCTAATGTTGATTAATAGAACTATACATGTCATAATGTTGCTTAATAGAACTAGACCTGTTATAATGTTGATGAATAGAACTAGACCTGTCTATAAAGTGAGTATAAGAACTATTACCTGTTCTCTAATGTTGATTAATAGAACTATACCTGTTATACTGCTGTGGAATAGAACTTAGACCTGTTCTAATGCTGATTAATTAGAACTATACCTGTTCTAATGCTGATGAATATAACTATACCTGTTCTAATGCTGATGAATAGAACTATACCTGCCTCAGCCTGCCTGGCTTACTAGGTTAACATGATCACGGTAGGACGAATATACCTTTTATTGTGTGGATTGGTTTAGTTTACTAAACTGTACTCTATTCCATGAGTTCTTTTGGTGATTGATCTACGTCTGGAAATGACACAGTTTTCTCTAAATGATGTGGTGTGACTGTGGTAGGCCTGTACTTTCCCATGTTTACTTAAAAGGGATAGTGTGAGATTAACTCATGGATACCATTTATGTCTCTGTAAGCAGTTTGAAGGTAGTTGAACTTCAGTGGAGGCTGGTGGGAGGAGCTATAGGACGACGGGCTCATTGTAATCGGGCTCATTGTAATGGCTGGAATGGAATAGATGGAACGTTATCAAACAAATGGGAACCACATGTTTGACTCCATTCCAAATATTCCATTCCAGCCATTACAATGAGCCCGTCCTCCTATAGCTTCTCCCACCAGCTTCCTCTATTGAATTTGAAGGTACATTATCGTTAGCGTAGCGCAACGACTGGAAGTCTTCAGGATCAACTAGCCAGCTCCTCTCAAAAGCAGGGAAAAAGACCTACGTACCCAAAGCAGGGAAATAGACCTACGTACCCAAAGCAGGGAAATAGACCTACGTACCCAAAGCAGGGAAATAGACCTACGTACCCAAAGCAGGGAAATAGACCTACGTACCCAAAGCAGGGAAATAGACCTACGTACCCAAAGCAGGGAAATAGACCTACGTACCCAAAGCAGGGAAATAGACCTACGTACCCAAAGCAGGGAAATAGACCTACGTACCCAAAGCAGGGAAATAGACCTACGTACCCAAAGCAGGGAAATAGACCTACGTACCCAAAGCAGGGAAATAGACCTACGTACCCAAAGCAGGGAAATAGACCTACGTACCCAAAGCAGGGAAATAGACCTACGTACCCAAAGCAGGGAAATAGACATACGTACCCAAAGCAGGGAAATAGACCTACGTACCCAAAGCAGGGAAATAGACCTACGTACCCAAAGCAGGGTGGTCGGCACTTTGTACTGTTTTCAAAGCAGTTAGTTTTAAAAACTGTTTTTCTGCGGCATTTCATTGATCCGCCGTGACGGTGGGGCGCAGGGATAGGCTGTGTGCGACCGCTCAAGGTATCACAGCTGGCCAGCTGAGGCAGAAACCATATTAAGAACTGACACTTTCATTTCTTAAAAGGTCAGCGGAATGTTCCAGAGCATCAAAACCGTGATGCGTCGTGGGTAAATTGCGACTGACTGACTGTATAAATAATACAGAGGAGTTATTGATGATACGAGGTGATCTGTAGATCAGTCGGGTCTCCACTAGCCCTTTAAAGCCTGCTGCAGATGTGGAACGCGCCCATTGAGATGAATGAGATGCAACACTTGGTGGTCAGCTCGCGGTCACAAGTCGCAACAACAAACGGATGCACGATGCGTGAAGCGCTTTGGATAAAGGTCTGCTAATGCATATGCTTTGCTCTCACACAGTCACACACCGGACCCGGCTCCACAAGGGGGCTAAATGGGGCTTAGCCCCCCTCAGTTGATACTTGTGCCCCCTCAGTTTTAGTTGTATGTCCCTATAGGAAAATATTTGAGTGACAGATTGGCAGGGAAATCTGTATCTCCGCTGCACTGTGTGTGTAGCATGGACAGAGCCCGCGCCGCGGAGTGTGTGGTGTGTAGGGGGCTATGGAAAGCCACTGGGCGGTTAGGTATGACTCCTTTGGGTTTCCATAAAAAAGCGGGTAAAGTAGTAGTGGTAGGCTCCGTGAATAACGAGAGACATCTCTGCTTGTAATATTTGATTTTGACGGGGTCAAGTTTACATTTACATTTAAGTCATTTAGCAGACGCTCTTATCCAGAGCGACTTACAATTACTGGTACCTTATTATTTGTATTATTCATACTGGACCCCCGTGGGAATCGAACCCACAACCCTGGCGTTGCAAATGCCATGCTCTACCAACTGAGCTACATCCCTGCCGGCCATTCCCTCCCCTACCCTGGACGACGCTGGGCCAATTGTGCGCCGCCCCATGGGTCTCCCGGACAGATTTGAACCAGGATCTCTAGTGGCACAGCTAGCACTGCGATGCAGTGCCTTAGACCAGTGGTCTACAGTTGAAGCTGTAGTTGAAGTTTACAGTTGAAGCTGCTTCACTCATCTCTGCCTCACGCCCCCAACCACTACAGAGTTTAGCTAGCTAGCTGTGAAATGCGTTAGTAGTGTTGTTAGGCTATTTAGCTCGAACCGGCTAAAACGTTCATTTAATAGCAACTGGTTCATAGGAATAGAGTGGGCTGGAATACTCTGCTACTGCAGGGGCTGCATTTTGGTTCCCCGTGGTTAAAAGTTCTGTGTCGCGTCCAATGCTAACGCAGTCAAGGCCTTCACCCAAGGCGGCTATTCTTTTATTTATTTTTATTATTATTATTATTTTTTTTTTTTTTTTTGTCATTTAGCAGACGCTCTTATCCAGAGCGACTTACAGGAGCAATTAGGGTTAAGTGCCTTGCTCAAGGGCACATCGACAGATTTTTCACCTAGTCGGCTCGGGGATTAGTACCAGCGACCTTTCGGTTACTGGCACTATGCTCTTAACCACTAAGCTACCTGCCGCCCTATATTCTAACTGGAAGCATGCTATTGATAGAACCAAAGGATTCACTAGGCATCATCAAGCAAAGAGCGTTTGAAATGCACTGCACTGTGGGTAGAAAAACAAGTTGTATTCGGCTGCGTTCACATAGGCTGTTTGTAATAGGTGATTTACCCCATCATACAGTATATATACAAAAGGATGTGGACACCCCAAATTAGTGGATTCGGCTATTTCAGCCACACCCCGTTGCTGACAGGTGTATAAAATAGAGCACACAGCCATGCAATCTCCATAGACAAAACATTGGCAGTAGAATGGCCTTACTGAAGAGCTCAGTGACTTTCAACGTGGCACCGTCATAGGATCCCACCTTTCCAACAAGTCAGTTCGTCAAATGTCTGCCCTGCTAGAGCTGCCCCCGGTCAACTGTAAGTGTTGTTATTGTGAAGTGGAAACGTTAAGGAGCAACAACGGCTCAGCCACGAAGTGGTAGGCCACACAAGCCCACAGAACTGGACCGCCAGGTGCTGAAGCGCGTAGCGAGTAAAAATAGTCTGTCCTCGGTTGCAACACTCACTACCGAGTTCCAAACTACCTCTGGAAGCAACGTCAGCTCAATAACTGTTTGTCGGGAGCTTCATGAAATGGGTTTCCATGGCCGAGCAGCCGCACACAAGCCTAAGATCACCATGCGCAATGTTAAGCGCCAGCTGGAGTGGTGTAAAGCTCACCGCCATTGGACTCTGGAGCAGTGGAAACTGTTCTCTGGAGTGATGAATCACGCTTCACCATCTGGCAGTCCGACGGACAAATCTGGGTTTGGCGGATGCCAGGAGAACGCTACCTGCCCCAATGCATAGTGCCAACTGTAAAGTTTGGTGGAGGATAAATAATGTTCTAGGGCTGTTTTTCATTAGTTCATGTGAAGATAAATCTAAACGCAACAGCATACAATGCAATTCTAGATGATTCTGTGCTTCCAACTTTGTGGCAACAGTTTGGGGAAGGCCCTTTGCTGTTTCAGCATGACAGTGCCCCGTGCACAAAGCGAGGTCCATACAGAAATGGTTTGTCGAGATCAGTGTGGAAGAACTTGACTGGCCTGCACAGAGCCCTGACCTCAACCCCATCGAACACCTTTGGGATGAATTGAAACGGCGACTGCGAGCCAGGCCTGATCGCCCAACATCAGTGCCCGACCTCACTAAAGCTCTTGTGGCTGAATGGAAGCAAGTCCCCACAGCAATGTTCCAACATCTAGTGGAAAGCCTTCCCAGAAGAGTGGAGGCTGTTATAGCAGCAAAGGGGGGGACCAACTCCATATAAATCCCCATGATTTTGGAATGAGATGTTCAACAAGCAGGTGTCCACAGACCTTTTGGTCAGGTAGTGTGTCTTGTAGCCTATATTCATTACCAAATAGGTCCTGCTTTACTCTGTAGTATCCATGGTGCTGATGCAGAGGAGATGGGTTACAACCTGTCACTTCAAAATCACTCAATGGTCTCGGAGTCTCTGCATTTGAAATGTGTTTATTGTGGTGTAGCAGAATTCAATGTAATTCCAATGAAAGAAACTCCCCAAAATGGTGCCCCCCCTCACGGATTTCAACTGCCCCCTTAAGTCACTTTATCCTGGCGCCAGGTCTGACACACACATTTGGGCTTGTTTGACATTACAGGCGACTGCCGACTGACGGAGCTACAAAGAACCTTGCATCTTAAATAACTACTCATTGTTATTTGTAGATCAGTCAGTCAGTCACAATTGACCCCATGATACATTACGGTTTTGATCGAACGTGGCCATTATTTGCGCATGTGCACGGGTTCCCTTCACGCTGTGTACAGCGTGGTAGCCAGGGGGGTTTCCACTAGTTACCACAGCCATAAAATTAAAATGGGCTATATCGTAAAACATTTTCAAAAAATGAGCTTTTTGGTCTTAAATTACGGTTAGGCATAAGGTAAGCAGTGTGGTTAAGGTTAGGTTGAAAATAACATTTTAAGAAGATCAATTGTAGAAATGGGCAGTGTTTATGACTTTGGCTGTGGTAACTAGTGACAACCAGGGGGCTCAAAACAGCGGAGAAGGTACATTTTACATTTTAGTCATTTAGCAGACGCTCTTATCCAGAGCGACTTACAAGTTAGTGAGTGCATACATTTTCATACTGGCCCCCCCGTGGGGAATTGAACCCACAACCCTGGCGTTGCGAACGCCACGCTCTACCAACTGAGCTACACGGGACTTAATAAGTTGCATTGAATTACTTTTATTTTTTCCAGAAGGAACTTTCCAGAAGGAACTTTAGTTTCGCGCTTCAATACTCTTAATTGTTGCGGAAATATACACTCAATGGCCCGTTTATTAGGTACACCCCATCTAGTACCGGGTCGGAACCAGGCGACGTTTTTCCACTCCTCAATTGTCCGGTGTTGGTGATGGCGTGCCCACTGGAGCCGCTTCTTCTTGTTTTTAGCTGATAGGAGTGGAACCCGGTGTGGTCGTCTGCTGCAGTAGCCCATCCGTGACAAGGATCGATGAGTTGTGCGTTCCGAGAATGCCGTTCTGCACCCCACTGTTGTACTGCATCGATATTTGCCTGTTTGTGGCCCGCCCGGTTAGCTTGCACGGTTCTTGCCATTCTCCTTGGACCATTCTCACCAACAAGCTGTTTTTCGCCCACAGGACTGCAGCTGACTGGATGTTTTTTGTTTGTCGCACCATTCTCGGTATACCCTAGACACTGTCGTGCGTGAAAAGCCCAGGAGGGTGGCCGTTTCTGGGATACTGGATCCGGCACACCTTGCAACCAACAAATTATACCATGCTCAAAGTCGCTTAGGTCACTCGTTTTGCCCATTCTAACGTTCAATCGAACAGTAACTGAATGCCTCGATGCCTGTCTGCCTGGTTTATAGAGCAAGCCAAGGCCACGTGACTCACTGTCTTCTTCTTCAGTGGGGTTTATCGGCGGTTGGCATCCAACATTATGGTGCATGACAGCCACCTACCGTGACTCACTGTCTGTAGGAGGAACCATTTTCGTGAACGGGGGTGGTGTACCTAATAAACTGGCCGGTGAGTGCATATGTATGCTGTTTACGTTCTGCATCCACGTCATATCGCTGAGTCCACCTTTTTAAGTATTTCTGGCTGAGACGCGTTTATCTCGTTTTTCAGTTTACAGTCTGATAATGTGGTTTATCTGCGCCAAACTTGGTACAAAACCACGCCCACGAGTAGCCTAGCAAAAGCCGCGCTGATTGGACAGCGAGTTCTGACGTTCCTCTTCAGGAAGTAAACACGAGAGCACAGCTCTTCGGTTTCGAGCTAGCTACATAGCTGCTATCAGATAAGAAAAGTGTGAGAAGGGTAACTTCTAGCGACATCAACAGACTGCTAAGCCATTGCTCGTCCAAAGCAATATTGATTTACCTCGCAGCCGTGACTGAAGATTGGCGACACTGCTGGAAGTATTTTCAAGCTATTAGCTAGCTAGTTTACATTAGCAAGTAGCTAACTAAACTAGTGTGCTGCGACTTGCATAACATCGACGGACAACCATCATCAACGATATTGCTAACTAACGTTAACCCTAACTAAAGGGGTTTCCCCTTTTTCAGTTGTGCTACCGTCGCTGCTCCAATATGCCTCGTGAGTGCGCTGTTAAAATGTGCGAAAACAAACAAAAGACTTGGTCGGCTCTAATGTTTCACCGACTTCCATTGAGTAATCCGGACCGATTGAAACTATGGATGGTTGCCCTGAACAAAGATGCTGATACTCCGACCGAGGACCTCAGAAAGTTACTAGTTTGCTCGGAACATTTTCTACCGGGGGACTATTATGAGAAGTTGGGACAGGACAGACATACGAGGATGAGAATCATGAAAAGTTTCCTGAAGGATACAGCGGTGCCATCAGTGGGCGTTCACACGCCAGGACAACGTGGAATAATGGCGGTAAGTGTAATTTAAATAATATCTGATTGATTGAATAGTGTTATTGTTCCTTGATAAATGACAAACTAGAGCGTAGGTTTAACAACTTTTAATAACCAGATGCTGGAACTACCAATGTAGCTAGCTATCAACCACTGCGTGCGTGGCGCATTGTATTATGGGTAGCGTAGTCTTCGTGTTTTTAACACACAACACAAATAAAAGCTGTTCTGATAACATTTCATAGGGCTGTCACTTTACTGGTGGACAAGCTGTTTCAGTGTCATTCGCTACCTTTGTGTGAATGCCCTCCTCAGAGCGCATACACACACACACACACACAGACGCACGCACACACACACACACACACAGACGCACACACACACAGACGCACACACACACACACACACACACACACACACACACACACACACACACACACACACAAGTACAACACCCACTTTTAGCCAAAGAATAGCCAAGTACAACAAAACGACTAAGTCAACTTTGTGCCATTTTTTTGGTGCCTTTATTCAGTTTCAAAGTCAAATAAATAATAGCATTTCCACATGCAACAGAAAGGAACCATGACTTAACTGTATAGTGTTAGCTAGCCTTCTAATAGATGACAGCATGCCACAAAAAGAGAACAGTTATTATAGGGAGAATATCAATCGCATTTCCTTGACTCCTTGTACTCTCGCCTCGCCCCCTTCTCAAAACCCATTGGATGAGGTCAGAGGGGAGGGACCTCTCATCACACCCAATGGGGTTTAAGAAGGAGGAGAGAATCAAGGAAATGCAATTGAGATTCTCCCACGGCCTTGTTCAAAGCCAAATTGATTGCATGCCTACACATGTTCTCATGTGTTTATTCCAAATGAATACGGACATTTCCTGGTCCCCGTCCCTTTCTCCCAGGTTGAGACAGGAGACGTGCCTCCAGCTGTAGACAATCCACCAGGTACAGACTCAGCATCTCCTCCAACCCCACAACAGAGCTCCGCCCATGGAGGGTCAGGTGTTGCTACGGCTACTGCAGGGTTCATCTCCCAACCGGGTCGTCAACAGACAGCGTCGGGGACAGAGCCTGCTCCAAGCTCTGGGACGTACGTGGCCCTGGCACTTAGGAAGGTAATGCTGTTGTTTTGCTATCATGATGTTCTGCTAGCTATTGATGGATAGTATGTTAATAGCCTTAAACCAGCCTTTGAACGGCTCATTGGGGCAGTAGCCTATCTCCTGTTTCTGTAGTGAGACAGCCTGATGTACCAGGACACCCCCTGGACAGGACACTAGTCTATCTCCTGTTTCTGTAGTGAGGCAGCTTGATGTACAGTACACCCCTGGAGCAGGACACTAGTCTATCTCCTGTTTCTGTAGTGAGACAGCTTGAATGTACCAGTACCACCCCCTGGACAGAACTGTCTCCTCCTTTTTTCTGTATGGACGCTTGTGTACCAGTACACCCCCCGGGAAAGGACACTTCATCTCCTTTTCTTAGAAGCAGCCTATGTACCTCCCCCCCTGGACGGGACCTAGTCACTCCTGTTTCTGTAGTAAACACCTGTTTTCCCAGAAAACCCCCCCGGACAGGACATATCATCCCCTGTTTCTTTTATGAGACAGCTTGATGTACAAAAACCCCCCCGGACAGGACCTAGCTTCTCCTGTTTCTTATGGACGCTTTTTTACATACCCCCCCTGGCCCGGACACTAGTCTATCCCCTTTTTTTGTAGTGAGACGCTTGATTACATAACCCCCCTGGACAGGAACAATCTATCCCTGTTTCTGATTGAACAGTTTTATTCCAGTACACCCCCGGGACAGGACACTAGTCTATCTCTGTTTCTTAGTGAGCCTTGATGTACCGTACCCCCCTGGACGGGACCTAGTCTATCTCCTGTTTCTGTAGTGAGACGTTTGAGTACCAGTCACCCCCGGGACGGGACATATCTTCTCCTTTTTTGTATGAGCAGCTTGAGTACATACACCCCGGACAGCATAGTTACTCCTTTTCTTAGTGAGACATTTTTGAGTCCCCGGGAACCCCCCCTGGACGGGCCCCAAAGTTATCTCCTTTTTTCTTTGGGAACAGTTGATTTACCATACACCCCCTGGACGGAAAATAGTCAATCCCTGTTTCTGTAGGAACAGTTTGATGTACCATAAAACCCCCGGGCAGGACACTGCTTCCCCTGTTTCTTGGGACATTGATGTCCCGTAACCCCCTGGACGGACACATCAATCTCCTTTTTCTGTAGTGAACACTTTATGTACAAACCCCCCCGGGGACGGACACGGGCTATCCCTTTTCTGTATGAGAACTTGTGTACCTCCCCCCGGGAGAGGACACAGTTTTCTCCTTTTCGTGGGAGACGCTTTGTCCGGGAAACCCCCCCGGGACAGAACCAGCTATTCCTTTTCGTAGGCACCCTGAGTACCATCACCCCCGGGAAAAGGACATAGTTATCCCCTTTTTCGAGTAAGACGCCTGATGTACCAGTAACCCCCTACGGACACTAGTCAATCTCCGTTTCTTAGTGAGACATTTGATTACAAACCCCCTGGACGGCACTGTCTATCTCCTGTTCTGTAGGAGACAGTTGATGTACAGTCACCCCCGAAGGACACTAGTCACTCCGGTTTTTCTGTGTGAGACATTGATGTACCAGACCCCCTGGAAGGCCTATCTATCTCCTGTTTCTGTAGTGGGGAAGTTAAATACCAGTACACCCCCCTACAGCACAGTCATCCCGTTTCGTATAAACGTTGAGGCCCAAGTACACCCCCCGGACGGGCCCTAGTCTATCTCCTGTTTCTTATGAGCGCTTGAGTACATCCCCCTGGAAGGACATAGTCACCCCCCCTTTTTTCGTAGTGAGACGCTTGTGTACATACACCCCCTGGCAGGCCCAGTCTTTTCCCGTTTCTGTATAGACAGTTTGATTTTACCTCCACCCCCGGACGGGAACCGTTATTCCGTTTCTGTAGTGGCAGCTTGGTACAGTACACCCCCTGGACGACACTAGTATACCCTGTTTCTGATGAGACGCTTATTACCGGGACACCCCCTGGAAGGCCTGTCTATCTCCTGTTTCGTATAACAGTTTGATGGCCCAGTACACCCCCCTGGACAGGACACTATCTTTTCCCTTTTCTGTGTGGACAGCTTATTACAGTACCCCCCTGGAGGACACTAGTCTACCTCCTGTTTCTGTATGGACAGCTTGATGTACCAGTACCCCCCCTGGAAGGACACTAGTCTATTCCTGTTTCTGTAGTGAACGCTTGATGCCCCATCCCCCCCTGGACGGACCTAGTCTATCTCCTTTTTTTTGATGAATAGCTTATGTACAGTAACCCCCCGGCGGGGCACTAGTATATCCCCTTTTTCTGTATGAGCCCCTTGAGTACCGGGACCCCCGGACGGACATATCTATCTCCTTTTCTGTAGGAGACCCTTATGTACCAGACACCCCCGGGAACGGACACTGCCCTTACCTCCTTTTCTGTTGGACCCCCTTGATGACCAGAAAACCCCCCGGACAGGACATAGTTATCTCCTTTTTCGTAGTGAGACCCCGATTCCCAGTCACCCCCCGGACAGGACACTAGTCTATTTCCTTTTTCTGTAGGGACAGTTTGTGTACGTAACCCCCGGGGCAGGAACTATCTATAAAAGGGCCCTGATGGATAAACTACGGTTATTGGGTTTGGGGCGATGCTGATTTTTTTTATGTTTTGCAAAAATTTTCCCCTCTAAGACTACAAGGGGGACGCATGCAAAGGAAAAAAAAAAACCCCAACTTTCTGTGGTATCTGTCTGGCTTTTCCCCTGCATTCTGTTGATACGCTTGTTTATTGGTCCGGCTCTTTCTGTTATACGCTTGATCTTTCCAGACTATTCAAAATATTTGACCTATTGGGTCCGACTCATTCTGTTGTACAGCTTATTTTGGCCCAGACTCTTCTTTATCCCGTTCGTATTGGCCAGACTCTTCTGTTGAAAAAGCTTCGTTTTGGCCAATCGGGGACCTTCATTGCATGTAACATGGGGATGGAAAGATAAAAAGGGCCCAATCCTTTATCGGGGGTGGAGAAGAAGCGGGTTAGGTAAGGTCTGTCTTAGCGTGCAGGAACACTTAAAAAAAAACGCTGCACACTGCTAGTAAGGGGCGTCTAGCGTAGCCCCTTCAAAAGGAAAACCTGCCCTATCTAGGAAAGGTGCTGTCACGTACAAAACACTTAAAAGGGAAACGCTGCACACTAGTTAGGAGGGGCTGTCTACGTAGAGAACCTTAAAAGGAAACGCGCAACTGTCTGGTAAGGTGCTTTCTCGTACGAACACTTAAAAAGGGGAAACGGCCACTAGTCTGGTAAGGGGCTGCTAGCGTAGCAAAACATTAAAAAGGAAAACCTGCACACTATTTTTGGTGCGTCTAGCGACGAACCTTCAAAGGAAACGTGCACACAGTCTAGAAGGGGCTGTCTCGTGCAGAACACTTAAAAAGGAAACCGCACACTATCTAGGTAGGTTGTCTAGGTAGCAAACACTTCAAAAGGAAACTGACACTGTCTGGGTAAGGGGGCTTTAGCGTGAAAAATTCAAAGGAAACGTGCACCCCCTAGTAAGGGCTGTTAGCGTAGCAGAACATTCAAAAAAAGCTGCCCTAGTCTAGGTAAGGGGTGTCGCTACAGAACACTTCAAAAGGAAACCCTGCACACTAGTCTAGGTAAGGGGCTGTCTAGCGTAGCAAAACCTTCAAAGGAACGCTGAAAAATAGTCAGGTAAGGGGCTGTCAGCGTGCAAACATTTTAAAAAGGAACCTGCACACTATCGGGTGGGGGGTTTCTAGCGTCAAAAACACTTAAAAAGGAACGCTGACACTAGTCTGGAAAGGGTGCTAGCGTGCAAAAACTTCAAAGGAAACCTGCACCTTCTAGGTAAGGTCGTCTACTAGCGAACACTTCAAAAGGAAAAACGCTGAACCATCAGGAAAGGTCTGTTAGCGTACAAAACCTTAAAAAGGAAACGCGCCCTAGTTTTGGGGAAAGGGCTGCCCGGTAGCAAAACCTTTAAAAAGGGAAAACGCTGCCACTAGTCGGGAAAGGGGTTCTAGCGTAGCAAACATTTAAAAAAGGGAACGCTCCACAGTCTAGGTAAGTGCTTCTAGCGTGCAGAAATTTTCAAAAGGAAAGCGCACATAGTCGGAAAGGGGCTTCTAGCTAGCAGAACCTTTTAAAAAGAACCGCGCCCCTAGTCTTAGGTGCGTCTACGTAGCAAAACATTCAAAAGGCGCTGCACACTATCGCCCCAAACGTTTCCAACCAAAGCTTCTTATCAGAGTGCAGTTTTTTCCCCCCAATTTCCCCTTTTCCTTTTAAACGTATATATTTTTTATTCTGTCAAATCAGGTGGAGCGCAGGAAGAAAGGCCGAATGGACACAGCCGTTAAGAAGACTGCAGTGAAGGACTGTGCCATATGAGGTCTGGGGGCTGCCAGCGATGCCAGGTCCCAGTGTCGCACGCCTTTCACCCTCCCCCCTCCCCTCCACCCGGGGGCCAGCTCTGCCCTAGTGTCCGGAGAAGTGGATGGAGGAGGATGGAGCGAAAGGAAGTGGATCGTGAACGAGTCGAAACTCAAGGAGCTTTTCCAGACGTGCCACCGGTGTGGAGCTGCCCTGCGCACGGCTAAACCGTTTTGGGGGTTCACCCAAAATAAAAGTCCCTGGTTTTGCCCCGACAAGCAAAAGGGGGAGAGTGGCAGTCAGTCTGTGTTTTTGGGTTTGGTCATACCTGCTTTTTTTGGGTTTTACAGTGGTGCGGATCCATGAGTATCATTTTTAAGTCAGACAAAGTATTTTTATTTTCTTTTTCATCTGGTAAAACAGGTCAAAGGACCCTTTTAACCCAGACGTGAAAATCCGTGTAGCAAAAAAAATTTAAAAGCTGGCGGGATTTCGTAGGGTTTTATACCAGGGGGGGGGGTTTTTGGGGGTGGTTATCCCCAGGTTTTGGGGGTTTTCAGTAGGTTTTAACCAGTTGGGTTTTTTTCAGTATGGTTATACCATTTTTGGGGATTTCATATTTTTTCCCCAGTTGGGGGTATTTCATAGGGTTATCCCGGGTTTGGGGTTTTCAGTAATGGTTATCCGGTTTGGGGTTTTCTAGGGTTAACCAGTTGGGGATTTCTTTGGGTTTACCATTTGGGGGTTTTCTATTATCCCCGGGTTGGGGGGTTTTTCGTAGGTTTACCAGGGGGGGATTTCGTATGTTATCCCAGTTGGGGGTATTTCCATAGGTTATACCAGGTTTTTGGGGTTTTTCAGTAGGGTTTTATCCAGGTTGGGGTATTTCTTTTGGTTTATACCGGGTTGGGGTTTTTCTATTTTAAAACGGGTTTGGGGGTATTTCATAGGGTTTAACCGGTTGGGGTATTTCAATGGTTATACCAGTTTTGGGGACTTCATAGGTTATACCATGTTGGGTATTCAGTATGGTTTACCGGGTTGGGGTTTTAGTAGGGTTTTATCCAAAAGGTTTGGGGTTTTTTCGTATGGTTATCCCCATTGGGGGGTATTTCAGTATTTTTTAACCTTTTTTGGGGTATTTCATATGGTTTCCCGTTGGGGTATTTCATAGGGTTTAACCATTTTGGGGTTATTTCAGTAGTTTATACCAGTTGGGTTATTTGTATTTTTTATACCGGGTTGGGGTATTTCGTAGGGGAAACCCCAGGTTGGGGTTTTTCGTATTTTTACCAGTTGGGTACTAGTGGTTAAAAAATAAACTGAGGAGGCTTGTGTGTTCTCCGCCGATATCTGTTCAGGACAAAATCAGGTCTAACAAAAAATTTTTTGTATAAACCTGGGTCAATTGGTGTGTGTGCACTTGTTGCTGTGCAGTAGGCTATTATCTGGCTATAATTACATGGTGTTCCCCAAAGGGGAACCTTTTCCTTAATGCCTATTTTTGACCAAAAGGCACCCTATTCCCTATTAGTGTCTTTTTTAACCAGAATGGCACCCTTTTCCCATATGGCCCTACTTTAGACCAGAAGGGCCCCCCTTTTCCCTATATGTCCTATTTTTAGCCAAAAAAGGGCACCCTATTCCCATTAGTGCCTTTTTAGACCAACTCTGGGGCCCTTTGTAAAAGTTTTGGCAAAAATGGGATTTGTGCCTTTGGGAACAGGCTATACCCCCTTAATTTCTCTTTGCACTTCTTTATAAGGGCCGATAACTCCTTTCCCGTCCACGGGTTTCCCTTGTCACACTTCCTTTTTCGCTCATTTTTGTTTCCCTTAACACTTTTGGTTTGGGTAAGTTTGAGGGAAAAGGATGGGGGGGGGGGGAGGATGGGGGCAGGAAGGGGCGGTGGGGGAGGGGAAGAGAAACGGAAGGGGGGGGGTGGGAAGAGAGGAGTGGGGGGAGGGGGGGCAGGGGGGGGGCGGTGGGGGGGGGAAGAGAGAAGACGAAAGGATTTGGTTTAGAGAGGGGGGGGGGGAGAGCAGAGAAACTTAGGGGGGGGGTTTTTTAAAGGGCTTTTAAAAAAAAAGAACTGGAAAGGGTTTTTGAAGGGGGCCCTTTTGGGAAAAGAGGAAAACTAAGATAGGGGGGTTGGAAGGGGCGGGGAGGAGGGAGAAGAAAAAAGCTGAAATGGGGGGGGGAAGGGGGGGGGTGGGGGGAAAAAACTTTAGAGGGTGGGGTTTTAAGGGGGTTTTTTAAAAAAACTAGAATTGGGGGTTAAGGTTTTTTAAAAAAAACAAGAATGGGGTTAGGATAGGTTTGGGGGGGAGAAGAGAGGAAAAAGGGGGGAGGAGGTGGGGGGGCGGGGGGCGGTGGGGGGGAGAGAAGAGCTGGGAAAAAGGAGGGGGGCAGGGGAGGGGGGGGGTGGGGGGGGGGGGGAAAAGGCGAGAAGGCGGGGGAGAGGATAACTTTGCCTGTATCTATTCCCAACAGACCATTCTTTCCATGATCCTGCCTCATGTTTGGAAATAACGGGACCCGGTTCCTGTCTGGGGCAGGTAACAAATTTCTACTTTTTCCGGGCACCTCCCCTTTCTCAAAGACTTTTTTTTGGAAGTTTTCCCAAAATTTTAGACCTCGTGGTGGTCAAAAACCCCCCCCCAACTCTACTTGTAGTCTATATTAATAGTGGAGGTCAAAAGAAGTTCCCTCACAGGAAAAATAAAGTTGATTCTATTCTACTGTATTCTGCTATACTCTATTCTTCTATAGTCTACTGTATTTTACGATATTCTATTCTACTATATTCGATTCTACTGTATTCTGCTATATTCTATTCTACTGTATTCTGCTATATTCTATTCTACTGTATTCTGCTATATTCGATTCTACTGTATTCTGCTATATTCTATTCTACTGTATTCTGCTATATTCTATTCTACTGTATTCTGCTATATTCTATTCTACTGTATTCTGCTATATTCTATTCTACTGTATTCTATTCTACTTTTCTATTCTGCTCTCTTCTACTATGTTCAACTCTACTGTATTGTACTATTATATTCTACTGTATTCTACTATTTGTATTCTACTGTATTCTACTATATTATACTCTGCTCTCTTCTACAGTATTCGACTCTATTCTACTGTATTCAATTCTACTATATTCTACTATATTCTACTCTTATAATCTACTCTTTTCTATTCTCTGTATTCTGTCTAAAACTCCTTACATTACTGACTATCCACTTGATGTTTAGTCTCTCCTTAGTAAGAGACAGGAAGTAGAGGGGTCTACTAACTATCCACTTGGTGTTTAGTCTCTCCTTAGTAAGAGACAGAAGTAGAGGGGTCTACTAACTATCCACTTGGTGTTTAGTCTCTCCTTAGTAAGAGACAGGAAGTAGAGGGGTCTACTAACTATCCACTTGGTGTTTAGTCTCTCCTTAGTAAGAGACAGGAAGTAGAGGGGTCTACTAACTATCCACTTGGTGTTTAGTCTCTCCTTAGTAAGAGACAGGAAGTAGAGGGGTCTACTAACTATCCACTTGGTGTTTAGTCTCTCCTTAGTAAGAGACAGGAAGTAGAGGGGTCTACTAACTATCCACTTGGTGTTTAGTCTCCTTAGTAAGAGACAGGAAGTAGAGGGGTCTACTGACTATCCACTTGGTGTTTAGTCTCTCCTTAGTAAGAGACAGGAAGTAGAGGGGTCTACTAACTATCCACTTGGTGTTTAGTCTCTCCTTAGTAAGAGACAGGAAGTAGAGGGGTCTACTGACTATCCACTTGGTGTTTAGTCTCTCCTTAGTAAGAGACAGGAAGTAGATGGGGTCTACTAACTATCCACTTGGTGTTTAGTCTCTCCTTAGTAAGAGACAGGAAGTAGAGGGGTCTACTGACTATCCACTTGGTGTTTAGTCTCTCCTTAGTAAGAGACAGGAAGTAGAGGGGTCTACTAACTATCCACTTGGTGTTTAGTCTCCTTAGTAAGAGACAGGAAGTAGAGGGGTCTACTGACTATCCACTTGGTGTTTAGTCTCTCCTTAGTAAGAGACAGGAAGTAGAGGGGTCTACTAACTATCCACTTGGTGTTTAGTCTCTCCTTAGTAAGAGACAGGAAGTAGAGGGGTCTACTAACTATCCACTTGGTGTTTAGTCTCTCCTTAGTAAGAGACAGGAAGTAGAGGGGTCTACTGACTATCCACTTGGTGTTTAGTCTCTCCTTAGTAAGAGACAGGAAGTAGAGGGGTCTACTAACTATCCACTTGGTGTTTAGTCTCTCCTTAGTAAGAGACAGGAAGTAGAGGGGTCTACTAACTATCCACTTGGTGTTTAGTCTCTCCTTAGTAAGAGACAGGAAGTAGAGGGGTCTACTAACTATCCACTTGGTGTTTAGTCTCTCCTTAGTAAGAGACAGGAAGTAGAGGGGTCTACTAACTATCCACTTGGTGTTTAGTCTCTCCTTAGTAAGAGACAGGAAGTAGAGGGGTCTACTAACTATCCACTTGGTGTTTTAGTCTCTCCTTAGTAAGAGACAGGAAGTAGAGGGGTCTACTAACTATTCCACTTGGTGTTTAGTCTCTCCTTAGTAAGAGACAGGAAGTAGAGGGGTCTACTAACTATCCACTTGGTGTTTAGTCTCTCCTTAGTAAGAGACAGGAAGTAGAGGGGTCTACTAACTATCCACTTGGTGTTTAGTCTCTCCTTAGTAAGAGACAGGAAGTAGAGGGGTCTACTAGACTATCCACTTGGTGTTTAGTCTCTCCTTAGTAAGAGACAGGAAGTAGAGGGGTCTACTAACTATCCACTTGGTGTTTAGTCTCTCCTTAGTAAGAGACAGGAAGTAGAGGGGTCTACTAACTATCCACTTGGTGTTTAGTCTCTCCTTAGTAAGAGACAGGAAGTAGAGGGGTCTACTAACTATTCACATTGGTGTTTAGTCTCTCCTTAGTAAGAGACAGGAAGTAGAGGGGTCTACTGACTATCCACTTGGTGTTTAGTCCTCTCCTTAGTAAGAGACAGGAAGTAGAGGGGTTTACTAACTATCCACTTGGTGTTTAGTCCTCTCCTTAGTAAGAGACCAGGAAGTAGAGGGGTCTACTAACTATCCACTTGGTGTTTAGTCTCTCCTTAGTAAGAGACAGGAAGTAGAGGGGTCTACTGACTATCCACTTGGTGTTTAGTCTCTCTTTAGTAAGAGACAGGAAGTAGAGGGGTCTACTAACTATCCACTTGGTGTTTAGTCCTCTCCTTAGTAAGAGACAGAAGTAGAGGGGTCTACTAACTATCCACTTGGTGTTTAGTCTCTCCTTAGTAAGAGACAGGAAGTAGAGGGGTCTACTAACTATCCACTTGGTGTTTAGTCTCTCCTTAGTAAGAGACAGGAAGTAGAGGGGTCTACTAACTATTCACTTGGTGTTTAGTCTCTCCTTAGTAAGAGACAGGAAGTAGAGGGGTCTACTAACTATCCACTTGGTGTTTAGTCTCTCCTTAGTAAGAGACAGCAAGTAGAGGGGTCTACTAACTATCCACTTGGTGTTTAGTTCTCTCCTTAGTAAGAGACAGGAAGTAGAGGGGTCTACTAACTATCCACTTGGTGTTTAGTCTCTCCTTAGTAAGAGACAGGAAGTAGAGGGGTCTACTAACTATCCACTTGGTGTTTAGTCTCTCCTTAGTAAGAGACAGGAGTAGAGGGGTCTACTAACTATCCACTTGGTGTTTAGTCTCTCCTTAGTAAGAGACAGGAAGTAGAGGGGTCTACTAACTATCCACTTGGTGTTTAGTCTCTCCTTAGTAAGAGACAGGAAGTAGAGGGGTCTACTAACTATCCACTTGGTGTTTAGTCTCTCCTTAGTAAGAGACAGGAAGTAGAGGGGTCTACTAACTATCACTTGGTGTTTAGTCTCTCCTTAGTAAGAGACAGGAAGTAGAGGGGTCCTACTACTATCCACTTGGTGTTTAGTCTCTCCTTAGTAAGAGACAGGAAAGTAGAGGGGTTACTAACTATACACTTGGTGTTTAGTCTCTCCTTAGTAAGAGACAGGAAGTAGAGCGGTCTACTGACTATCCACTTGGTGTTTAGTCTCTCCTTAGTAAGAGACAGGAAGTAGAGGGGTTTACTAACTATCCACTTGGTGTTTAGTCTCTCCTTAGTAAGAGACAGGAAGTAGAGGGGTCTACTAACTATCCACTTGGTGTTTAGTCTCTCCTTAGTAAGAGACAGGAAGTAGAGGGGTCTACTAACTATCCACTTGGTGTTTAGTCTCTCCTTAGTAAGAGACAGGAAGTAGAGGGGTCTACTAACTATCCACTTGGTGTTTAGTCTCTCCTTAGTAAGAGACAGGAAGTAGAGGGGTCTACTAACTATCCACTTGGTGTTTAGTTTCTCCTTAGTAAGAGACAGGAAGTAGAGGGGGTCTACTAACTATCCACTTGGTGTTTAGTCTCTCCTTAGTAAGAGACAGGAAGTAGAGGGGTCTACTAACTATCCACTTGGTGTTTAGTCTCTCCTTAGTAAGAGACAGGAAGTAGAGGGGTCTACTAACTATCCACTTGGTGTTTAGTCTCTCCTTAGTAAGAGACAGGAAGTAGAGGGGTCTACTAACTATCCACTTGGTGTTTAGTTCTCTCCTTATTAAGAGACAGGAAGTAGAGGGGTCTACTAACTATCCACTTGGTGTTTAGTCTCTCCTTAGTAAGAGACAGGAAGTAGAGGGGTCTACTAACTATCCACTTGGTGTTTAGTCTCTCCTTAGTAAGAGACAGGAAGTAGAGGGGTCTACTAACTATCCACTTGGTGTTTAGTCTCTCCTTAGTAAGAGACAGGAAGTAGAGGGGTCTACTAACTATCCACTGGTGTTTAGTCTCTCCTTAGTAAGAGACAGGAAGTAGAGGGGTCTACTAACTATCCACTTGGTGTTTAGTCTCTCCTTAGTAAGAGACAGGAAGTAGAGGGGTCTACTAACTATCCACTTGGTGTTTAGTCTCTCCTTAGTAAGAGACAGGAAGTAGAGGGGTCTACTAACTATCCACTTGGTGTTTAGTCTCTCCTTAGTAAGAGACAGGAAGTAGAGGGGTCTACTAACTATCCACTTGGTGTTTAGTCTCTCCTTAGTAAGAGACAGGAAGTAGAGGGGTCTACTAACTATCCACTTGGTGTTTAGTCTCTCCTTAGTAAGAGACAGGAAGTAGAGGGGTCTACTAACTATCCACTTGGTGTTTAGTCTCTCCTTAGTAAGAGACAGGAAGTAGAGGGGTCTACTAACTATCCACTTGGTGTTTAGTCTCTCCTTAGTAAGAGACAGGAAGTAGAGGGGTCTACTAACTATCCACTTGGTGTTTAGTCTCTCCTTAGTAAGAGACAGGAAGTAGAGGGGTCTACTAACTATCCACTTGGTGTTTAGTCTCTCCTTAGTAAGAGACAGGAAGTAGAGGGGTCCTACTAACTATCCACTTGGTGTTTAGTCTCTCCTTAGTAAGAGACAGGAAGTAGAGGGGTCTACTAACTATCCACTTGGTGTTTAGTCTCTCCTTAGTAAGAGACAGGAAGTAGAGGGGGTCTACTAACTATCCACTTGGTGTTTAGTCTCTCCTTAGTAAGAGACAGGAAGTAGAGGGGTCTACTAACTATCCACTGGTGTTTAGTCTCTCCTTAGTAAGAGACAGGAAAGTAGAGGGGTCTACTAACTATCCACTTGGTGTTTAGTCTCTCCTTAGTAAGAGACAGGAAGTAGAGGGGTCTACTAACTATCCACTTGGTGTTAGTCTCTCCTTAGTAAGAGACGGAAGTAGAGGGGTCTACTAACTATCCACTTGGTGTTTAGTCTCTCCTTAGTAAGAGACAGGAAGTAGAGGGGGTCTACTAACTATCCACTTGGTGTTTAGTCTCTCCTTAGTAAGAGACAGGAAGTAGAGGGGTCTACTAACTATCCACTTGGTGTTTAGTCTCTCCTTAGTAAGAGACAGGAAGTAGAGGGGTCTACTAACTATCCACTTGGTGTTTAGTCTCTCCTTAGTAAGGAGGACAGGGAAAGTAGAGGGGTCTACTAACTATCCACTTGGTGTTTAGTCTCTCCTTAGTAAGAGACAGGAAGTAGAGGGTCTACTAACTATCCACTTGGTGTTTAGTCTCTCCTTAGTAAGAGACAGGAAGTAGAGGGGTCTTACTAACTATTCCACTTGGTGTTTAGTCTCTCCTTAGTAAGAGACAGAGTAGAGGGGTCTACTAACTATCCACTTGGTGTTTTAGTCTCTCCTTAGTAGAGACAGAAGTAGCAGGGGTCTACTGACTATCTCACGTGGGGTTATTAGTCTCTCCTTAGTAAGAGACAGGAAAAGTAGAAGGGGTCTACTAACTATCCAACTTGGTGTTTAGTCCCCTCTCCCCTTAGTAAGAGACAGGAAGTAGAGGGGTCTACTGACTATCCACTTGGTGTTTTAGTCCTCCTTAGTAAGGAGACAGGAAAGTATAGGGGTCTACTAACTATCACTGGTGTTTAGTATCTCCTTAGTATAGGACAGGAAGTCAGAGGGGTCCTACTACTATCCACTTGGGTGTTTATCTCTCCTGTAAGTAGACAGAATTAGAGGGGGTCTACTAACTATCCCAACTTGGTGTTTAGTATCTCCTTAGTAAGGGACAGGAAGTAGAGTGGAACAGAGTAGAGCGGGTCTCTACTAACCTATCCACTTGGTGTTTAGTCTCTCCTTAGTAAGAGACAGGAAGTAGAGGGGTCTACTGACTATCCACTTGGTGTTTAGTCTCTCCTTAGTAAGAGACAGGAAGTAGAGGGGTCTACTAACTATCCACTTGGTGTTTAGTCTCTCCTTAGTAAGAGACAGGAAGTAGAGGGGTCTACTAACTATCCACTTGGTGTTTAGTCTCTCCTTAGTAAGAGACAGGAAGTAGAGGGGTCTACTAACTATCCACTTGGTGTTTAGTCTCTCCTTAGTAAGAGACAGGAAGTAGAGGGGTCTACTAACTATCCACTTGGTGTTTAGTCTCTCCTTAGTAAGAGACAGGAAGTAGAGGGGTCTACTGACTATCCACTTGGTGTTTAGTCTCTCCTTAGTAAGAGACAGGAAGTAGAGGGGTCTACTAACTATTCACTGTGCCCTACTTGCTAAAATGCAATAAGCTCTAAAAGTCCAACCTCAAAACATACATGGAAAAACCAAAACCTGTAACACTTATCTAATCGTTTATACATTCATAATATATTAACAATTACGTCATTAACTGATTAATTGTTTAAATATAATAAATATTAGATTGTTAGTAATTTATTTAATTCGATAATTGAATCGCGAGTGCTGCAAGACACCTCTGATTCAGACCAGAATGCATTGACCTGCATTGACGTCAGACGGCCACTGGGCGCCACTGTTTCACCATGTGTAACTCCCTGACCTTCAGTTTCCAATAGACAATCTGGCAATGGACTCCTACTGCGGAGTTAGACAGTGCTGCACAGTTAGATCAGACAATGGACTCCTACTGCAGAGTCAGACAGTGCTGCACAGTTAGTTCAGACAATGGACTCCTACTGCAGAGTTACAGTGCTGCACAGTTAGTTCAGATAATGGACTCCTACTGCCGAGTCAGACAGTGCTGCACAGTTAGTTCAGATAATGGACTCCTACTGCAGAGTCAGACAGTGCTGCACAGTTAGTTCAGATAATGGACTCCTACTGCAGAGTTACAGTGCTGCACAGTTAGTTCAGACAATGGACTCCTACTGCAGAGTTACAGTGCTGCACAGTTAGATCAGACAATGGACTCCTACTGCAGAGTTACAGTGCTGCACAGTTAGTTCAGATAATGGACTCCTACTGCAGAGTCAGACAGTGCTGCACAGTTAGTTCAGATAATGGACTCCTACTGCAGAGTTACAGTGCTGCACAGTTAGTTCAGACAATGGACTCCTACTGCAGAGTTACAGTGCTGCACAGTTAGATCAGACAATGGACTCCTACTGCAGAGTTACAGTGCTGCACAGTTAGATCAGACAATGGACTCCTACTGCAGAGTTACAGTGCTGCACAGTTAGATCAGACAATGGACTCCTACTGCAGAGTTACAGTGCTGCACAGTTAGTTCAGATAATGGACTCCTACTGCGGAGTTAGACAGTGCTGCACAGTTAGTTCAGACAATGGACTCCTACTGCATAGTTACAGTGCTGCACAGTTAGATCAGACAATGGACTCCTACTGCAGAGTTACAGTGCTGCACAGTTAGATCAGACAATGGACTCCTACTGCAGAGTTACAGTGCTGCACAGTTAGTTCAGATAATGGACTCCTACTGCAGAGATGGACAGTGCTGCACAGTTAGTTGAGGCAAAACAATGAGGGCGATGTCATGTGACTGCTGCTGTTGCCGGAATGTCATAAATGATCACGTCTGGACGACCATTTGTTTAGAGATGACAGAACTGCTGTTTAATACAGACGTTGATATTGACCCCCTGACCCGTGTCGTGGATATGATTACACCCCAACACTATTTCAGTTGTTCTTACCCTTCTGCTTTGCTTCTGTTGAAATGAAAGGCTGATATGGGCCCCGTGTAGCTCAGTTGGTAGAGCATGGCGCTTGCAACGCCCGGGTTGTGGGTTCGTTTCCCACGCGGTGGGGGGGGCAGTATGAAAGAATGTATGCACTCACTAACTGTAAGTGTCTCTGGATAAGAGCGTCTGCTAAATGACTAAAATGTAAACAATTGGCCCTGGTGGAAAAACAGTGCCCTATAAAGGGAATAGGGTGGTGTTTGGGACGAAGGCCTGCTCCTCGTCACAGGAGACAGCTTACTGTGTGGGTTACATCATGAAGGCTTCGTCTCCTATCAGCGGCGTGTCTCCTATCAGCGGCGTGTCTCCTATCAGCGGCGTGTCTCCTATCAGCGGCGTGTCTCCTATCAGCGGCGTGTCTCCTATCAGCGGCGTGTCTCCTATCAGCGGCGTGTCTCCTATCAGCGGCGTGTCTCCTATCAGCGG
This sequence comes from Coregonus sp. 'balchen', assembly GCA_902810595.1. Classification (NCBI taxonomy): domain Eukaryota; kingdom Metazoa; phylum Chordata; class Actinopteri; order Salmoniformes; family Salmonidae; genus Coregonus; species Coregonus sp. 'balchen'. Next base: position 9,625,723 of record LR778274.1, read on the forward strand.
TGTGTAGTTCAGTAAACAGGAAGGATCCCTCCCTGCTTAGAGAGAGATCAAACCTCCTCACACACCAGCCGGCGGTATCCAGGCAACACTGCTGGCCCTCTCTCTCCTGATGCCATCTTGGAGATGAGAGGGGGCCGTTCGAGGGGATCACTTTTGCTGGTCACTGCATTCCAAAGTGTGTTGCATTATGGGGGGAAAACGTTATGCGGGGTTGGAAACATGTTTATTTTGACATTACAAAAATAGTTTGTATAAACGATGTCAACACTGCCATGTTGCACTGAGGCTTGCTGGTGTCTGACTTTCGGCTGTGGCATGATGCACCTCCCCCGACTACACTCCTTCACTGTCGTCTGCAATTGGTTGCTTCAGCCTTACCACTCAAACCAGCCCAAGGACTCTCTGTAGTAATCACCAGATCACATTCTACTCACATGTCAGCCTGACTCATCCAGCCAGCATCTCAGTCTGACTCTAGACCAATCAGCATCTCAGCCTGACTCTAGGCCAATCAGCATCTCAGCCTGACTCTAGACCAATCAGCATCTCAGCCTGACTCTTACGGACTAATCAGCTTTCATAAGTAATTAAATTGTCAAAATCGTGTCTCTCTCTTTCCTGCCCTGAAGAATAGAATATATAATTGGAATGTACAGAATAGACTGTAGAATGTTTAGAGTAAAATATAAAATGTTTAGAATAGAATGAATAAAATATAGGATGTTTAAAGAATGTTTAGGATCGGAATGTTAAGAATAGAATAGAATGTTTAGGATCGGAATGTTAAGAATAGAATAGAATGTTTAGGATATTTCACCTGTGTTTTGAACGGACGCTTGAGTTCCAGCAAGTGGAATCGGGGTTAACTTGGGTCCCAGCCGTGGAAGGGTTACTTGGGTCCAGCAGTGGAAGGGTTAACTTGGGTCCAGCATGGGAAGGGTTAACTTGGTCCAGCAGTGGAAGGGTTAACTTGAGTCCAGCAATGGAAGGGTTAACTTGGGTCCAGCAGTGGAAGGGTTAACTTGGGTCCAGCAGTGGAAGGTTAACTTGGGTCCAGCAGTGGAAGGGTTAACTTGGGTCCAGCAGTGGAAGGGTTAACTTGGGTCCAGCAGTGGAAGGGTTAACTTGGGTCCAGCAGTGGAAGGGTTAACTTGGGTCCAGCAGTGGAAGGGTTAACTTGGGTCCAGCAGGGAAGGGTTAACTTGGGTCCAGCAGTGGAAGGGTTAACTTGGGTCCAGCAGTGGAAGGGTTAACTTGGGTCCAGCAGTGGAAGGGTTAACTTGGGTCCAGCAGTGGAAGGGTTAACTTGAGTCCAGCATGGAAGGGTTAATTTGGGGTCCAGCAGTGGAAGGGTTAACTTGGGTCCAGCAGTGGAAGGGTTAACTTGGGTCCAGCAGTGGAAGGGTTAACTTGGGTCCAGCAGTGGAAGGGTTAACTTGGGTCCAGCAGTGGAAGGGTTAACTTGGGTCCAGCAGTGGAAGGGTTAACTTGGGTCCAGCAGTGGAAGGGTTAACTTGGGTCCAGCAGTGGAAGGGTTAACTTGGGTCCAGCATGTGGAAGGGTTAACTTGGGTCCAGCAGTGGAAGGGTTTAACTTGGGTCCAGCAGTGGAAGGGTTAACTTGGGTCCAGCAGTGGAAGGGTTAACTTGGTCCAGCAGTGGAAGGGTTAACTTGGGTCCAGCAGTGGAAGGGTTAACTTGGGTCCAGCAGTGGAAGGGTTAACTTGGGTCCAGCAGTGGAAGGGTTAACAGACAGGAGGGCTATACATGTCTGTCATGTGGAATTTAACATTCACAGGGAAGAAAGAAAGAAACTCATCCTCCTCTTCTTCCTCTCTCTCTTTCCTCCAGTATCTATCTATCCCTCCATCCTCCTCTCTCTCTTTCCTCCAGTATCTATATATCCCTCCATCCTCCTCTCTCTTTCCTCTAGTATCTATCAAATCAAATGTTATTCATCACATGCTTGGTAAACAACATGCGTATACTAACAGTGAAATGTTTACTTACTGGCCCTTAACAATACAGAGAGAAATAAATAATAGAAAAATAATAACACGAGGATTTAAATCCACAATGAGTTTATTTTTTAAACATTTTATTTCACCTTTATTGTCACGATCGTCAGGGTAAGGAGTAGACCAAGGCGCAGCGTGATGAACAAACATGACTTTAATTAGTTAAAGCGTCAAAATACAAAACAAAACACGACTCGTGACGTCCACGGTATCAATGACCGAACACGGAACAAAAACCCACAACACCCAAGGGAAAACATACAGTTTAAATATGGCTCCCAATCAGAGACAACCAGCCAACAGCTGACACTCGTTGCCTCTGATTGGGAGTCACTCAGGCAAACATAGAATACAACAAACTAGAATGAACACCAACATAGAAATACACACATAGAAATGAACACACCCTGGCTCAACATAATGAGTCCCAGAGCCAGGGTGTGACAGTACCCCCCCCTAAAGGCGCGGACTGCGACCGCGCCTCAACTAAACAAACCAGGGGAGGGCTGGGCGGGCATCCCTCCTCGGCGGGGGTTCTGGCTCCGGCCTTGCCCCACCCCCCAAATAACCCCCCATATGCCCTGGTCCCGTCTGGCCCCCCCCGGCCGGAGCCGGACTGGACTTACAGGGCGTCCTTACCAGGCTGTCGACTCCACCCCCGGGTTGGGGCGTGGGGGGGAACGGCCTTACCAGGGTGAACTGCACCCCCCCGGCTTGTGCGTGGAGGAGGGACGGGCCTTACCCGGGCTACGACGGACCCCGGCTTTGGTGCGTGGAGGAGGAGGGCCTTACCAGGGTGACGAAAGCCTCCCCCGGGCTTGGTGGAGTAGCAGGAACGGGCTGAACCCCGGGGAGACCCCACCCCTGGGTTGGTGCGAGTGGCAAAGGGCGGGCCAGGCTGAACTGCCCCCTGGCTTGGGGGAGTGGGAGGGAAAGGGCTGGACCGGCTGACGACGCACACCGTAGGTTGGGGCGGGAGCGGGGAAGGCCGGAAAGGGTGGCGACCACCCCCTGGCTTGGTGCGTGGGGCGGGCGGCCCGGGGGGGGCTGGCGACGACACCGAGGCTTGGTGGTGGGGCAGGGGCAGGCGGACAGGGCTGGGCCGACACCCTAGTTGGTGCGTGGGGAGGACAGGGGCCCGGGCAGGGGTGGGGACGCACAGTAGGTTGGTGCTTGGCAGGGGCAGGCCGGGCGGGCTGGGACGCAACCCCTAGGGTTGGTCTTTACAGGAAAAGCCGGGCCCGGGGGGACCACACCGTAGGGCTTGGTGGGGAGCAGGGACAGGCCGGGCGGCTGGGACGCCCCGTGGTTTGGTGCGTGGAGGGGAGGAACAGGCCCCGGGGAGGGGTGCGACGCACCCGTAGTTGGTGGTGAGCAGGGACAGGCCGGGAAAGGGGTGGCGCGCACACCGTAGGTTTTTTGGGGGGGGAGGAAAAGGGGCGGGGGGTTTACCACACCTAGGCTTGGGTGCGGGAGGGGAACGGGCCGGGGGTGGGCTTTTACGGCCCGTAGGTTTGGGCGATGGGAGAAAAGGCCGGGTCGGGCTGGGGACCCCCTGACTTGGTGCGGGGGGCAGGGAAAGGCCGGGACCGTACTGGAACACACACCACGGTTTAAAAAGGGGGCAAGAAGGGCCCGGGCCGGGGCTGGCAATACACCTCAGTTCATCCGCTGCGCCTTTGGTTTCCTCCCCCCTTAAAAACCTGACCTTTTGACAGAAAAAAAA
>LR778274.1:9629565-9696099 GCA_902810595.1 Coregonus sp. 'balchen'
AGGTCCCCAATTTCGTTTTCCTTTTTCCTAAAAAAAAATATTGGGGAAATTTGAAATTACTTTGGAAAATTCCCCCCATTTTAAATAAAAATTTTTTTTTTAAAAAATCAAAAAGATTTTTTAGGGAAATTGGGATTCCCCAAAATTAATAAAATACACCCTTTTTAAATATTTAAAGGGTAAAAAATTTTTAAAATATTAATTTAGGGGAGGGGCCCCCCATTGTGATTATGTTTTTATTATTAGTTATTATAATGTTATATTATTGTTATTATTATTATTAGTAGTATTATTGGTGTTATTATTGTTATTATTTTTATTGTTATTATTATTGTTGTTATTATTGTTATTATTGTTGATATTATTATTGGTATTCATATTATTGTTATTGTTATTATTAACGTTATCATTCTTGCCAGACTTTTGCCTGATGATTTTAGGATTGCAGAATTCTCGTAACTCCCCCCCCCCCCCCCCACCCCCCAAAAAAAAAAAAAAATTTGGAAAACTCCGGTTGGAGGATTTCCAGATTTTCTGATTTCCTGCATATTTCATCCTTATTCCGGGAATCTTCCATCCATAATTACTGGAAAATCTGGGAATATTTGGGGAAATTAACAGATTTTTTAAAATCCTAGAGTCTATGAGTTTTAGACAACTGAAATAATAACTTTCATATTTTAATAAATACATAAATAAAATTAAATAAGAAATATACATTCTTTACGTTATAATAACTTATGTTGTGCATTCCATTCCTAATACTTTAAATCCTGCACCACAGTTTACCAGCAGCCATGTTTTAATGTATATCAGATTGGGTTATGTTGGAACGGACCAGCAGCCATGAGTTAATGTATGTCAGATTGGGTTATGTTGGAACAGGACCAGCAGCCATGAGTTAATGTATGTCAGATTGGGTTATGTTGGAACGGGACCAGCAGCCATGAGGTAATGTATGTCAGATTGGGTTATGTTGAACAGGGACCAGCAGCCATGTTTTAATGTATGTCAGATTGGGTTATGTTGGAACACGACCAGCAGCCATGAGTAATGTATGTCAGATTGGGTTATGTTGGAATGGACCAGCAGCCATGAGGTAATGGAGGCAGATTGGGTATGGTGGACAGAACCGCAGCCAGGAAGGTATGTAGGTCGACGGGTTATGGTGGAACAGGAACAGAAGCCATGAGTTAATTGTTGTCAGATGGGTTATGTTGGAAAACAGGACCAGCAGCCATGAGGTAAGATGTCAGATGGGTGATATGTTTGGAAACAGGCATCAGCAGGCCATGAGGTTAATGTATGTCAGATTGGGGGGGTTGTTGGGAAACAGGACCAGCAGCCATGAGGTAATGTATGTCAGATTGGGTTATGTTGGAACAGGACCAGCAGCCATGAGTTAATGTATGTCAGATTGGGTTAGTTGGAAACTGGACCGCATAACATAGGTAATGTATGTCAGATTGGGTTATGTTGGAACAGGACCAGCAGCCATGAGGTAATGGATGTCAGATTGGGTTATGTTGGAACAGGACCAGCAGCCATGGGGTAATGTATGTCAGATTGGGTTATGTTGGAACGGGACCAGCAGCAATTGAGGGTACTGTAGGTCAGATTGGGTATGTAGGAGGGACCCAGCAGCCATAGGTAATGATGTAGTCAGATTGGTATGTTGGAACGGGAGGGACAGCAGCCAGACGGTAATGTTAGTTCAGATTGGGTTATGTTGGAACAGGACCAGCAGCCATGAGGTAATGTATGTCAGATTGGGTTATGTATGGAACAGGACCAGCAGCCATGAGTTAATGTATGTCAGATTGGGTTATGTTGGAACGGGACCAGCAGCCATGAGGTAATGTATGTCAGATTGGGTTATGTTGGAACGGGACCAGCAGCCATGAGTTAATGTATGTCAGATTGGGTTATGTTGGAACGGGACCAGCAGCCATGAGTTAATGTATGTCAGATTGGGTTATGTTGGAACAGGACCAGCAGCCATGAGGTAATGTATGTCAGATTATTCGACTTCACACTGACGTTAAATACGTAGATGTTTGTCTGACGTTGTACTGAGGTTATATTGACATTAAGATTGACGTTGAATAGACGTTGGTTAGCAGACTTAGGTTGGGCTGATGTTGGTTTAAGGCTGCAAAATTCCAGTAGTTTTCCCCAAAAATTCCAGGATTTCCAGAAATCCAGAATAAGCATGAAAAAAATGGAACCCTGCAAACAGGATTTCGGGAAAGCTACCGGAATGTTGTAACCCTATGTTGGGCTAATGTTGACCTGAGGTTGTGGTGATGTTGTGGTGAGGTTGTGGTGAGGTTGTGGTGATGTTGTGGTGAGGTTTTGGTGAGGTTGTGGTGATGTTGACCTGAGGTTGTGGTGAGGTTGTGGTGATGTTGACCTGAGGTTGTGGTGAGGTTGTGGTGAGGTTGTGGTGATGTTGACCTGTGGAGGATTGTGGTGGGTTTGGCTATGCTGTGTGAGGTTGTGGTGAATGGTTGTGGTGATGTTGTGGTGAGGTTGTGGTGAGGTTGTGGTGATGTTGTGGTGAGGTTGTGGTGATGTTGTGGTGATGTTGTGGTGATGTTGTGTTGATGTTGTGGTTGTGTTTGTGTGTTGCAGCTCGGAAGCAGGAAATTATCAAAGTCACAGAGCTGCTGATCGAATCCATCAACAACGGAGACTTCGAGGCCTACGCGGGGTTCCTGCGGTGTTGAAAAGAGCGCCCGCCCTTCCCTAGCACGCACCACATGTGTTTGGGCGACGCGAGGAAATGTGTGTGTGTGTGTGTGTGTGTGTGTGTGTGGTGTTGGTGGTTAGGGATAGAGAGATGTGTGTGTGTGTGATTAGGTTTAGGAGATTGGTGTGTTGTGTGTGGTGTTGTGGTTGTGTTAGGATAGAGATGGTATGTGTGTGTGTGCGTGTAGTTGTGGTAGTGTGTGGGGGTGTGTGTGGTGTGTGTATGGTGTGTGTTAGGGCTAGGAGAGTGTGTGGTTTAGGGCAGGAGAGGTTGGTCTGCTGTGTGTTGTTTAGGGCTAGGAGATGGTGGGTGTTGTTTGGATGTGCGTGCTTAGTCTAGGGAGAGTAGGTGTGTATGTTTGTGTGCTGTGTGTGTGTGTGTGTGGGCTTAGGGCTAAGAGGCTGTGTTGGTGTGTGTGTGATGTGTGTGGTGTGTGTTTGAGGGCTAGGAGATGTGGGTGTGTGTGATGTGTGGTGTGTGTGTGTGTGTGTGTGTGTGTGTGTGTGTGTGTGTTGTGTGTTGTGTGGTGTTGTGATGTGTGGGTGTCGTTGTGTGTGTGTGTGTGTGAAACTATGTTTTTGGGCTTGTTGTTCCACATCTGCAGCTGGATGCCAGCTCATGATCTACTACAAATCACCTTGAGATCAGACAGTAACAATTACCAAATGCATCTCGGAGTGTTTGTTGGATGCTCGGCACACGGCCTGTGGTGTGAGTCACACCTGTATTAATGCATTATTGAAGTTAGTGCACTTATAGGGAATAGAGTGCCATGATACTGGTCTAAAGATAGTGCATATATAGGGAATAGGGGTGCCATTCTATGGTCTAAAGTAGTTTGCACTAATTAGGGAATAGGGGCCCTTCTCTGGTCTAAACAGTGCACTAAATAGGGAATAGGGTGCCATTCTATGGTCTAAAAGCGTGCACTATAAGGGAATAGGGTGGCATTCTCTGGTCAAGGAGTGCACTATCTAGGGAATCGGGGGTGCCATTCTCTGGTCTAAAGAGGCACTATATAGGGAATAGGGTGCCATTCTTGGTCTAAAGTTAGGCACTATATAGGGCAGAGGGTGCCATTATCTGGTCTAAAAGTAGTGAATATATAGGGAATAGTGGTGCCATTCTCTGGTCTAAAGTAGTGCACTACTATAGGGAATAGGGTGCAATTCTCTGGTCTAAAGTAGTGCACATATAGGGAATAGAGGTGGGGTTGCCTCTCTGGTCTAAGTAGTGACACTATTAGGGAATAGGTTGGGGGCCATTCTCTGCTCTAAAATAGTGCACTATATAGGGAATAGGGTGTTTGCCATTCTCTGGCTAAAGTAGTGCTATATAGGGAATAGGGGGCCATTCTCTGTTCTAAAAGTAGTGCACTATTAGGAATAGGGTTGCCATTCTCTGGTCTAAAGTAGTGCACTATTATAGGTATAGGGGTGCCATTCTTGGTCTAAATATAGTGCACTAATAGGGAATAGGGTTGCCATGTTGGTCTAAAGTAGGGCACTATATAGGGAGAGGTGCCATTTCTCTGTCTAAAGTAGTTAGTTGCACTATTATAGGGAATAGGGTGCCATTGCTTGCCGTCTAAAGTAGTGCATATAATAGAGAATAGGGTGCCATTCTATGGTCTAACTAGTAGTGCACATATATAGAGAAATGGTTGCCATTTATTGGTCTTAAAGTTAGTGCCAACTTATATAGGGAATAGGGTGCCAGTCTCTGGTCTAAAGTAGTGCACTATATAGGGAATAGGGTGCCATTCTCTGGTCTAAAGTAGTGCACTATATAGGGAATAGGGTTGCCATTATATGGTCTAACGGTAGGGCACTATATTAGGTGATATAGGTTTAACTTGTTTTCTCTGGTTGCCATTCTTGGGTCTTAAAGTTCAGCGCCACTATATAATATAGGGAATAGTGTGCCATTTCTCTGTATAAAGTAGTGCAAATATATAGGGAAAATAGGGGTTTTGCCCTTCTCGGTTCTAATGTAGTGCACTATATAGGGGAATGGTGCAATCTTCTGGTTCAAAAGTAGTGCACTGTATAGGGATAGGGGGTGCCAGTCGCTGGTCTAAAGTAGGCACTATATAGGGAATTAGGGGGTGACATTCTTGGTCTCAAGTAGTGCCACTATATAGGGAATAGGGTGCACTTCTCTGGTCTAACTAGTGCATATATAGGCATAGGGTGAATTCTCTGGTCTAAGTAGTGCCACTATATAAGGGAAAGGGTGCCATTCTTGGTCTAAAGAGTACAGTAGTGAACTATATAGGGAATAGGGTTGCCATTCTCTGTCCTAAAGAGTGCACTATATAGGGAAATATAGGGTTGCCCATGCAATTCTCTGGTCTAAAGTAGTGCACTGTATAGGGACAGGTGCCATTCTCTGAGCAAAGTAGGCACATATAGGGAAAGGGTGCCTTCTCTGGTCTAAAGTAGTGACAATATATAGGGAAACAGGGTGCCATGCCCATTCTCGGGTTCTAAAGTAGTGTCACTATATAGGGACGAGGGTGGCCATTCTCTGGGTTGTTAAAAAGTAGGCACTATATATGGAATAGGGTTTGCCATTAGCTAAAGCAGCCTAGTGTTTGTTTTCCAAAGGAAGCTCGTGATCCGTGTTCGGGTCTGACGGCGTTTGAGCCAGAAGCTCTGGGGGGAAACCTGGGTGGTAGGGACATGGACTTCAATCGCTTTTACTTCACAACCGGTAAAACTTCAGCGTGCAGTCATTGATAACTTACAGTTATTGATTAGAGATATTGATCAGCTATTGATTGGTAGAGCTATCGATCAGCTATTGGTAAGTAGAGGTATTGATCAGCTATTGGTTAGTAGAGGTATTGATTCAGCTATTGATTGTTAGAGCTATCGATCAGCTATTGGTAAGTAGAGGTATTGATCAGCTATTGGTTAGTAGAGGTATTGATCAACTATTGATTAGTAGAGGTATTGATTAGTAGAGGTTTGATCATCTATTGATTAGTAGAGGTATTGATCAGCTGTTGGTTAGTAGAGGTATTGATCAGCTATTGATTGGTAGAGCTATCGATTAGCTATTGGTAAGTAGAGGTATTGATCAGCTATTGGTTAGTAGAGGTATTGATCAACTATTGATTAGTAGAGGTATTGATTAGTAGAGGTATTGATCATTATTGATTAGTAGAGGTATTGATCAGCTATTGGTTAGTAGAGGTATTGATCAAACTATTGACTAGTAGAGGTATTGATTAGTAGAGGTATTGATCATCTATTGATTAGTAGAGGTATTGATCAGCTATGGATTAGTAGATGTATTGATTAGTATAATTTATGACCGGGTATTGTTTAGTAGTTATTGATTAGCTATTGATTAATAATTATGTCTGTTTGTGTCTGTTAGTGTCTGTTACTGAGAATTCAACTCCACTCTAAACTAAGGACCTGTCTCTCTCTCTCTCCCTCCTACCACTAGCTAACTAAGACCTGTCTCTCTCTCCTCCCTCCTACCACTAGCTAACTAAGACCTGTCTCTCTCTCCTCCCCTCCTACCACTAGCTAACTAAGACCTGTCTCTTCTCTCTCCTCCCTCCTCACCACTAGCTAACTAAGACCTGTCTCTCTCTCTCCTCCCTCCTACCACTAGCTAACTAAGACCTGTCTCTCTCTCCTCCCTCCTACCACAAGCTAACTAAGACCTGTCTCTCTCTCTCTCCTCCTCCCTCCTTTTTTTACAGTTAATGGAATATCAAGCTTCAGTCTAAACTCCAAGACAGGCACCAATCAACTAGCCAACCCCCTGGTCGCCATTTAACCTCTAACCCCGGACCGCTCTGTATGGACATGACATCACACAGGACAAGGATATCAACCCTTAAAGGTCGTCAGTCATCCTAACCACCTAGTCAGCGTCTCCAATGGCACCCTATTCCCTATATAGGGCCTATGGGACCTGGTCAGAAGTAGTGTACTATATAGGGAATAGGGTTCCAGGTCTAAAGTAGTGCACTATATAGGGAATAGGGTTCCAGGTCTAAAGTAGTGTACTATATAGGGAATAGGGTTCCAGGTCTAAAGTAGTGTACTATATAGGGAATAGGGTTCCAGGTCTAAAGTAGTGCACTATATAGGGAATAGGGTTCCAGGTCTAAAGTAGTGTACTATATAGGGAATAGGGTTCCAGGTCTAAAGTAGTGCACTATATAGGGAATAGGGTGCCATTTGGGAGGCCTGCAGCACACCGTGGCCGTTATCACTGGAGCATATTACTGACGTTTGGTTATCTGGTTTTTAAACTGTTTTGGTGCATTTTAAATGTATAGAGATGTTTAAAAAAAATCTACTAACTGTCCCTCCTCCCCTTTGAACTTGTATTTGTACGTGTGTTTACGTGTTGCAATACGAAACGTTTAAAGATCAGAATGTTAAAATCGAGCTTGCTTTTGTTCTGGTGAAATGTATATATGTTATATCTTGTGATTGTTGATAAAAAATAAAATTAAAAAAAACATTAAATTGCTATTCTTGCTATATCAGAGGACTTAAGAAATTACGTCAAATATTGTATGTAAGTTTATCTTTGCGTTGAGCTAGTTGCTAATGTTTGGTTGAGCTAGGTGCTAATGTTTGGTTGAGCTAGTGTCACGATCGTCTTGACGAGAAGGAGTAGACCAAGGCGCAGCGTGTGATACAAACATGACTTTAATTAGTTAAAGTACAAAACAAACACGATCGTGAAGTCCACAGTAACACTGACTGAACACGGAACAAAAACCCACAAACACAAGGTGAACACAGACAGTTTAAATATGGCTCCCAATCAGAGACAACGAGCCAAACAGCTGACACTCGTTACCTCTGATTGGGAGTCACTCATCCAAACAAAGAAATACAACCACATAGAACAACCCAACCAAACAGAACACAACGAAACGAACACACCCTGGCTCAACATACAAAGTCCCGGAGCCAGAGCGTGACAGTACCCCCCCCCCTAAAGGCGCGGACTGCGACCGCGCCTCAAAACCCCAAACAGGGGAGGGCTGGGTGGGCATTTCTCCTCGGAGGCGGCTCCGGCTCCGGGCTTGACCACCACCCTTCCACAATCCCCCCGTAGCGCCCCCGGTCCGGTCTGACCCCGCTGGCTGGATCTGGACCGGACATCGACGGAGCGGATTGCTCAAGCTCCTTAGTGGAGCAGCTGCCCGGTACCTGATCAGGCACCGGACTGATGACGCGCACCCCTGGCTTAGCGCGTGAGGCAGGAACTGACCGGACCTGGCTGACGATGCGACCCCCTGGCTTGGTGCGTGGAGCAGCAACGGACCGGACCGGGCTGACGATACGCCTCCCTGGCTTGGTGCGTGGAGCCGGAACGGGCCTCACCGGACTGACGACTCGCATCCCTGGCTTGGTGCGAGTAGCAGGAACGGGCTGGACCAGGCTGACGACTCGCATCCCTGGCTTAGTGCGAGTAGCAGGAACGGGCTGGACCAGGCTGGCGACTCGCACCCCTGGTTTGGTGCGAGTGGCAGGAACAGGCCGGGTCGGGCTGGCGACGCACACCGTAGGCTTTGTGCGTGGAGCAGGGACAGGCCGGGCTGGGCTGGCGACGCACCCCGTAGGCTTGGTGCGTGGAGCAGGAACAGGCCGGGCTGGGCTGGCGACGCACACCGTAGGCTTTGTGCGTGGAGCAGGGACAGGCCGGACTGGGCTGGCGACGCACACCGTAGGCTTTGTGCGTGGAGCAGGGACAGGCTGGGCTGGGCTGGCGATGCACACCGTAGGCTTTGTGCGTTGAGCAGGAACAGGCCGGGCTGAGCTGGCGACGCACACCGTAGGCTTTGTGCGTAGAGCAGGGACAGGCCGGGCTGGGCTGGCAACGCACCCCTTAGGCTTGGTGCGTGGAGCAAGGATAGGCCGGGCTGGGCTGGCAACGCACCCCGTAGGCTTTGTGCGTGGAGCAGGAACAGGCCGGGCTGGGCTGGCGACGCACCCCGTAGGCTTGGTGCGTGGAGCAGGGACAGGCCGGGCTGGGATGGCGACGCGCACCATTAACTTAGTGCGTGGAGCAGGAACAGGCCGGGCTGGGCTGGCGACGCGCACCATTAACTTAGTGCGTGGAGCAGGGACAGGCCTCACCGGACTGTGGAGACGGATAGGAGACCTGGAATGAAGAACGGCCACAACCCGTCCCGGCTGAATGCCTACCCTCACACACTCTGTGTGAGGCATCCGCACAGGACGTACAGGGCTGTGTACCCGTACCGACATGACAGCACGTGATACTGGAGCAGGATATCCGGGACCGCGGAGAGGCACAGGAGACCACGAGCGTTGAGCCGGCACACTCCGTCCTGGCTGCATACCCCCCTTCGCACGACACGTGCGGGGTGCTCGCACAGGACGTACAGGACTGTGCCGGACCACTCGTGGCACAGTACGCTGCTCCGCATACCGCGGAACCTGCCCCGTCCCATGCTGCCATGCCTGAGTACGGGAAGTTGGTTCCGCTCTCCATCCAGGCCTCGCCAACCTGCCTTCTGGCCCCCAAAACCCGGTGGCCTCCTCTCCAAATTGCCCTGTGGCAGCCTCCTGCTGCCCAGCCGCCCATGCCATGTGCCCCCCCCCAAAATGTTCTTGGGGTTGCCTCTCGTCCTTACATTTACATTTACATTTTAGTCATTTAGCAGACGCTCTTATCCAGAGCGACTTACAGGAGCAATTAGGGTTAAGTGCCTTGCTCAAGGGCACATTTACGTCATTTAGCAGACGCTCCTAAACAGAGCGACTCACAAATTGGTGCATTCACCCTATAGGCAGTGGGATAACCACTTTACAATTTTGGGGGGGGGGGGGGGGGGTAGAAGGATTACTTTATCCTATCCCAGGTATTCCTTAAAGTGGTGGGGTTTCAAATGTCTCCGGAAGGTGGTGAGTGACTCCGCTGTCCTGGCGTCGTGAGGGAGCTTGTTCCACCATTGGGGTGCCAGAGCAGCGAACAGTTTTGACTGGGCTGAGCGGGAACTATGCTTCCGCAGAGGAAAGGGAGCCAGCAGGCCAGAGGTGGATGAACGCAATGCCCTCGTTTGGGTGTAGGGACTAATCAAAGCCCGAAGGTACAGAGGTGCCGTTCCCCTCACTGCTCCATAGGCAAGCACCATGGTCTTGTAGCGGATGCGAGCTTCAACTGGAAGCCAGTGGAGTGTGTGGAGGAGGGGGGTGACGTGAGAAAACTTGGGAAGGTTGAACACCAGACGGGCTGCGGCATTCTGGATGAGTTGTAGGGGTTTAATGGCACAGGCAGGGAGGCCAGCCAACAGCGAGTTGCAGTAGTCCAGACGGGATGGCCCTGCTGACGCCGTTGCTCCTCTCTCGCCAGGGCCTTGATCCTACCCCAAGGTCCCTTGCCCCCGAGCATGTCCTCCCAGGACCACGATTTGCCCACCTGGGCCATCGCCAGCCTCTCTATCTCCTTACCCGACGCTTCCTCCCATGTCCAGTCTCCTTGCTCCTGGACACGCTGCTTGGTCCTTTTAGGGTGGGTTTTTCTGTCACGATCGTCTTGACGAGAAGGAGTAGACCAAGGCGCAGCGTGTGATACAAACATGACTTTAATTAGTTAAAGTACAAAACAAACACGATCGTGAAGTCCACAGTAACACTGACTGAACACGGAACAAAAACCCACAAACACAAGGTGAACACAGACAGTTTAAATATGGCTCCCAATCAGAGACAACGAGCCAAACAGCTGACACTCGTTACCTCTGATTGGGAGTCCACTCATCCAAACAAAGAGAATACACAACAACATGAACAAAACCCAACCAAAACAGAACACAACGAAACGAACAACCCTGGCTCAACATACAAAGTCCCCGGAGCCAGAGCGTGACAGGCTAGTTGCTAATGTTTTGGTTGCGCTAGTTGCTAATGTTTGGTGAGATATTTGCTATGTTTTTGAGCTAGTTGCTAATGTTTGGTTGAGCTAGTTGCTAATGTTTGGTTGAGCTAGTTGCTAATGTTTGGTTGAGCTAGTTGCTAATGTTTGGTTGAGCTAGTTGCTAATGTTTGGTTGAGCTAGTTGCTAATGTTTGGTTGAGCTAGTTGCTAATGTTTGGTTTGAGCTAGTTGCTAAGTTTGGTTGAGCAGTTGCTAAGGTTGGTTGAGCTAGTTGTTAATGTTTGGTTGAGCTAGTTGCTAATGTTGGTTGAGCTAGTTGCTAATGTTTGGTTGAGCTAGTTGCTAATGTTTGGTTGAGCTAGTTGCTTAATGTTTGGTTGAGCTAGTTGCTAATGTTTGGTTGAGCTAGTTGTTAATGTTTGGTTGAGCTAGTTGTTAATGTTTGATTGAGCTAGTTGCTAATGTTTGGTTGAGCTAGTTGCTAATGTTTGAGGAATTGGGTTTGTGCAATATGTACTCCTTATTTAACTCATAGGATTGCAAAATTCCGGTAACATTTTCACAATTCCCAGGTTTCCAGAAATCCCGGTTGGAAGACTCCCAGAATCAGGAGGGAACAAGCAGGAAATCCGGAACCCTCCAACCAGGATTTCTGGAAAAACCTGCACATTTTGGGGAAAGCTAACAGTATTTTGCAAACCCCCGAATGATCTGTAAAGAGACGCTCAGCAGCAGCTAAAAGGAAGTGTCCTCCGTCCCAAATATTATTCTAGTGCACTACTTTAGACCAGGCTCTTCTGAGGAGAGCAGCGATGGCGGATGGGTTCTCCCTGTAGACGGCAGAGATATCCAACCCTACACAGGGCCCTGGTCTAAAGTAGTGCACTATCAAAGGAATAGGATGCTATTTGGGATACACAGTGAGTGTGATATGTTTGTTTGCCTTCATATCATTGAATAAGAACTAACCGAATGCGGCATTACGTCATTATGAGAAATAAAGACCACAGTGGAAGGAATGCATTGGGGGCGGGGATATCGGGAGTACGATTATAGAATAATAATATAATAATAATAATGAGAATATCTTGTTTATATTTGTGAATCACTGAGATGTTTGTTGATAATGATATTGAACATCGGTCCTGTCTGTTCCTTCCTGTTCTCTTCAACCAGTCCTCCTGTCTGTTCCTTCCTGTTCTCTTCAACCAGTCCTCCTGTCTGTTCCTTCCTGTTCTCTTCAACCAGTCCTCCTGTCTGTTCCTTCCTGTTCTCTTCAACCAGTCCTCCTGTCTGTTCCTTCCTGTTCTCTTCAACCAGTCCTCCTGTCTGTCCTTCCTGTTCTCTTTCAACCAGTCCTCTGTCTGTTCTGTTCTCTTCAACCAGTCCTCCTGTCTGTTCCTTCCTGTTCTCTTCAACCAGTCCTCCTGTCTGTTCCTTCCTGTTCTCTTCAACTAGTTTCATTAGCCCTGTTTATACTTGTTTCTAACATGTGTCCACATTCTGACTGTGCCCACATGTTCAGACATGCAGGTTTACACCTGGTATTAAAATGTGTCTCCTATCCATCCTCTGTGCCCACTTTGTGACCAGATGTCCTGGTCCCTCCCTGTATGCAAATTATTTGACAGATATTCTTTCAAAATAACATTTTATTTATTCATTTTAGACAATTAAGATGCATTGTGATCAGATCTTCCTGCCCACCTCTGGAGGTAGTCAGGCGGGCATTGGATCAGATAGCTGTAAGTGTAGACAGATGTGGACAGAGAAAATCATCATTACTCTAAAATCATTGACAGGTGGCACCATTGACTTATGGCATCAATATCTGTCTTAAAATAAAGAAATAAATATTATTTTGAAAGAATATCTTCTGCTGTACCCAACACACACTGACACACACACACACACAGTTGGAGAGGCTGAAGAAGCGATCTATCAGTGATCACTAGGAGGAAGGAAGGATCTGTCAGTGATCACTAGGAGGAAGGAAGGATCTGTTCAGTGATCACTAGGAGGAAGGAAGGATCTGTCAGTGATCACTAGGAGGAAGGAAGGATCTGTCAGTGATCACTAGACTACAGACAGGAGGAAGGAAGGATCTGTCAGTGATCACTAGACTGCAGACAGGAGGAAGGAAGGATCTGTCAGTGATCACTAGGAGGAAGGAAGGATCTGTCAGTGATCACTAGGTACTGCAGACAGGAGGAAGGAAGGATCTGTCAGTGATCACTAGACTGCAGACAGGAGAGGAAGGAACTGTTCAGTGCACTCGACTGCAGACAGGAGGAAGGCGGATTGTCAGTGATCACTCGGAGGAAGGTACAGGCGCTATCGTCAGTGCAGCACTGACGGCAGGGCCAGGGGAAGCGGATCTGTCATGATCATAGAGGAAGGAAGGATCTGTCAGTGATCACTAGACTGCAGACAGGAGGAGGAAGGAGGATCTGTCAGTGACTCACTAGGGAGGAAGGCAGGATCTGTCAGTGATCACTCAGAATGCAGGGACAGAGGACAGAAGGACTTCGTGTCGCCGATTGTAGTGGTTCAGAGAAATGACGGAAAATAGGGACGACAATAACAAGGAGAGGGAGGAAGCAGTAAAAACACACGAAAGATAGAGGGCGATGCCTAAGGCATGATCAGTGCCCACGAGATCCACCGCAGGGGACATGGGAACGGAGGAATCCGCTAGAGACACGTGAGGGTGGATAGGCACAAGGGGGATTAGTACCGAAGACGAGAGGAAGGAGAGGACCTTGGTTCAGTTGATTCACTCGACTGCAGACAGGCGGAAAGAAAGGATCGTGTCAGTCGAGTCCTAGACTAACAGACAGGAGGAAGGAAGGATCCTGTTTCAGGTGACGCAGAGGTAGACTACCAAGATCAGGCAGGAAGTAAGGGCTCTGTCAGTGATTACCTAGACTACTGCAGGAGGATAAACGGGATCAATAGGATCTAGTCAGTGATCACTGAGGAACTAACAGACAGAGGAAGGAGAAGGATCTGTTCAAGTGATCTCAATAGGACTGAACAAGACAGAGAGAGAAGCGAAAAGGAGGATCTGTCGCGGTGGATCACCTACTAGTACAGACAGGAGGAGGACAGGAAGTATCTGTCAGATGATCACTAGAACTGCAGCACGGGAGGAAGGAAGGCTCTGTCAGGATCACTGGTAGACTAAAGACCGGAGGAAACAAGGAACGGGAGGATC
This sequence comes from Coregonus sp. 'balchen', assembly GCA_902810595.1. Classification (NCBI taxonomy): domain Eukaryota; kingdom Metazoa; phylum Chordata; class Actinopteri; order Salmoniformes; family Salmonidae; genus Coregonus; species Coregonus sp. 'balchen'. The sequence goes on from LR778274.1 coordinate 9,643,424, forward strand.
TGTACAGTGATCACTAGCGACTGCAGAAGAGAGAAGCGAGGAGGGAAGGATCTTGTCAAGTAGATCACTACGACCTGCAGACCGAGGAGGGGTACAGGACTCGTGTCAGTGATCCACTAGACCTGCAGACAGGAGGAAGGAAGGATCTTTCCGTGAATCACTAGTAACTACAGACAGGAGGAATGAAGGATCTGCGTCAGTGATCACTAGAATGCCGGACACAGGGAAGAGAAGAAGGACAGGGAGAGCGAGTGCGCATCAGTGATCACTAGGAGGAAGGAAGGATCTGGTCACGTGATCATCCGAGTGTGGAGAACATGCAGACAGAGAGGAAAGGGAAGGATATGGTCAGTGCTAACTAGACTGCAGACAGGAGGAAGGAAGGATTCCATGTCAGTCTGAGTCGCCCACTAGGCCGCCATCGACTTGGCTGTCGTGTGAATCTGATGACAAAACGTGTGCACATCATATAACACAGGTGCCACGTGAAAGTCAACTGAGCTCTTCAGCAGTAAGGCCATTTTACTGCCCACATTGTTTTGCGTGTTCATGGAGATATGCATGCCTGTGGGCTCGAGTTATAAGCCTGTCACGCAAAGGGATATAGCTCTGTGTTGAAAAAATAGCGAATACCACTCATCGTGAAGAGGGGTCTCCACTATTACATTATATGTAGTGTGGGTGACCCCTGGCACCGTGAAGACAACAATGGCAAGTGAACGTAGCGGCAAGATAGAGGGTTCTGGGCAGCAGTTTGTAGCGATACCAAATAAGGGACAGCGTCCTACGTCACACAACCATATCAAAGAGAGGAGTCTGGCACATGGAAAGACAGCGGTTGTCGTTACCCCCCCCAACGGGTGAAGGTCCCCGTTGGCGATGAGGGTTCCGCCACGGCGCTGAGTTCGGCCAGGTTGAAGCGCGCTCACAACAAAGATATATACCTGCGATGGTACAGCAGCATCGAGCTCCTCCACCTCTAAAAAATACTATATTATATTTCCACAGTACAGTTCCAGTATTAATATTGTGAAGTATCTGTGATTTTAATAGCAACAGTAATACAGGATATCGTGCTGCACCTGAACATACGTACTCGGCCCGCCAGAGATTGTTTCACCCCGGTCGTTGTTCTATCAAAAGAGCCCAGGTAGATGTGTTTCCATAGATACCTGTGTCTCTTCAAAAGGCACCAGGAAATGGTTTCCATAGATACCGGGGATGTTCTCAACAAGGCACAGTAAAGGTGTTTCATAGATACTGGTGTCTCTTCAAAAGGCGCCAGGGATGTGTTCCATAGATATATGGGGCCCTCTTCAAAGGGCCCAGGTAGATGTGTGCCTAGACCTGGTGTCTCTTCAAAGGCGCCAGGTAAATGTGTTCCATAGATACTGCTGCCTATTCAAAAGGCACCAGGTAAAGTGCTTCCATAGATACCTGCTGCTCTTCAAAGGCACCAGGTCAATGTGTCCATAGATACCTGCTGCTCTTCAAAAGGCACCAGGTCAATGTGGTTCAAAAGTACCTGGTGTCTCTTCAAAACCAGGTTTGCCAGGTAATGTGTTCCATAGATACCTGCTGCCTATTCAAAAGGCACCAGGTAAGGTAAATGTGGTTCAATAGATACCTGGTGTTCTTCAACAGGCGCCAGGTAAAGTGTTCCATAGATACCTGCTGCCTTTCAAAGGAACCAGGTCAAATGGTTTCATAGATACCTGGTTGTCTCTTCCAAGGCGCCAGGTCAATGTGTTCCATAGAAACCTGGTGTTCTTCAAAAGGCACCAGGTCAATGTGTTTCAAATAACTGGTGTCTATTCAAAGGCACCAGGGGTAAATGGTTCCATAGATACCTGCTGCCTCTTCCAAAGGCACCGGTTAATGTGTTCATAGATACTTGTGTCTCTTCAAAGCACCCCACGGACCAATGTGTCCCTAGCATCACCATGGTGCGCCTCTCAAAAGGACCAGAGTAAAGGGCCCCCCCCCCCTGTCTTTCCATAGATTACTGCCTGCCTCTTCAATTAAGGCACACCCGGTCACATGTCCGTTCTTTCGCCCATAGATACCTGGGTCTCTTACAACCACAGGAGGATTGTGGGCTAGATGCTGGAGGCCACCAGTGGTCACAAAGGTGTCATCATTGTCCCTCAATGGACCCCCCGGCTTATTTCAGCAGCCGTATTGTAATTCTGGCCTCACCATTTCACCACTGTCCGTCTGTGGGCGGTCAGCACACGGCCACCAAACGGGGGTTTTCTGTCAATTCTGAGGGTTTAGAACAGCGTATCCTGTCAAAGATCTACTGTAAGAATACTGTAAAAAAGGTTTTGTGAAATTCACAGCATGACAATATGTAATTACTGTAAATGTACATTGGTAAAAGCATAGTGCATATCCTGCCAGATCTTACCGGTTGGTTGGCCCCCCAAAATGTTCTATGAGCGAATGACAGTTGGATTTTTCAGATTGGGAGTGAACTATTCTGTCAGCCTCGGCAATGTCTGTTTCCAACATGGTCAACGACGAGTGGCCGGACTTCAGCGAAGGGACACTTACAATCCTTGCGTCTGCCCCTATCTCTGTGTCCAGCTTTGCGGGCCACGCATGACCATCTCCCCTTCTGCTATGCTTGAGTACGGGGCACCATCGCCCACTATTGATATCTTTGACGCCCGGGCCGCCCACCTCTCTGATATCCTTTTGATTGGGACCAATGCAACCTCTTGGAACGGAGCCCTTGCCCCTCAACGAGCCCCTTATTTGGCTTAATCGGGCATACGTTTTGATCCGGCGTCATTTTGTTAGCCCGTTCATCAAAACCCTGTGCCCATTGTAATCGGTCTCGAACTAGTTTGCACATCTATATGCCCCGCTGTCATCCTTTGGTCCTTCCCTTCACATTGGTATACTTTTTATTTATCCCCACTTTCCCTTTCACTTTTCGTTTAATGGCGCCAAACAGATAGTTCTAACTTTCCCTTCCCTGGATTATTTTTTACTCCATGCTTCCACTAACCTCCGCACACGAACTACCACGCTGGTTGCTACCATTTGAGGCGTAGACGCGACCAACGTCACGCATCCTACCTGCGGGCGTTTCGGGCCTCGTCATCTATTCTTACTACCCACTATACCATACTTGTGCACACCACCAGATCTACGTGACAAATGTTTAAAATATTCCAAAATATCAATGTTGGTGCTTTTTATCCACTGCAGTATCTTCCGAGTTCGAACCCCACCAGTCCTATTTCGTCCTCCCTCCCCCCCTCCCTCTCCCATATGCGTTATGTAGTTTTCTGATGGATTAACTGAAGTTTGCACAACAACTCTCTTTATGGCCTGTTTTAAAACTCGCGATATTTTGGAGCTTATTTCCTTTTCAACTCCTGAACCGGCCCGACGTCTCCTGTCTCCAATCCATGAATAAAGGGAAAAAGGCATTGTTGCAACCACGGGGTGCTGGGCCCCTCCCGGTGACACCTTCTTATCACCACATTTGCCTCAGGAGAACCAGTTCGGCTCTTTAAACATATAACTTTGTATGACTGAAGCTTTTAGGAGAGCCCCGGTATAACTGTTTTCCCTATTAAACTTTCTGCCCTCCAATTCATATTCCATTTATATTAAATCGGCCCGTTTAATTTGTTGACTTGCGGTCCCAATTATTACACGGAACTACCTTTTCTCGCTCATGTAATACCCCACCACCCCCCCCCCCCCCCCACTACCAAACCGGGGCATCCGGTTTGTCCGCCCCACTTCGTCTGGCGTTCTCCCTATGTGACCTCATTACGCCATACTGAGTCGCGTTATGTCTGGTTCTCCTGCCTCCTACCTGGAATCCTTAGATGTCTTATACTTCCCCCAACCCCACAGTCTTTGCTTTCTGTAGTTTCGCCAATCCCTATCTACGCTCAGCATCAAAATCTACTAGGTGTACCACACGGTTCAAGTGCCTACCCATTTCCGCGCCGTGGATCCGTGCTGGTCCAAATGTATTTCCCCCCCTGACGAAGCCACATCCTCTGCACAGTGTGTCCGCGGCATTGCATTGTGACCGGTGCTCACTGACTGTACCTATCGAACGGGTATCTCTAGCTTACCCCCTGATAGGTTTGGTGAAATAAAGGCTTGTCGTGATGTGTCAGCTTTTGTATTAGTCCACTTGAACCGTTGCTTAAAGTCAAAAATAACACACATATATTTACACATCCTTTTCCGACTGGTGTTTTGGTTTCATTGTACATTTAACCACCTCCTTGTGACAATAATCAAGTACCCAACACGCGATACCCAACCCACACTCGTCACCCCTATGGCTTTAGCCCTCAGGACGTGGTTTTGAGAGATTTCACCTTGGCTTCTCACAAACCCCCGTCATATCCCTTTCCAAATACACCAGCCGTTTTGAATGTCCCCTACTGTTTCCTTACACCCGCTCACCACGTGGCGTTGTCGTCCAAGTGGCCAGCATGGAGAAGCTAGCCCTGTCCCAATCCGAAAAACTCTTAATTTACCCAAACCCCCCAATTTCCCCAACAACCAATTTACCTGCAACAGGACACGCAGCGCCCCCCGCAGTGTGAAAAGTTCTGTTTTCCTATAGTTTTATGGGTTTTCCTACATTTGTTGTGGGGGTTTTCACTCTTAAATCACACTTGTTTTTTTTTTATTTAAAAAAACTACCAAAATTGGATGATCTAAGTCCCAATGCTTAAACTTAATCAGGAGACCGTTTTTTTTTTAGGTCTGGGAAAAATCTAGAAAATATATTTTTGTGAGGGTGTATTTACCCTTTAATTAAATGGCACCTAGCAAGAGACGTTTTGGATAGCGGTGTTTCTGTTGGCTACAATGTAGGCTTCCAGCGTGATGGCAGAGTTTGCTAAACAAATGCCCTCCCGATTGATACAAATCATCATATCATTCTGCCAGGTAAGCACACTTTGCAGTCAATATTTAATTTAGAAGGTTTTTGGGGGAAAGCCTTTAGAAATGTTCATTCAAACAGTGCACAACCAGTTGAGAGCTGCAGGCAGTAGGTGGTGGTATGACCCGCTTACGCTTGTTTACGCACCGCCATAATACCATTGAAGAAGAAGAAGAAGACGGCTGCGCTCTTGCTGCCTGATATTATTCATCCTCCACATACAACACCCGTTCTGCCAGTCACATTCTGTTAAAGGTCCCCAAAACACACACATCCCTGGGTCGCTCCTCTTTTCAGTTCGCTGCAGCTAGCGACTGGAACGACCTACAAAAAAAAAAAACACTTAACGAGACCGTTTCATCTCCATCTCTTCATTCAAAGACTCAATCATGGACACTCTTACTGAGAGTTGTGGCTGCTTCGCGTGATGTATTATTGTCTCTACCTTCTTGCCCTTTGTGCTGGTTGTCTGTGTCCAATAATGTTTGTACCATGTTGTGTTGCTACCGTGCTGTGTTGTCATGTTGTGTTGCTGCCCTGCTATGTTGTTGTCTTAGGTCTCTCTTTATGTAGTGTTGTGGTGTCTCTCTTGTCTTGATGTGTGTTTTGTCCTATATATATTTTTTAATCCCAGTCCCCGTCCCCGCAGGAGGCCTTTTGGTAGGCTGTCATTGTAAATAAGAATTTGTTCTTAACAGACTTGCCTAGTTAAATAAAGGTTAAATTAAACAAATACAAAATAAATGTGTGCAGCGCGCATGTCAATATATTTCAGGTGCTTTGCAATTGTGTAGGCTACTTTGTGCGTGGTTTCTTTATTGTCCTATATAATTGATACGGCGGATACCTCCACTACACTACTAATACACATCAGTGGGGAAGTGAGTATATGGCCTATATACCCTCCACTACACCACTGAAGTTACCAGTGAAAGACTCCTTCAACGCTCACCTGGCCGCTGCTCACGTTCCTGGGACTAAACTGGAGTGTAGGTCTTTACTGAAGATTATTGTACTAACATACATGGTATTTCTAATGGTCATGCTGCCTAACCCTAACCGGTTCATTCATTCAATATCCGACACTCGGGCTTTGTCTCTGTTGTGCGTTTAACAGGTCGGGACTTGTCCTCTCGTAATCCATACAGAACCAGGGTTTATATACGTCATCGGAGTTACCAAATAACTTAAAAGTGAAAGTAAAAAGCAACTATGCAACTGCCATTTTAAGACGACTGCGTTATGAAGGTAACATTTTTGTTTTTTGAATTTAAGATAGCAAATATCGTGGTTTATTACAGGTCTAGAGACCAATAGTTTTACATGACCATAGGAGCATTATTATTTCGACGGAGAACTCGGTGCAGGTTGATTTCTATGGACGCGTTTTAAGGACGACGTGACGTTAGCACCGAAAGTCTGGGCTGCGGACTATATTGAATCAAGATAGTTTATGTAAAGTTGTGTATAGGCTATCAAATTCTTAAAGTTTAATACAGCCTATAACTCACAATAAAAACAGTAGGCATTTAACTAGTCTAAACTTTGGTAACTGTCCTTTATGTATGTGAAATAATGTCACGTTAGGCCTTTGGTATCCTTTAAGCATGTAGCCTACCGATTCCATATATTTTTTTTGGCTGAATTAAGTTTAGGAGGCCATATCTGAACAACGTCGACAACAGCTTTTCCACAATAGGCAAACAATATATGCCTTTCTGTAAAATATGCTGAGCAACAGTAAAGTGTCTTGGACTTTCATCCACCGTCGTTTCTGAGAAGGACAAGATGGAAATCCCCCGACAGCCTGGGGAGAGCGAATAAAATATGGAGGAAGACAAAATGGAGGAAGACAGGTAAATTACCTATCTGGGTTGTGTTAGTGTTTTCATAATGTCGGTGAAATGTGTCCATTTCATGTGCAGCTACCGGCTGTTCCAATAATGATGAGAAAGCGCGAGGTGTGCGTGTGACATCTGGGGTGTATTCACTAGGAACCAAACAATGAAACCTGAATTTGTCCCGGTGAGAAACTGTCGGTTTCGTTGCTAAACGTTTTGCTACAGTGTGTTCTAATTAATACTCCACAGGCAGCTACCGTTTTAGCACACCTGCCGGTGATTACGACAACACTGCCACGTTCAGTAGCCAAACGTTCCAAAACGTTGCATCTTGCTGAACGCCCCCCACTAATGTTTTTTTATACACGGAAGTATAAGTGAATGTATAATATATTTAGGCACGAGCTAACGGGAGGGACCTCCTGTATTGGACAACAAAAACTCTCGTTTTCGTTGGCAAAACGTTTTCTGTTGCTACTGTGTGCACCACTGATCACCCCTGATGCACTGCGAGCTCAGCGTGCGAGTGGATGAGTTCCGGCAAGCAAATTGCCTCAACGGTCGGGTCCTTTATTTTAGAAAAGTTAGGCAAGCTCGCCAACACATTAATTTAGTTCATAAAAGCTCATTTGTATGTATATATCTACCTGTTTTATGGGTTGTAGTAGGGTCAATATACCTCCAGACAGGTTGGTAATATGTTGAATGGCAATGGAAGAGTTGGTTAGATTATTCATTTATTAAGTTTATTTGAACAGGGACAATGTACAACAAAAACCTAAAAGTCTCAGTAGACTTGAGAAATGATGGGTTGTAGCCTACCATATTTAGCAAACAGCTATTTCCATCTGCAGGTCCCAGGCAGGGGAACAACCAGGGCTGGTCATGGCTGTTCTGCCGCCCTAGGCGAGACAACAAAAAAATGGCCAACCCTCTTGTAACCCTATAACCCTCTTGTAACCCTATAACCCTATAACCCTGTAACCCTGTAACCCTCCTGTAACCCTGTAACCCTGTAACCCTGTAACCCTGCTATTTTGCTCTGAGCAGAGGTTGACAAAGACCCTCAGAGGTGGAGGTGCTAGATTGTGTGTTATCTTGTAAACTAGGAAGATGGATGGCTAGCACATATCTGTGTATGTAGGTCTACATGGGTTAAAGTATAGGTTTGCTAGGTGGGTCTACATGGGTTAAAGTATAGGTTTGTTAGCTGGGTCTACATGGGTTAAAGTATAGGTTTGTTAGCTGGGTCTACATGGGTTAAAGTATAGGTTTGCTAGCTGGTCTACTGTTCATCTGAGTCTGTTAGTGTGTTTGTTGTATCTTACCGTTAGTCCATCAGTGTAAGTACAGCTTTTCTTTTCTTTGAATGATTTCCTAGAAATTTGAATTTTCACTCAAACTGTGTCTGTATTTGTAAAGGCTTCTGCAGACAGTATCTCCTGCATCAAGCTGTCTGTCCGTGAAAAGTGACCACTCCATGGATCGACCAATGGAGGATCCCAGGTACGTGTGTACAGTGTGTTAGGTTTACAGGATAAGCTGTTAACTCAATATCTCACTTGCAATTTAAATGATTGTTTTTGTTTAATTGTTAAACAGAGTTCAGTGTGGAGGAACATCACCTACCTCCACAGTTGTTTCCCAGAACAGTATCAGGTCCATTGATAGACCGATCACCTTCAGAGACAGAACCACAAGTCCATACTCCAGGTGAGATCACTGTTTCTCATTGGGCCTCAGCTATCATTCAATAATGTGATGTAACTTAAGTCACTATGAAAGTAACTAGTGATATACAGTGAGCTACAAAAGGTTTGGGACAGTGACACATGTATTGTTTGTTTTGGGCTCTGTACTCCAGCACTTTGGATTTTAAAATGATACAATGACCATGAGGTTAAAGTGCAGCCTGTCAGCTTTAATTGGAGGGTATCTTCATTAGGGCTGACCCCCTTTAATTGGAGGGTATCTTCATTAGGGCTGACCCCCTTTAATTGGAGGGTATCTTCATTAGGGCTGAACCCCTTTAATTGGAGGGTATCTTCATTAGGACTGACCCCCTTTTAGTCGACTGGTCCCATTGTTTGGTCGATAGGCTGCTGGTCTACCGAGATTTATTTTAATTGAGGCAGTAGCAAAAAAACAAAAAAACATTGAATGGTGTACAAGACACCTGTCTGATTCACGCCTGTCCCCTTGAGTGGACTGATTCCCTTGTGGAGGCCGTGGGGAACACCGGTCAGATGGCCCTGTCTGAGTGGACTAGCTCCATTGTGGAGCCGGTCTGGTGATAATCATTGTGGAGGTTTCGTGGGGATGGGAACAGTCCATCATACGAGTGCTCTGACATTGTATATGGTTATATACGTAAGAACACTGATGCAAACTAATACCAACTTATTCTTTGATACAAAGCGCTTTCTCCCCGTGCTGCGGTCGCTTCCAGAGTTTCTGCACCATCAGGCGCAGTTGCATTGGTGCCTTTCGAGGCCCAGTTCGCTATGGGCATAATAGCACATTACGCAGCATATTGGGGTTTTAGCCCCACAGCGGCGGACCCCCCCGGCCCAGCCGTGGCCGTGGAGGCGACCCAGCCCTTGCCTTAATTGTTCAAGGACCCAGTTGCGGCGCGGCACCACCCCCTTCTAAAGTCTGTGACCTTCACCAAAGCCACGTTCAATGACGCGCCGCTTTACGCACCAATCCTCGATTACCCGACAATCTGCGAAAGCACTATGGACCACTCCCTATGCTTCTGTGGCCACTGTTTTGCCAGTGTCTGCGTCTCATCAGTCCCTCTGACCTATCCAGTGAGCCGCCTCCCCCGTCTTACCGTCCACACTCAGTCAGTCACACCCTTCCAACACAGGCGCTGTTGAACTCTGTCGGTTGTCTAACAGGCTTTCCTTTTGTTCTCTCTGGTATTATTTTACTTAGTTTTCCTTTGGGTTCTCATATGCTTTCTTTTTTATCCTTGTTCACCCACTTCTAAGTTATGTTTGGAACTCTAGTTTATTATACACTAAAACCATTTTTTTTTTTGCTCTTACATCTTGTATTATAACTCTTTTATTCTTCTTTGCTCCCGATAATTAGTCTTCTTCGTCGAGCGCCTTGTATCACCCCATGGCGCTGTCGGCCTCGCGCGATCTGTTTGTCTGAATACCTTACCAATACTTCGGCGTCTTTCAAAGTTTATGAGAGTACATCTTGTTTAGTGCGTTCCTAGTTTGCCTATCGGTATCTCATCCTATGCCCCTTGGGTGGTTATCTCCCCCACATATGCGAATCGAGCCTTCCTCATTTGTTGATTGCTTCCAGTCTTTCACACAACTGTCAACTCATCTGTGTTGTTTATATCAAATGGCCTACCTTTATCCTGATGCAATACCAGTATAAACATCTCTTTACCTTGAGCACCCCCCCGTCACCCTTCCCTTACTCCTGCGCACCCGGTCATCACATTCCCTTACCTCGAGCAAACCAGTAAAACATTCCCCTCGTTTCGCGTTTTAGTTGCACTTTCTGCTTTTCGCTTGTCCATGTGTGTCCTTGTGTGTTGGCGCGTTGTTTGTCCCACCGTCGCCCGTCCCCGGCTCCACGTGTTGTCCCTCGTCGGTTCACATCGTTATGGATTATGTTTCCATAACCTCTCCTCCTCACAGCCCCGTCGCACTTTCCTCTGGTTGTGTATCTTTCGCACCTCCCCCCATTTCGAGTACTGCGTGCTCGACCTCTAGTTTTCTTCTTTTTTTTTCTTTGCTTTCTCTTTTTTCGCATATGTCGAGTAGTATTTTTTTTTTGTCGATAGGTGTTAGTGATAGTTGTTTCCATTTATGTGACATTGAATATTGCTAACCAGAGTTTGCTAGCTATGGCTGTACTTTGTATGTGCCTATTATCTTTCTCGTGTACAGTCACTTGTCACTCCCTCTCTTCACTGTGTGGTGTTTTCTTCGGGACTTAGTCATCACTTTTTCGTTTCTATCAGTCTGAGTGTTCTGTACTTGATATTTCTCGCCCTTCTCGTCACCCCTCTTTATTTCTGTTGTTCTTGATTGCTGGCTGTGATGCTGATTCTCCTGCATCGCTTCGAGTCCTCTCTCATATGGCCTTCTACTTCCGTTCTTCGGCCTATTTTTAGTTGTCTGTAGTTGATATGGTACGTGTTTCAGTATCGTCCTCTTATTCTTTACTCGAGCTATGGCTCTTTTGTATATTCTATTGTCCTATTTCCTCGTGCTCTTTTCTCGTTAATTGTTTGTATCGTGTGTCCGATTTACTCGTGCTCTTTTGGCCTGTACGTAGTTCCTCTATTTTACTTACGATATGACTGTCACCTCGTCCTATCATTCCTAGTGATCTGGACTGGAAAGTCTAGATTCTTGCTGGTAGGTGGGCCGTGCGGACCATCCTAATAGTCCTATATTACTGTGATAGGCGCCACCCACCGCATATCCACTCTTCGTCCTCTCTCCTAGTGATTGGACTGTCCTGCTTATGGATATTTATTACTCGGTGACCTCCTTATGGACTGTACTAGTCCCTATATTACTAGTGTCATATTGGATCCCTGTAATAGTCCTTTTTCAAAAATCTTACTAGTGATATGCCTCCTGTAATAGGCCTATCTCTTATAGTGATGTATGGATGACTACGTTGCTCCTCGAGTATTTCCTTGTTTTTTGTTAGATGTCCGTTTACCTCTGGTTAATCTTTTTCGTATCGTCGAGAGCGTATCTCTCTATATTACTCGTTGAGAGGCCTGCCGCCCACCTGTCCTATATTACTAGTGAATGGCCTGTCAAGTCCTAATACGTGATATGGAGTGTAATAGTCCTATGTAGTCACTAGTGATGTCATGTTGAGCTGTATAGTCCTATATTCCTAGTGATCTGGACTGTCTCCTCAGTGAAATCACTCGAATATTACTACCCAGCGTATGGCCGTAATCAGTCCTATATACTAGTGATATGGACCTGTCAACTAGTCCTATATGACTAGTGCTATTGTACTGTGATTAGTCCTATATTACATCGTGATTATGGACTGTAAATAGTCCTTTATTACAGCGATAGGGACTGCTACATCGTCCTATATTACAGCGAATGGACTGTAATATCCTAATACTAGTGATATGGCCCTGTAATCGGGGATCTCCTTTGTAGTTTTTTTTTATTACTCTTTTTCGTTGATATGCCCTCTACTGTATATCTTAGGTCCCTACTCTATCCACTAGTGATAGGGACTGTAATAGGGCTACTATACTTACTAGATATGGACTGTTAATCCGGCCTATATTACTCAGTGATATGACTGTAATAGGACTCGATTACTAGTGATATGGCTGTAAAAGGCTCTACATTATAGCGATATGACTGTATAGTCATATTGTCTACTAGCGATCTGGGACTGTATAGTCTATATTAGTACTCGCGAAGGGAAGGTAATAGTCCTATATTACTAGCTCATAGGGACTGTTATATAGTCTCTCAGTATACGTGACCGACAGCGTATTAACGATCCTATTGGCCTGTAATAGAACCTATATTACTATCGCTGATATTGGACTGTAATAGTCCCCCATATTTCTACGTCGATATGTACTGTTAATAGTTCTTAATTACTAGCGATATGGGACTGTAATGTCCTATATCCTAGCGATATGGACTGTTATAGTCTATTTATACCGTATGGACTGTAATAGTCCTATATTACAAGCGATATGGACTGTAATAGTCCTATATTTACTAGTGATATGGACTGTATTAGTCCTATATTACTAAGGATATGGGACTGTAATCGTCCTATATACGATGATGGTTGACTGGACTATTTAATAAAGTTGCCTATTTACCTTTCGTTGGGAGAATGTACAGTTAATCGTCCTATATTATAGTATATGGACTGTTAATATGTCCTATCTTTTACTAGTGATATGCTGCCACATATTATTCCTATTCATTAAACTAGTGTATATGGGACGGTAATTGCCTATATTACTAGTTGATTATGGATCCTTCCTTGTAATGGCTAGTATTACTGTGATATCGGACGTATAGCTATGTACTAGTGATATGGACTGCAATAGGCTATATACTATTGATATGGACTGTATATCCATATTACAGTGATATGACGGTATAGTCCTATATCACTAGTGATATTGGGACGGCTAATAGTCCTATATTACTAGTGCTATGTACTGTAATTTCCACATTACAGTGATATGGATGGAATGTCCTATATTACTAGTGATATGACTGTAATAGTCCTATCTGATAGTGAGATGGACTGTGATTAGGTTTTTTTCCTATTGACTAGTGATATGGACTGTAATTATTTGTTCCGTGTTTTACTAGTTGATATTCGGACTGTATATTAGGTGCCTATATTACTATGTTGATATGGAAGGTAATAGTCCTATCATACTAGTGATATGGACTGTAATAGCTATATTACTAGTGATATGACTGTAATAGTGCTATCATTACTAGTTGATAGGGCCTGTAATAGGCCACATTACTAGCGATATGGACTGTAATAGTCCTTATTACTAGCGATATGGACTGTAATAGTCCTATATCACTAGCGATATGTACCTGTATAGTCCTATCTCTATTACCAACGATATGGACTGTAATTAGACCTATAGACTAGTGATATGCGGACTGTAAAGGCCCATATACTAGTGATATGGACTGTAATCGTTCTATATTACTAGCGATATGTACTGAATCGTCCTATACGACTAGCGATAATGACTGTGTAATAGTCCTATATGACTAGTGATATGGACTGTAATAGTCCTACATTACAGTGATAGGACTTGTAATAGTCCTATATTATAGTGATTTGGAAATGTAATAGTCCTTATATTATAGTGATTGGACTGTAATAGTCCTCTATTTACTAATATAGGGGACTGAAATAGGCCTAATTTAAGTGATATGGACTGTAAATAGTCCTATATTACTAGTTGATATGGACCTGTTAATAGGCCATATTAAATGATATGGACTGGAATAGGCCTAATATTACTAGTGCTATGGACTTTCATAGGCCTATATTCTAGTGATATGGACCTGTACTTCGTACTATATTACAGGGATATGGATGTTAATAGTTCCCTATATACTTACGCGATTTGTTATGGATTCTGTAACGAGTCTATATTACTAGTGATCTGGACTGTAATAGCCAATGGACTCGTGATCAGTGGACTGTCATCGTTCCTATATTGCCAGTGATGGCTATGCCGACTGTCTAGGCCTCTATGCCCGTGCATTTCTGGCCTGTCCTCGTCCTATTTCCTAGCGATATGGACTGTAATCGTCCTCTCTACTGTTGATCTGGACGTAATGTCTACTTCTCGCAGAGAAACAGTGGCCTTCTACGGCCTCGTACCCAACCCCTACCATGTACCACGTTGTAGTACAGGCATCCCCGTAATCGCCACCCGACCTAACTTACACCGTTGTGCCAATGCGACTGTACTAATCCTACTCATTACTAGTGATATGGCCTGAACCAATTCTATAGTACTATGTGATATGCGATGTACAATAGTATAAATACAGTGATTATTGGACTGTAATTAGTGCCTATCTACGCGATAGGACTGTAATGAGTCCTATATTATATGTGAATGACTGTAATAAGGCCTATATGAACTGTGATATGGACTGAATAGTCCTACGCCCATTACCAGTGATAGGACTGTCAATTTTTTTTTTTAAAAAAAGGGGGGGTTGTTTCCCCCCCTATATTACCAGTGATTATGGACTGTAATAGGCCTATATTACCAGCGATATGGACTGTAATGGCCTATATTACTAGCGATTGTGGACTGTAATAGTTCCTATAACTAGCGAATGGACTGTAATAGTCCTATATTACTAGCGATATGCCTGTAATAGTCTATTTACTAAGTGATATGGGCTGTAATTAGCCTATATTACAAGATATGGGCTGTAACAGTCCTATATTTACTTAGTGCTATGGACTGTAATAGGTCCCATATACTAGCGGATTATTGGATGTAATAGTCCTATATTACTAGCGCTTGGACTGTAATAGTCGATTCTTACTGCGACTAGGACTGTAATAGTCCTATTTACTACGATATGGACTGTAATAGGCCTATATTTACTTGTGAAATGGACTGTAATGGCCTATATTTATAAGATATGGACTGTCTAGGCTATATATAGTGATATGTCCCCCCCCCCCACGATATAGTCATATATACTAGTCGATAGTTACGTAAATAGGCCCTAGATTACTAGCTGAACGACCCCCCTATACTGTTAATAGTCCTATATTACTAGCTGATATGTACATGTATTGCCTATATTAATGTGATAGTACTGGAATAGGCCTATATTAATAGTGAGTGTACTGTAATAGGCCTATACCATTACTATGATATGTACTGTACTAGGCTATCCATCCCACAAAACAACCGAATCTTGTGATATGTACTGGCCCCCCCCCACCATAGGCCCTATATTATAGTGATATGTATGTAATAGGCCTATATTACAGTGGATATGCCTACGTCCAAAGCTATCCATTAATAGAGAATTGCTACTGTAATAGGCCTATATTTACTGTGATATGTAATGTAATAGGCCTATATTACTAGTGATATGGACGGTAATAGTTCCTATATTATGTGATATGGACTGTAATAGATCCTATGTACTAGTGATATGGACTGAATAGGCCTATATTACCAGTGATATGAACTGTAATAGGCTTAATTACCAGTGATATGGACTGTAATAGTCCTATATTATAGTGATATGGACGTGATTAGCCTATATTTCTAGTGATATGGACTGTAATATCTATATTTACTAGCGATAGGACTGTATTAGTTCCTATGTACTATAGATATGTACGGTACTAGTCCTCTTTACTCGTGATATGTACTGTATAGTCTATATTACCTAAGTTTTTGAATGGCTGTAATAGTCCTATATTTACTAGTGATATGGACCGCAATCGTCCCTATATTACTTAGTGAGTGTATTGAATGTAATAGTCCTATATTATAGTGATAGGACTTAATAGTCCTATATTACTAGTGCTATGACGTATAGTTCTATATCACTAGTGATATGGTACTGTAATAGATCCTATATTAAGAGTGATGATCGACTGAAAGTCCTATATTAATAGTATTATGGACTGTAATAGGTCCTATATTATAGGGATATGGACGTTAATAGTCCCATATTACTAGTGATACGGACTGTAATAGTCCTCTATTAAGTGATAGGGACTGTAATAGCCTATATTACTAGTGGGATATTGGTCTGTAATAGTCCTATATTAATAGTGATATGTACTGTAATAGTTCCTATATACTAGGTTGATATGGACTGTATGTTTATATTACTAGTGTATGGACTGTAATTAGTCTAGATTACTAGTGAGATGATGTAATAGTCCTATTTACTAGTGATATGGAGTGTAATAGTCCTATATCACTAGTGATATGTACTGTAATGGCATATACTACTAGTGATTATGGACTGTAATGTTCGATATTCTAGTGATATGTACTGTATAGGGCCTATATACTAGTGTATGTACTGGAATAGTCCTATATTACAAGCGATATGGACTGTTGTAACAGGCTATATTACTTTTGAAGTAGGTAATGGGCCCATTATGCTAAATCAACACTGTTAAAAAAAGATCAGGAGCTGAAGACCTCTCCTGATCCTCGATCGGGTTTTGTGCAGAAAGTTGAAAAAAATCTATCCAACGCTTGGTTCACAATAGACACTATTGTCATGGAATTCAGTTTGAATGGCTCATTTTAGGCAATTAAAGGTGAGAATATTCCTGAAACCAGGTCATGATTTAGCACAATTGTTTCATCATCTCACTAACTGTTATTTAGGTGGTCTACAGGACCTTCATCTCACTAATGTATTTAGTTGGTCTACAGACTATCACTCCTAATTGTTATTTAGTTTGGTCTACAGGACCTATCGTTCTACTAAACTGTTATTTAGTTGCGTCTACAGACTTATCCTCGTCACTAACTGTTATGAGTTTGGATCTACAGTCCTATCATTCACTAACTGTTATTTAGTTGGTCTACAGACCTATCATCTCACAGGTATTTCGTTTTTTACAGACTCTCATCTCACGGTTATTATTTTCTCAGACTATCCATTCACGGTTATTTAGTTTGTTTACAGACCTATCATCTCTAATGTTATTTAGTTGGTTCTACATTACCTATCATCTCACTAACTGTATTAGTTGGTCTACAGACCGCTCATCTCACTAACTGTTATTTCGTTGGTATTACAGAAGACGGAGCAGCAGAGATAGGGAAGACCAAGCTCATGTCTAGTGAGCTGACTACAAGGTTCACCCATGAACCACGTAACCCGTATGTCTAATCAAGTGGTCAGGAGCAAGCTCCAGATCACGGGCAGCACGCAGAAGTGAGCGCGCGGGATGTCAAATTGAGAACAGCACAGCCCTTTAATCGTCTCACTAACGGTTATTTAGTGGTCACAGCTCTATGTCTACACTAACTGTTATTAGTTGGTGTCGACATTGACCTCTCCCTGCCTCACTAACTGTGATTTAGTTGAGCGTCTACAGACCTATCATCCACTAACTGTTTATTTAGATGGTCTACAGACCTATTCAATCTCACTACACTGGTTATTTAGTAATGGGTGACAGACTATCATCTCACGAAAATGTTCTTTTAGTTGGTCTACAGCCCTATCCTCTCTAATGTTATTTCGTTGGTCTACAGACCTATCATCTCCGGTTATTTAGTTGGTCTAAGACCTATCAATCTCACGGGGTATTTAGTTGTTCTTACAAGACCTATCATCTCACGGTTATTTAGTTGTTCTACGGACTATCATCTCTAACTGTTAATGTAGTTGGGTCTCCAGACTTTCATCTCAATAAAACTGTTATTTAGTTGGTGACCAGACATATCATTCTCACTAATGTATTTAGTTGGTCTACAGACACTATCATATCACTAATGTTATTTAGTTGGTTCTACAGGACCTATCATCTCATAACTATATTAGTTGGTCTACAGACCTATCATCTCTAACTGGTATTTAGTTGGTTACAGGACCTATCTCACAAACTGTTATTTAGTGGGTCTACAGGACCTATCAGCTGTTATGCAGTTGGATCTTTACAGACCTACTAATATATGTCCACCTGGGTCTATGTGTAAAGTTATTGACTAGAATGGTGATTCTAATTAGTGACCTGAACACTATTCTCTGTGTCTGAAAGGCCTTTGGGGAGCAGTATCTCTACACAGCCAACTCTCCTGGAGAAGTGGACCAACTCCATGGCTCCACCTATCAATTTACAGAGGAGATTCTCAGGTACGGGCAGTGACCACTCATGGGCTCCACCTGTCACATTTACAAATGGGATATAAGGTACGTGACCAGTCAAAAAGTTGGACACACCTACTCATTCAAGTGTTTTCCTTTTTATTTTAATATTTTCTACATGTAGAAAATAGTGAAGACATCAAAACTATGAAATAACACATAGGGAATCAGTAGTAACCCTTTGCTGTGATGACAGCTTTGCCACCACTCTTGGCATTCTCTAAACCAGCTTCATTAGTGTAGTCACCTGGACGGCATTTCAAATCACAGGTGCCTTTTAAAAGTTAAGTTGTGGAAATTCTTTCCTTAATGCGCTGAGCCAATCTGTAGGGGGGGAGTATACAGAAGAGGCCCTATTTGGGACAAAAGTCCATATTATGACAAGAACAGCTCAAATAAGCAACAGAGAAACAACAGTCCATTTTCATACTTTAGGACATTAGGTTCAGTCAATACGGAAAAACATTTACAAGAACTTTGAATGTTTCTTCAAGTGCCGTCGCAAAACCCATCAAGCGTATGATGAAACTGGCGCTCATGAGGGACCACACACGTCATGGAAGACCCAGAGTACTTCTGCTGCAGAGGATAAAGTTCATTAGAGTTACCGTTCAGAAATGCAGCCCAAATAATGTTTCACAGAGTCAAGTAACAGAAATCCACCCACAAACAATCCCCCACATGCTCTTAAGAAAATTGTGATGTCATGGATACATTTAGAAACTAGTAGATATATTGGAGGCTTAAAATATACTGATCTCGTGGAGATAGTACATGGCGGAGACTGAATCAGTAGTCGGTTCTTGACTCTATTTCTTATCTCATTCTGTCTTGCACCAAAAGTAAAAAAAGTGTTGATTTGATAGGGGACCGAATGCCGGTCGGGACCATCAATAATAGGCATATACATTAGTCGTCTTACTGAATTTACACGTGGGCAGAGGATATTGGAATTTAATTCAACGCCTTATTGGATATTATTGAATTCATAATTAGAACAACGGAATTCTAAAACTGACTTTTTCCAACATAAAACATAGGGTTAAAGCGAATCCCCTTATGTTGCGGAACCTCGTAAAGTGCATTTGGGCCATGCAATCAGTACTATCTCGAATCAAAAGACCAATTTAGGTCACAGCCGTTCAGACAACCACAGTGAATGTGACTGTACATCAAATGTTAGTTTTTTTTAACCAATTCTGATGGTTGTTAAAAGCGGAAATATGACAATATTACCGTTTTATATGTCACTCCCGTTTCACAAATCTAAATCGCTTTGGCACGGTAGGCATCAAGTCACTTGCCGATTTTAATATTGCATACATCATTTGAAAGATCTATTAATATAAGCCCTAGATGCCTTCAATTGCCCAATTTAGACATATTTTTTAATAACGCGATGTTGCGCTCCAAATGGATAACTTGAAACAACATGATGTAGGTAATTCAATAATCCAAGGGAAAACGTATTTATTTATTGGCCTAGTGGAGACAGCCTATAGGGAGGAGGTCAGAGATCTGGCCGTGTGGTGCCAGGACAACAACCTCTCCCTCAACGTGACCAAGACAAAGGAGATGATTGTGGACTACAGGAAAAAAAAGAGGACTGAGCACGCCCCCATTCTCATCGACGGGCTGTAGTGGAACAGGTTGAGAGCTTCAAGTTCCTTGGTGTCCACATCAATCATGGTCCAAACACACCAAGACAGTCGTGAAGAGGGCACGACAAAGCCTATTCCCCCTCAGGAGACTAAAAAGATTTGGCATGGGTCCTCAGATCCACAAAAAATTCTACAGCTGCACCATCGAGAGCATCCTGACTGGTTGCATCACCGCCTGGTATGGCAACTGCTTGGCCTCTGACCGCAAGGCACTACAGAGGGTAGTGCGTACGGCCCAGTACATCACTGGGGAAAAGCTTCCTGCCATCCAGGACCTCTATACCAGGCGGTGTCAGAGGAAGGCCCTAAAAACTGTCAAAGACTCCAACCACCCTAGTCATAGACTGTTCTCTCTGCTACCGCACGGCAAGCGGTACCGGAGCGCCAAGTCTAGGTCCAAAAGGCTTCTCAACAGCTTCTACCCCCAAGCCATAAGACTCCTGAACAGCTAATCATGGCTACCCGGACTATTTGCACAGCCCCCCCACCCCATCCTTTTTACGCTGCTGCTACTCTGTTAAGTATTTATGCATAGTCACTTTAACTCTACCCACATGTACATATTACCTCAACTACCTCAACTAGCCGGTGCCCCCGCACATTGACTCTGCAACGGTACCCCCCTGTATATAACCTCCCTACTGTCACTTTATTTTACTTCTGCTCTTTTTTTCTCAACACTTTTTTGTTGTTGTTTTATTCTTACTTTTTTTGTTTAAAATAAATGCACTGTTGGTTAAGGGCTGTAAGTAAGCATTTCACTGTAATGTCTACACCTGTTGTATTCGGCGCATGTGACCAATAAAATTTGATTTGATTTGATACCATGTGAAATCATTGTCAAAAGCACAAGACTGTTGCATAGTAATAATAGTAATAATAATAGTAATAATAATAATAATAATAGTAGTAATAATAGTAATAATAATAATAGTAGTAATAATAGTAATAATAATAATAATAATAGTAATAATAATAATAGTAATAATATTAATAATAGTAATAATAATAGTAATAATAATATAGAAATATCCAGATTATTTATGTTTCTGTCATATAGAAATATCCCAACAGTCAACATGAAAGATGGATAGTTATTAAATCCTGCATATTCACACAATGAAAAAACCCTCCTTGATCTTTCCACAGTGGTAAACAGGAGAGGGTGTGGTCGCCATGTCTGTCCATGAAGAGTGATTGGTCCATGGACAGGCACATTAACTTTGGAAAAGATGCCAGGTAAGTGAAGAACCTAGCATAGAGATAACAATCACCTGATAGAAGATCAGTCTGTTCTACAAACAATGATGAACAAGTAATTGGGGTTCAAAATGAAAGAAAGAAAGAACAACATTTATAATTCATAAACAAAACCCCCCTTGATCTTTCCACAGTGTTAAACAGGAGAGGGTGTTGTCACCGTGTCTGTCCATGAAGAGTGATCGGTCCATGGACAGGCACATTAAGTTTGGAAGAGATGCCAGGTAAGTGATAAACTGCTTCTACATTCCTGTAAATCTGGTAGGTTAGCTCCTGTATAATAGTCAATCCTTAAAACAACCACATTTCTCTACCATATTGTGCGACCAGGAGACTCATGGGCGGCGCACAATTGGCCCAGCGTCGTCCAGGGTAGGGGAGGGAATGGCCGGCAGGGATGTAGCTCAGTTGGTAGAGCATGGCGTTTGCAACGCCAGGGTTGTGGGTTCGATTCCCACGGGGGGCCAGTATAAAAAAAAAAAATGTATTCACTAACTGTAAGTCGCTCTGGATAAGAGCGTCTGCTAAATGACTAAAATGTAAATGTAAATGTGTACAGTGAGCTGACAGCCAGTCTGCTGACAGAGGACCACTTCAGATGCTCAGTGTGTACAGAGGTTCTCGAAAAGCCAGTCTCCATCCCCTGTGGACACAGTTACTGCAGACAGTGCATTGAGACCTACTGGAACCAGCCTGACCAGACAGGAAAGTACGACTGCCCCCAGTGCGGAAAGAGATTCAGAACACGTCCTGACCTCCTCACTAACTCAGCCTTGGAGAAGGTGATTGGGAAACTCCACCAGGCAGGGTTCAAGGTCCCTGCTCTTCCCAGTCACTGCTACGCTGGACCTGAAGATGTGGCCTGTGATCTCTGCACTGAGAAACAGCTCAAAGCTGTGAAGTCCTGTCTGACCTGCACTGCCTCCTACTGCGAGAGTCACGTCAGGCATCACTACACAGTAGCAGCTCTGCAGAGACATACCCTGGTGGAGGTGACTGGACACCTGGACCAGAAACTGTGCCAGCTGCACCACAGAGCTCTGGAGGTCTTCTGTAAGACAGACCAGGTCTCTGTGTGCCTTCTGTGTGCCTTGCAAGACCACAGAAGCCATGATGTCATAAAGAATGAGAGAGATGCTGAAGAGGTGGGTGTGTCAATAGTTTCTTCTTTGTAGAATGCCAGATTGCCTCCAGGCTTGAAGCTAGACTCCAGAGAGAGATCAAGGTTCTACTACATGATACAAAGGAGCTTGTTTCTGACAACTCTGAGCAGGTACCATTTAGTGTCAATACTGTACCTTCTGGAATACAGTACTGGTAGCTACCTTAACAATACTTTACCTTCTAGACATACAGTACTGGTAGCTACCTTAACAATACTTTACCTTCTAGACATACAGTACTGGTAGCTACCTTAACAATACTTTACCTTCTGGAATACAGTACTGGTAGCTACCTTAACAATACTTTACCTTCTAGACATACAGTACTGGTAGCTACCTTAACAATACTTTACCTTCTGGAATACAGTACTGGTAGCTACCTTAACAATACTTTACCTTCTAGACATACAGTATTGGTAGCTACCTTAACAATACTTTACCTTCTGGCCAGACATTACTGGTAGCTACCTTAACAATACTTTACCTTCTAGACATACAGTATTGGTAGCTACCTTAACAATACTTTACCTTCTGGAATACAGTACTGGTTTCTACCTTAACAATACTTTACCTTCTGGAATACAGTACTGGTAGCTACCTTAACAATACTTTACCTTCTGGAATACAGTACTGGTTGCTACCTTAACAATACTTTACCTTCTGGAATACAGTTCTGGTAGCTACTTTAACAATAATTTTTCTTCTAGACATACAGTACTGGTAGCTACCTTAACAAATGAAACTGATAACTAAGATTAATTTAACAAATTTGTATATTTATTTATATCAGCATCCCAACTTAACTATTTGTTGTGCCTGTGGTTGGTGTAGCAGTTAGCACCACTACTTTGATACACTTTCCTCCTGACTTTCCTGTCAACTCTCAACTATCTCCGTCTGTTCTTATCAGTTTATCTGTTTCAATAAAATACAGAAAAGTGTTGTCTCCCACTATTCTTTGTTACGTAACTCCAAATGATGACGTGTTCCTCAGAACGTCAAGAACACTGAGCTGAACAATCCTGCCAAGCATTTCTGCAGAGGCCTGACTGAAGGTAAGTTACATTACTGCTGCTGAATGACTACTTTAATGGCCTGTACATTTACATTTTACATTTAAGTCATTTAGCAGACACTCTTATCCAGAGCGACTTACAAATTGGTGCATTCAACTTAGGATAGCCAGTGGGACAATCACATCTTGATCACAGAAAGTACATTTCTTTAAACAAGTCAGTGCTAGCAGGTGAAATAAGTCAGGTGTTAGTTTAGACAAAAGACAGTGGTAGGAGAGGGGTTGAAGGATTGCTATAATACTATTCCAGGTATTCCTTAAAGAGGTAGGGTTTCAAGTGTCTCCGGAAGGTGGTCAGTGACTCCGCTGTCCTGGCGTCGTGGGGGAGCTTGTTCCACCATTGGGGTGCCAGAGCAGCGAATAGCCTTGACTGGGCTGAGCGGGAACTGTGCTTCCGCAGAGGTAGGGGAGCCAGCAGGCCAGAGGTGGATGAACGCAATGCCCTCGTTTGGGTGTAGGGACTGATCAGAGCCTGAAGGTATGGAGGTGCCGTTCCCCCCACAGCTCTGTAGGCAAGCACCATGGTCTTGTAGCAGATGCAAGCTTCAACTGGAAGCCAGTGGAGTGTGCAGAGGAGCGGGGTGACGTGAGAGAACTTGGGAAGGTTGAACACCAGACGGGCTGCAGCGTTCAGGATGAGTTGTAGGGGTTTAATGGCACAGGCAGGGAGCCCAGCCAACAGCGAGTTGCAGTAATCCAGACGGGAGATGACAAGTGCCTGGATTAGGACCTGTGCCGCTTCCTGTGTAAGGCAGGGTCGTACTCTGTGAATGTTGTAGAGCATGAACCTGCAGGATCAGGTCACCGCTTTGATGTTAGCGGAGAACGACAGGGTGTTGTCCAGGGTCACGCCAAGGCTCTTTGCACTCTGGGAGGAGGACATAACGGAGTTGTCAACCGTGATGGCGAGATCATGGAACGGGCAGTCCTTCCCCGGGAGGAAGAGCAGCTCCGTCTTGCCGAGGTTCAGCTTGAGGTGGTGATCCGTCATCCACACTGATATGTCTGCCAGACATGCAGAGATGCGATTCGCCACCTGGTTATCAGAAGGGGGAAAGGAGAAGATTAATTGTGTGTCGTCTGCGTAGCAATGATAGGAGAGGCCATGTGAGGATATGACAGAGCCAAGTGACTTGGTGTATAGCGAGAATAGGAGAGGGCCTAGAACTGAGACCTGGGGGACACCAGTGGTGAGAGCACGTGGTGCGGAGACAGATTCTCGCCACGCCACTTGGTAGGAGCGACCGGTCAGGTAGGACGCAATCCTCTGAGAGGTTGGAGAGGAGGATCTGATGGTTCACAGTATCAAAGGCAGCAGACAGGTCTAGAAGGACAAGAGCAGAGGAGAGAGAGTTAGCTTTAGCAGTGCGGAGAGCGTCCGTGACACAGAGAAGAGCAGTCTCAGTTGAAATACCAGTCTTGAAACCTGACTGGTTTGGATCAAGAAGGTCATTCTAAGAGAGATAGCAAGAGAGCTGGCTAAAGACGGCACGCTCAAGAGTTTTGGAGAGAAAAGAAAGAAGGGATACTGGTCTGTAGTTGTTGACATCGGAGGGATCGAGTGTAGGTTTTTTGAGAAGGGGAGCAACTCTCGCTCTCTTGAAGACGGAAGGGACATAGCCAGCGGTCAAGGATGAGATGATGAGCGAGGTGAGGTAAGGGAGAAGGTCTCCGGAAATGGTCTGGAGAAGAGAGGAGGGGATAGGGTCCAGCGGGCAGGTTGTTGGGCGGCCGGCCGTCACAAGTCGCAAGATTTCATCTGGAGAGAGAGGGGAGAAAGAAGTCAAAGCATAGGGTAGGGCAGTGTGAGCAGGACCAGCGGTGTCATTTGACTTAACAAACGAGGATCGGATGTCGTCAACCTTCTTTTCAAAATGGTTGACGAAGTCATCCACAGAGAGGGAGGAGAGGGGGGAGGAGGAGGAGGATTCAGCAGGGAGGAGGTGGCAAAGAGCTTCCTAGGGTTAGAGGCAGATGCTTGGAATTTAGAGTGGTAGAAAGTGGCTTTAGCAGCAGAAACAGAGGAGGAAAGTAGAGAGGAGGGAGTGAAAAGATGCCAGGTCCGCAGGGAGTCTAATTTCCTCCATTTCCGCTCGGCTGCCCGGAGCCCTGTTCTGTGAGCTCGCAATGAGTCGTCAAGCCACGGAGCAGGAGGGGAGGACCGAGCCGGCCGGGAGGATAGGGGACATAGAGAGTCAAAGGATGCAGAAAGGGAGGAGGGTTGAGGAGGCAGAATCAGGAGATTGGAGGGAGAAGGATTGAGCAGAGGGAAGAGATGATAGCATGGAAGAGGAGAGAGTAGCGGGAGAGAGAGAGCGAAGGTTGCGATGGCGCATTACCATCTGAGTAGGGGCAGAGTGAGTAGTGTTGGAGGAGAGCGAGAGAGAAAAGGATACAAAGTAGTGGTCGGGAGACATGGAGGGGAGTTGCAGTGACCATTCTATGGTGTTAAAAGCAGGAATATGACATATTACCGTTTTATAGGCCACTCCTCTCACACAACTCTAAATCGCTTTGGCACGGTAGGCATCAATCACTTGCCGATTTTAATATGCATACATCATTTTAAAGATCTATTAATATTAAGCCTAGATCCTTCAATTGCCCAATTTAGAACATATTTTTTAATAACGCATGTTGCGCTCCAAATGGATAACTTGAAACAACATGATTAGGTATTCAATAATCCCCGGGACAACGTATTTATTTAATTGGCCTAGGGGATACAGCCATAGGGAGAGTTCAGAGATCTGGCCGTGTGTGCCAGGACAACAACCTCCTCCCTCACCGTGACCAAGACCAAGGAGATGATTGTGGACTACAGGAAAAAAAAGAGGACTGAGCACGCCCCTTCTCATCGACGGGCTGTATTGGAACATCTTTTAAGCTTCAAGTTCTTGTGTCACCTCAATCATGTCCACACACACCACGACATTCGTGAAGAGGGCAGCGACAAAGCTATTCCCCCTCAGGAGACTAAAAAGATTTGCATGGGTCCTCAGATCCACAAAAATTTCTACAGCTGCACCATCTAGAGTCATCCTGACGGTTGCATCACGCCTGGTATGGCAACTGCTTGGCCCTACCGCAAGGCACTACAGAGGGTATTGCGTACGGCCCAGTACATCACCTGGGGAAAGCTTCTGCCCTCCGGACCTCTACCAGGCGGTGTAGAGGAAGGACCGTAAAAAAAAACTGTAACACTCCAACCACCCTAGTCATAGACTGTTCTCTCTGCTACCCCCCCCCCGCACGGCAATCGGTACCGACGCAGTCAATAGGTTCCAAACAGGCTTCTCAACTCTTCTAACCAACCCCACAGCCAGAAGACTCCTGAACAGCTAATCAATGGCTACCCGGACTATTTGCCCGCCACCCCCCACCCCATCCCTTTTTACGCTGCTGCTACTCGTTAAGTATTTATGCATTCACTTTAACTCTAACCCACATGTAACATATTACCTACCCACCCCCGTTGTCACTCCCTCAACAGCCTGTGCACTCCACATCCGTGCCCCCGCACATTTACTCTGTCAAAGCGTACCGGGCCCCTGTATATATACCTCCCTCTGTCACTTTATTTACTTCTCTCTTTTTTTTTTTCCCTCAACACATTTTTATTGTTGTTTTATCTTACTTTTTTTGTTTAAATAAATGCAACGGTTGGTTAGGGCTGTAAGTACATTTCACTGGAATGTCTACACCTGTTGTATTCGGCGCATTTGACCATAAAATTTGATTTGATTTGATATCCTGTGAAATCATTGTCAAAGCACAAGACTGTTGCATAATATAATGTAATAATAATAGTAACTAATATAATATATGTAGTCTAATAGTAATACAATCATCATAATACTCGTAACATCATAGTCACTCCTAATAGTGCTAATAATCATCATAGTAATAGTCATAATCCGAGATAATAATATAACTCATAGTCATCTAGTATAATATCTACGTCATCTCCTCGTCCTCCTCTCCGCCTCCTCCTCCTCGTCCTCCTCCTCCTCCTCTACTCGTCTTCACTCGTCTCCTCCTCGTCCTCATCCCTCCTGTCCCTCCTCCTCGTGTCCTCCTCCTCCCGCCTCCCGCTCCTCCTCCGCTCTTCCCTCTCTTCCTCGGCGTCCTCCTCGTCTGTCGTCCTCCTCATAATCCCCCCCCCACCCCGTCCTCCTCCTCCTCCTCGTCCTCCAAAATAGTCCTACTAATATAAAATATCCAGATTATTTATGGTTCTGTCATATAGCAATTCCACAGGCACCTGCACAGTGGATAGTTTATAAATCCTGCATATTCACACAATGAAAAAAACCCTCCTTGATCTTTCCACAGTGGTAAACAGGAGAGGGTGTTGTCACCGTGTCTGTCCATGAAGAGTGATTGGTCCATGGACAGGCACATTAACTTTGGAAAAGATGCCAGGTAAGTGAAGAACCATAGCATAGAGATAACAATCACCTGATAGAAGACGAGTCTGTTCTAACAAACAATGATGAACCAAGTAAATTGGGTTCAAAATTGAAAGAAAGAAAGAACAACGTTTATAATTCATAAACAAAACCCCCCTTGATCTTTCCACAGTGTTAAACAGGAGAGGGTGTTGTCACCGTGTCTGTCCATGAAGAGTGATCGGTCCATGGACAGGCACATTAAGTTTGGAAGAGATTGCCAGGTAGTGATAAACTGCTTCTACATTCCTGTAAATCTGGTAGGTTAGCTCCTGTATTAATAGTCAATCCTTAAAAAACAACCACATTTCTCTACCATATTGTGTACAGTGAGCTGACAGCCAGTCTGATGACAGAGGACCACTTCAGATGCCTCAGTGTGTACAGAGGTTCTCGAAAAGCCAGTCTCCATCCCCTGTGGACACAGTTACTGGCAGACAGTGCATTGAGACCTACTGGAACCAGCCTGACCTGACAGGAAAGTACGGACTGCCCCCCAGTGCGGAAAGAGATTCAGAACACGTCCTGACCTCCTCACTAACTCAGCCTTGGAGAAGGTGATTGGGAAACTCCACCAGGCAGGGTTCAAGGTCCCTGCTCTTCCCAGTCACTGCTACGCTGGACCTGGAGATGTGGCCTGTGATCTCTGCACTGAGAAACAGCTCAAAGCTGTGAAGTCCTGTCTGACCTGCACTGCCTCCTACTGCGAGAGTCACGTCAGGCATCACTACACCGTAGCAGCTCTGCAGAGACACACCCTGGTGGAGGTGACTGGACACCTGGACCAGAAACTGTGCCAGCTGCACCACAGAGCTCTGGAGGTCTTCTGTAAGACAGACCAGGTCTCTGTTTGTCTTCTGTGTGCCTTGCAAGACCACAGAAGCCATGATGTCATAAATAATGAGAGAGATGCTGAAGAGGTGAGTGTGTCAATAGTTTCTTCTTTGTAGAATGCCACCATTACATTGGACAGTATATTAAACATAGTGAGGCAGTGGGTTAAAAAGTGGCATGTTTCAGTTGTGCATTTTATTCCCATTTTACCAGCTCAAGTTAAATCTGCCTGTGTTTCAGTAAATGTTAGTTTAATATAATACTAATTTGTTGGCTATAATTGTCTATCAAGGAAAACGGCCAATATCAGGAGGACCAGATTGCCTCCAGGCTTGAAGCTAGACTCCAGAGAGAGATCAAGGTTCTACTACATGATACAGAGGAGCTTGTTTCTGACAACTCTGAGCAGGGTACCATTTAGTGTCAATACTTTACCTTCTGGACATACAGTACTGGTAGCTACCTTAATAATACTTTACCTTCTGGAATACAGTACTGGTAGCTACCTTAATAATAATTTACCTTCTGGACATACAGTACTGGTTGCTACCTTAATAATACTTTACCTTTTGGAATACAGTACTGGTAGCTACCTTAATAATACTTTACCTTCTAGACATACAGTACTGGTAGCTACTTTAATAATACTTACCTCTAGACATACAGTATGGAGCTACCTTAATAATACTTTAAATAACTTACCTTTTGGAATACAGTACTGGTAGCTACCTTAACAATACTTTACCTTCTAGACATACAGTACTGGTTGCTACCTTAAAAATACTTTACCTTTTGGAATACAGTACTGGTTGCTACCTTAACAATACTTTACCTTCTGGAATACAGTACTGGTTGCTACCTTAACAATACTTTACCTTCTGGAATACAGTACTGGTAGCTACCTTAACAATACTTTAAGTTCTGGAATACAGTACTGGTTGCTACCTTAACAATACTTTACCTTCTAGACATACAGTACTGGTAGCTACCTTAACAATACTTTACCTTCTGGAATACAGTACTGGTAGCTACCTTAACAATACTTTACCTTCTAGACATACAGTACTGGTTGCTACCTTAACAATACTTTAACTTCTAGACATACAGTACTGGTAGCTACCTTAACAATAATTTACCTTCTGGAATACAGTACTGGTTGCTACCCTTAACAATACTTTACCTTCTAAGACATACAGTAACGGTAGCTACCTTAACAATACTTACCTTCTAGACTCAGTACTGGTTCCTACCTTACAATACTTTACCTTCTGAAGACAGTACTGGTAGCTACCTTAACAATAATTTACCTTCTGGAATACAGTACTCGGTTGCTACCGTACCAATTACTTTTTTTTTAACTTCTCACATACAGTACGGTGCTACCTTATCAATACTTTACCTTCCTGAATACCGTACTGGTAGCTACCTTAACAATACCCGTTACTTCTGGAATACAGTACTGGTTGCTACCTTAACACTCCTTTCCTTCAGACAACAGTAACTGGTAGCTACCTTACAATCCTATTTACACTTTACCTCTGAAACAGTACTGTTTGCTACGTTAACAATATACTTTAACTTCTAGACATACAGTCCTGGTAGCTACCTGACATACCTTCTGGAAAACAGTCCTGGTTCTACCTTTAACATAATTTTACCTTCTGGGAATACGTACTGGTAGCTACCTTAACAATACTTACTTACTTACTACTTACTTTATGGTCCCCATGGGGAAAATTTTGTGCAGTGTCATGTACACATTTAAAGTGGCGTTAAATACAAACAAGATTGACAATACAACTTTCAATAACAGTCACGCACCAATAAAAGTAAGAAATAAGAAATAAAAACATTGTAAAAAGTTAAAACAAAGACTAGGCCTGCTGGCCTTACGGGGTCAATGGGAACATTTGCCGAGCTATTTAAAGGGATATCACACCTGGCACAAATGATTGTCTCGTTCTATTTTTCCTGCTGATGGGGTGCCCTATACCTACGCCCAGAGGGGATAATTCAAAGTCCAGGTTACAGGGGGGTGACTTGGTCTAAATGATTTTGTGAGCCTTACGGAGGGCCCCTGACCTTAAAGATCTCATCCAGGCCTGTCTGTTTGACTCCAAGTACCTTACTTGCTGTGGTAATAATCCTTCTCAGCATGTTTCTCTGACTGACAGTGGCATTGCCAAATCAACAAAACAATACAAAAAGTTAAAAATACTCTCAATAAAGGATTTGTAAAACAGAGTCAATATAGTACAGTCTATATTAAAAGAACCCAACTTTTTTAGAAAGTACAGTCTCTGTTGGCTCTTTTTGTAGATTCTGGTCTGTACATTTACTCCACTGAAGCTTACTGTCCAAAAAGACACCCAGATATTTATATTCCTCTACAATCTCATATTCTGGCCTCTGATAGATGTTGCAGAGGTAGGTGTTGTACGCTTCCTGAAGTCTATGCACATCTCTTTGGTCTTGTTAGTATTGAGGACCCAAGTGTGATTCCTCACACCACTCTACAAAGTCATCTATGTGTTTCCTCGTCATCATGCAACAGGCTGATCAAGGCAGTGTCATCAGCGAAATTAACGAGGTGGTCTGTCAGTATGGGAACTAGTACAACTATTAGTGTACAAGATGTACAGAAGTGGGGACAAAACACATCCCTGAGGAGAGCCTGTGTTGGTATTGCGTATATCCGACACATGGGGACCTATTTTGACTCGCTGTGAGCGTTGGCTAGGAAGTCCAACAGCCCAAACATCCAGCACGCGGCGCACAGTCCTCAAGCACATTCAATCGCGGCAGAAACGCGGGGAAGGTTAGGTGTCAGATGCCTCTCGGGACTGGTGGGGGGGACAAAAAAAAAGAAAAAAAGAGTAAGTGGGTAATCAGAGGGCCGCCTACCTCGGAAGAAAGAAAGGCCCCCGGACGTGCCCCGACGCCCACTCGAAACGTCAAGGGGCACCCTGATCCTCCATTGGAAAACAAATCACTCGGCCCCCCCCGGACATCGAGGAAAGGCCCCTGGTTAGGTCACCCCTCAAAGGTGAGAAGCCCTCCCCCGCGTCGGGGTAAGCTGAGATGGCAAAAAGGATCGCGCCCCACCCCGCCCCCTCAGAAACCCCGCTCGACAACAAGGGGATGAGCCCTCTCGGGGCCTGCGCTACATGCAACGCCCCGTCGGGGGCAGATAAGGGGTTCATTGAGAGGCGAGGGCTCTAAAGTCCACATCAGTCATGGGGGCGGCGGATGGGAGGACCCCCTCGATAAAACACTTCGACATCGACCTGATCCTCGGCGCGAACTTCCTTGGGGCATGTATGGCCAAGGTACCCCCTCGACAGGAGGGAAGCAGGAACCGGGGGCGGTAGGGTCAAGACTGAGAGTACAAAATGGCCTCAGGCCCTGCCGCCCCTCCACCATTGGGAGAGGGTCTGGAGGAAACACAGGGGCGAAGGCCTGCGCCCTACCCCGCCTCACGGAATGCCCCCACCTCCCAGTAGCATGCTAGTGTGGAAAGGCGGAGGCTGTGACCCGCTGAGCCCGCTGGTTGACTCGTGGCAGCCAGTCCGAGAAGGGGCCCATTGGCCAAAAAGAGGGGCGAATGAGACGCTCACGAAAACGTAGTGAACAACCCTCCCGCCTCTCGGCTCGTCCAATGCGCATCCGGTGGGCACTCCCCCGCCCGAATACACCCCCCTCAGGACCCACGTCGGCCCCCCTCGGAATAGAGGCTATCTTAAATGACCAAGAAGGGCAATTAAAAATGTAGCGCAGAGACAGGCCGCCACTCCACCCCTGCGGGGGGGAGTAGGGGGCGAGACCTATATCAAAGCCCTCTAGAAAGGGAAAGATTCGTCTAAAGCCCACCCCCTACTTGGGGGTGCGGCTGGCGAGACACCGCTCCAGGGATCATGAATGTACCGCTCCAGGCGCGCTCCCCCACCGACGGTCACCTGCGCCTGGCAGGAGTTTGCCCCCCTGCCCGCTCGAACGGGCGTGGGGCGGGACAAAAACCCATCAGCATAGGGAGGGGCCAGGGACAAGGTGCATCGATACGAAACCCGACCCCCCTCTGAGATCGGAGGCCTCATAGATCACATGGGCGTAACGGAGGTGGAAAATAGACGATGAAAGGCCAGCCTGCCCGCCCCCTCCTCAGGAGGGAAAGAATAGAAAAAGGGCCGTCCCCCTCGCGCCGAGGTCCCTCAAGGCAGAGGGCCCCCCCTACAAGGGTAAAGTTGGGGACAAGGGTGGCCCCCTCCGCCTGGTCCTAGGCCCAACGCCCCATCAGAGAAGGGGAAGTCTGGCGGGGGAGAGAGCGACCATGATAGGACAGTTCGGGGAAGAAGGGAAGTGGAGTAAACCCCCCCTTTTCGGAGTCAGTGGCAGAGGGGGTCTCGGTACTTGACAACAGCTGCCAGCGGGTTCCTCTCACTCCGCCGTCGACGAGAAGGAAGGGATAGCCTCAGCAGTCAAGTAAGTCACGGGGGATCGTAAAGGGAGGGAGCAGTGAAGTAAGTCGGACACTCGGGACCTCCTAGGCAGAGAGTTGTGCACGCACACGGCGGCCGCCCTGCATACGGGAGAATTAAACGACCAAGGAAAGAGCACCGTCATCCCCACTCCGATAGAGGAAGAAGGAAACAGGTCGGAAAGTGGAGGTATCAAGGCGGGCAGAAAAACGAAAGAAGTCTAGACCGTCTCGTATACCTGACGGTAGGAAGCAGGGGGTTGGTGCTCGGCAGAGCGCCTCGTGAACCTCGAATGAAAGACAACCGAGGCCCAGCTACAAGGTAGTTAACACCCCTCCGGCGAGACAGCCTTCGTTATGTGTGCTCGATGGCCTCGCATTGGGCAACTTCTCTTCCCGCTGTCTTGCTCACCACCCTCTCTTCCCCTCCTCCCTAGTTAAAAAAAAAAACAATTCGCTCTCCGCCCTGCACCTCTCGCGCTCTTCCTGTCTCCGAGAACCTGCATGAGAAGTGGCCCCCCTCGCATCAAATCCTGCCTCCCGATGCTACCTTCACGCCGTACCAGAGAACCCCTCCGCCTCCGTACAGGAATGTGAATGGGAGGATCCCCCCATGCAGGGAGGGGGTGGGAATATGGGGATCGGGTGTCTCCTCAATGTGATGAATGCGTGCGGTACTATGACTCGCTCTCCCCCCACCTCGATAAACGGAAGGGGAAGGTCCCCGCGAAACGTAATTAGGGGGACATCGATTTGCAGAGGGCTCTCCTGCTCTCATGGAGTAAGGGGAAAAGAAAGCCCGATGGTCCTCTCTCTTCACCTTCTCTTGCGCTCCCACTGCCCGGCTGTGAAAACTGAGAGCAGTAGAATAGCGGTAGTAAAGAGAGGGAAGAAAAGAAGAAGGTCGTATTACGATGCCTAGAAGAGTAACTGCGTCCGTCCCCTTACGTTCTTCTTCTCTCCCTCCCCGCAACCCAGCCCGCGCCCCCCTCTTCGTCTCACCTGTCTCCTCTGTCCTCGCCCCTCTCCTCGCCATCCAGGCAACCAGCCTCATGCCTCCCACTCTAGGTCCCCCTCAACCGGGACCGCCCATCTCCTTCGCATTCCGCCGTCCTGAGTCTCTGTGCGCAGACTGTAAGGCTGGAGTGTGTTGAAGGCAAAGAAAGTTCAACAAACAAGAACCCTGACATGATATTTGGGCACCTATCTAGATGTCTATAGACATGTTAAGGAGGTAAGAATGGCATCATCAACTCCTCTGCTGTCTGTATAGCAAATGAAATGGTCGAGGAGCTTCTGCTGGGTGACACTGAGAATATGACTTTTCACATATTTTCTCAAGGCATTTCATAACTAAGGATGTCAAATCGACCGGGCGCTTAGTCATCAGCACAGGGGATTGATTCTTTAGGAATTGGTATAATTATTGAGTTTTTCGCACAATACTGGACGTGTTGCTGGTTGATTGAAGATTGGAAAAGTCTGTAAAAACAACACCAAGCCCCAGTTGTTCAGCCAGTGCCTTTAACACATGCCCACTTATTTTGTCCTGGGCCTGGGCTTTTGTATGTTGTTACATCCCCTGAACAACTTTAGGACCATCAGACTTTGAACCACAACTCCTCTCAAACTTTGTCATGAATGCTTTCATGTCATTTGTTTTACCCTCCCCCCCGACATACGAAGTTGTCCTGAGTCAAATCTTGAGAAGAAAACATCATTCTTACCATGGTTTCGGCCCCTCATATCCCCCAAGGTCATCACTGGTTTTGCCCCGCCTATGGAGGGACTAGCCATGGATTTAAGCCCGTGCCAGGGGCCCACCCTTCTGCGTTTCCTCCTGAGGATAGGGTCCTCTCCACCCTTTGCTTGTATGCCTCCTTGTCACCAGTATCTGTCTTTTTATCTCACGTTGTACAATCTCTTAAGCCGTCATCCCTCCCCAGCCTAACTTGCCTTCTCTTCTTCCTATCAAGTATGATTTTATATGTTTTTGATACCCAAGGCTTGTTTGTTAGGGAAGATTTTACAGGTTTATAGGCACAACTGACTCAACACAACAGAAGTTTCCATGGAGTCTGAAATAATCTGTGAGTTTCATCCATATCCAGCTGCTGTCCTTCAAAAACCTCACACATTGTACATCCAACCCCCTGGAGACAAGTGATACTGTTGTCATTCCAGATCTGGACAGTTTTAAACTGTGGTTTTCTCTCCCCTCTCCAGAGGCGACAGTCCCTTCTGGATACGTACTGTAGCTACCTTAACAATACTTTACTTCTAGACATACAGTACTGGTGCTACCTTAACAATACCTTCTGGAATACAGTACTGGTAGCTTACCTTAACATAATTTTAACTTCTGGAATACGTACTACTGGTTGCTACCTTAACATCTTTACCTTCGGAATCAGTACGGGTTCTCTAACCTTCACAATACTCTAACCTTCTAGACCATACATTACTGGTAGCTACCTTAGACAAATAGCTTTAACCTTCTGGAAATCAGTACTTGGTAGCTACATTAACAAACTTTACCTTCTGTCTGGAAATAACAGTAACTGGTAGCTACCTTAACAATACTTTACCTTCTGGAATCAGTACGTAGCTTATCTTAACACTACTTTACCTTCTAAATACCGTACTGGTTGCTACCTGTAACAATGCTTTACCTTCTGACATACATTCTGGAAGCTACCTTAACAAGTACTTTACCTTCTGGATACGGTAGGTAAATACCGTAACAATACTTACTGCTTGAATAAAGTACTGGTAGCTTACCTTAAACAATACTTTACCGTCTGAAATAGAGTTACTGTTGCTACCTTAACATACTTTAACTTCTAGACATACAGTACTGGTCTTACCTTAACAATTTTACCTTCTGGAATATAGTCTGGTTGCTACCCGTTAACAATACTTTACCTTCTAGACATACAGTACTGGTAGCACCTTAACACTACTTTACTGCTAGACATACATCACTGGTTGCTACCTTACCTACTTACTTCTGGAATATAGGTACTGTACTACCTAACATATTTTCCTCTGGAATACAGTATCTCTGGTAGCTACCTTAACAATACTGTAACCTTCTTAAACCTTCTGGAATACGTACTGGTTGCTACCTTAACAACAATACTTTACCTTCTGACATCTACTGGTAGCTACCTTAAACACTACCTTCACTTCTAGACCTCAGGTACTGGTAGCTCCTTAACAATACCTTCTGTAAAACATATCTGGTGCCTACCTTAACAATATTTACACCTTCTGGAAACAGGTACTGGTTGCTACCAGTAACAATACTTATACCTTCTGGAATACAGTACTGGTAGCTACGTAACATACTGTAACTTCCTAGACATACAGTACTGGTTAGCTACCCGTACAAGACCTTCTGGAATACGTACTGGTAGCTCCTTACATAATGTCCTTCTGAATACAGTACTGGTTTGCTACCCGTTAACAATACTTACCTCTGGAATACAGTACTGGTTGGCTACCTTAACAATACTTTACCGTTCTGGAATACAGTACTGGTTGCTACCTAACAATACTTACCTTCTAAGCAAACGTACTGGTAGCTACCTTAACATCTTTACCTTCTGGAATACGTTACTGTTAGGTACCCTTAAACATACTTTACCTTCTGGAATACGTACAGGTAACTACCTTAACAATACTTATACCTTCCTGGAATACAGTACTGTGTTTCTAACCAAGAAAGGAAGGGGGGGAAGAGGGGGTAGGGAGGGAAGAAGTGTGTAAACAATACTTTAACCCTGCTAACATACAGTAACTGGTAGCTACCCTTCAACATACTTTAACCTTCTGGAATAAGTACTGGTTGCTACCTTACAATACTTTAACTTCTAGACATACAGTACTGGAGCTACCTTAACAATACTTTACCTTCTGGAATCAGTACTGTTAGGTTCCTTAACAATACTTTACCCTTCTGGAATACATACTGGTTGCTACCCTTAACAATACTTTACCTTCTAGACATACAGTACTGGTAAGGTACCTTAACATACTTTACCTTCGGAATAACATTAACTGGTTGCTACTTTACAATACTTTACCTTCTAGACATACAGTACTGGTAGCTACCTTAACAATACTTTAACCTTCCTGGAATACAGTACTGGTTGCTACCTTAACAAATTCACTTCTAGACATACAGTACTGGTATTTACCTTAACAATACTT
Organism: Coregonus sp. 'balchen'; assembly: GCA_902810595.1. Lineage (NCBI taxonomy): Eukaryota > Metazoa > Chordata > Actinopteri > Salmoniformes > Salmonidae > Coregonus > Coregonus sp. 'balchen'. The sequence continues at coordinate 9,680,742 of LR778274.1, forward strand.
TACCTTCTGGAATACAGTACTGGTTTCTACCTTAACAATACTTACCTTCTAGACATACAGTACTGTTAGCTACCCTTAACAATACTTTAACTTCTAACATACCGTAGCTGCGTTGCTACCCTTAACAATACTTTACCCTTTTCCCCCTAATTTCCCCCCCCCCTTTTTCCCCTATCATCCAGTACGGTAGATACCTTTAACAATAACTTACCTTCTGGAAATACGTACTGGTTGCCTACCTAACAAGCCTGTTAATTAACCTTCTAGACATGACAGTGACTGGTAGCTACTTAACAATACTTACCTTCCTCTGGAATACAGTACTGGTAGCTACCTTAACAATACTTTACCTTTCTGGAATACAGTACTGGTTGCTACCACCTTAACAATAATTTTACCTTTCGACATACAGTACTGTTAGCTCACCTAACATACTAACTTCTAGACTACAGTACTGTAGCTACCTGAACAATACCTTCTGGAAAACAGTACTGGTTTGCTACCTTAACAATAATTACCTTCTGGATACAGTACTGTTTTGCTACCTTAACATACTTTACATTCTGGAATACAGTACTGGTGAGCTTACCTTAACAATACTTTACCTTCTGGAATACAGTACTGGTAGCTACCTTAACAATACTTGATACCTTTCTGGAATACGTACTGTAGCTTTCTTAACAATACTTTACTTTCTGAATACAGACTGGTTGCTACCCTTACCAATACTTTACCTTCCTGGAATACTGTTACTGGTAGCTACTTAAACAATACTTTACCTTCTGGATACAAGGACCTGTTGCTACCTTAACAATACTTTTACCTTACTTGAATACAGTACTTGTAGCTACTAACAATACTTTACCTTCTGGAATACAGTAATGGTTGCTACCTTAACAAACTTTAACTTCTAGACAATTACCGTACTGGTAGCTATACTTAACAATACGTTATCTTCTGAATACAGTACTGGTACTACCTAACAATACATTATGGAATACAGTACTGTTTGCTACCCTTAAACAATACTTTAACCTTCTGGAATACAGTACTTTTGCTACCTTAACAATATTTTACCTTCTGGCATACAGACTGGTTGCTTACCTTAACAATCTTAAATTCTAGCATACAGTACTGTAGCTTACCTTAACAATACTTTAATCTTCTGGACTACATTACTGGGTAGCTCCTTAACATACTTCCTGGACTACAGTACTGGTTGCTACGCTTAACAAATAATTTACTTCTAGACATACAGTACTGGCAGCTACTAACAATACTTTCATCTTCTGGAATACAGTACTGGTAGCTACCTTAAGCAATACCTTCTGGGAATACAATTACTGGTTGCTAACCTTAACAATACTTTAACCTTCTGGAATACGTACTGGTTGCTACCTTAACAATACTTTAACCTTCTGGAATACAGTACTGGTTGCTACCCTTAACACTACTTACTTCTAGACAAACAGTACTGTGCTCCTTAACAATACTTTATTACCTTCTGGAATACAGTACTGGTACTCCCTTAACAATACCTCTGGACTACAGTACTGGTTGCTACCTTAAAATAATTTAACTTGCTAGACATACAGTAACTGGTACTACCTTACAATAAGCTTTATCTTTTGAATACATTACTCGTACGACTTACAATACCTTCTGAAATACAGTACTGGGTTTGCGACCTTAAACAATCGTTATTAACCTTCGAAATACAGTACGGGTTGCTACCACCTGAACATACTTTTATTACCATTCTTCTGGATACAGTACTGGTTGCTAACCTTAACAATACTTTAACTTCTAGACCAACAGACTGGTATCTAACCGGTTAAACGAAATACCTTATCTTTCTGGAATACATTATGGTAGCTACCTTAACAATACCTTATCTCTGGAATACAGTACTGGTAGCTACCTTACACTACCTTCTGAATAACAGTACTGGTTCTACCTTTAAACAATACTTTAAACCTTCTGGTACAGTACTGTTTGCTACCTTCCCAATACTTTACTTCTGGAATACAATACGGGTTGCTACCTTAACATCCTTTACGTCTAACACACAGTACTGGAGCATACTTAACAAATGAAACTGATAACTAAGATTAACTGTAACAGATTGTATATTTATTTATATCGCATCCCAACAACTATTTGTTGGTCCTGTGGTTGGTGAAGCAGTTACAAACACCACTAACTTAACTATTTTGGTTGGGCCGTGGTTGGTGTAGCATTAGCACCCCACTAACTTAACTATTTGTTGTGCCCTGTGGTTTGGTGTAGCAGTAGCACACTTCTTTGATACAACTTTCCTTCCTCCCAACTTCCTGTCAACTGTCCAACTATCTCCTTAACTAAGTTCTTTTTTCATGTTTATCTCTTTCAATAAAATACAGAAAAGGGTGTTGTCTCCCACGATCATTGTTACGTACTCAATGAGCTATTCCTCCAGAACGTCAAGAACACTGAACTGAACAATCCTGCCAACATTTTTCTGGCAGAGGCCCTGAAACTGAAGGTTAAGTTACATTACTTACTGGCTGCTGAATGACTACCTTTAATTGCCCTGTACCACAACCCGGGAATGTTTCTTACCCTGTACCAAAGGTGAGTGATATTACTGCTGAATGACTCCTTTAACCTGTACCCCAACACGAGGATGTTCTTACAAGGTGAGTGATTTACTGCTGAAATGACTCCTTTAATGAACCTGTACCACAACACGAGGATGTTCTACCAAAGGTGAGTGATATTAACGGCTGAAATGACTACCTTTAATGACCTGTACCACAACACGAGGATGTTCCTTACCAAATGTGAGTGATATTACTGGGCTGAATGACTCCTTAATGACCTGTACCCCACACAAGGAGTTCTTATACCAAAGGTGAGTGATATTACTGCTGCATGACTACCTTTAATGACCTGTACCCACAACATGAGGATGTTCTACCAAAGTGAGTGGATTTGATCTGCTGAATGACTCCCTTTAATGACCTGTACCACAACAGCAGGATGTTCTTATACCAAAGGTGAGGATATGACTGCTGAATGAACTACCTTTAAAAGGACTTGTAAACCACAACACGAGGATGTTCTTATACCAAGGTGAGTGATATTAACTGCTGAATACTACCTTTAAATGACTTGGTAACCCACAACACGAGGATGTTCGTACCAAAGTAGTGAATTCTGCTGATGACTTACCTTTAATGACCTGATACCACACACGAGGATGTTCTTTTAACCAAAGGTGAGTGAATATTCTGCTGATGACTACCTTTAATGACCCTGTACCACAACATGAGGATGTTCTTTAGCCAAAGGTGAGTGATAGTACGCTGATGACTACCCTTAATTGCCTTGTACCACAACACGAGGATGTTCTGACCAAAGGTGAGTGATATTACTGCTGATGACGACCTTTACTGGCCGTACCACAACACGAGATGTTCTACAAAGGTGATGATATTACTGCTGAATGAACTCCTTTAATGACCTGTACCACAAACACAGGATTTCTTAACCAAGGTGAGTGATATTAACTGCTGAATGACTACTTTAATGCCTTACCACAACACGAGGATGTTCTTACCAAAGGTGAGTGATTACTGTGAATTCCTACTTTAAATGACGCTTTACCACAACACGAGGATTTCTACTTCAAAAGGTGGAGTGATATAACTGCTGAATGACTAACTTTAATGACCTGTATCCACAACACGGGAGGTTCTTACCAAAGGTGAGTGATATTACCTGCTTGAATGACTACCTTTAATGCCCTGTACCACAACACGTGATGTTCTTACCAAGGTGAGTGATATTACTCTTACTGCTGAATTACTACCACCTTTAAATGACCTGTATCCACAACCTGAGGATTGTTCTTACCAAAGGTGAGTGATATTACTGCTGAATGACTACCTTTTAAATGACCTGTACCACAACATGAGGATGTTCCTTACCAAGGTGAGTGATTACTGCTGAATGACTACCTTTTAATGATCTTGTACCACAACACTGGATGTTCTTACCAAAGGTTGAGTGATGATTACATATTACTGCTTAATGAACTACCTTTAATGACCTGTACCACAACACAGTATGTTTTTACCCACAAGGTGATTGATATTACTGCTGAATGACTACCTTAATGCCCTGTACCACAACACAGATGTTCTTACCAAGTGCGTGATATTACTGCTAATGCTACCTTTAATGCCCTGTACAAAAAACACGAGGATGTTTTCTTACCAAAGGTTGAGTGATATTACTGCTGAATGGGGGGACTACCTTTAATGACCTTTACCACAACCGAATGATGGTCTTCCACAGGTGAAAGTGATATTACTCTGCTGAATGACTACCTTTAATGACCTGTACCACACCCGAGGATGTTCCTTTACCAAAGGTGAGTGATATTACTGCTGAATGACTACCTTTAATGCCCTGTAAACCACCACACGAGTGTTCTTTACCAAGGTGAGTGATATTACTGCTGAATGACTCCTTTAATATATGACCTGTACCACAACACGAGGATGTTCTTACCAAAGGTGAGTGATATTCTGCTGAAATGACTACCTTTAATGACCTGTATACCACAACACGAGGATGTCTTACCAATGGGATGATATTATGCTGAATGACTACCTTTAATGCCCTGTACCACAACACGAGGATGTTGCTTTACCAAAGTGAGTGTATTACTGCTGAATGACTACTTTATGACCTATACCACAAACCCGAGGATGTTCTTACCAAAGGTGAGTTGATTACTGCTGAAATGACTACCTTTAATACCTGTACCACAACACAAGGATGTTTCTTATTACCAAGGTGAGTGATAATTACGGCTGAATGAACTACCTTTAAAAATACCTGTTGCACAACCGAGGATGTTCTCACCAAAGGTGAGTGATATTACTGCTGAATGACTACCTTTAATGACCTGTACCACAACACGAGGATGTTTCTACCAAAGGTGAGTGATATTACTGCTGAATGACTACCTTTAATGCCCTGTACCACAACACGAGGATGTTCTTACCAAAGGTGAGTGATATTACTGCTGAATGATACCTTTAATGACCGGTTACCACAACATGTTATCGTGTGTTTCCTGTGATTGTCAGACTGGACAGCAGACAGTGTTGTGGTGGCTGCCCTCGGTCGTCCCATAGATCCTGGGATGTTGTATGACTGCCGTAATGACTCGTATTGTTCAGGTACCGTATGTTTTTCCAGTTTAAAGACTTCAAAGTATTGTGGGTGTATTTATAGTATCTACTGCTGAGGTATAGTGTATTTTAGGGGACCGAGTGGCGCAGCGGTCTAAGGCACTGCATTGCAGTGCTAAAGGTGTCACTACAGACCCAGGTTCGATCCCGGCCCTGATCGGGAGTCCCATAGGGCGGTGCACAATTGGCCCAGCGTCCTCCGGGTTAGGGGAGGGTTTGGCCGGGGTAGGCCGTCATTGGCCCAGCGTCCTCCGGGTTAGGGGAGGGTTTGGCCGGGGTAGGACGTCATTGGCCCAGCGTCCTCCGGGTTAGGGGAGGGTTTGGCCGGGGTAGGACGTCATTGGGGCAAGCAGGTTCATTTGAGGATTTGCTGGTTTAAGCTGTGACTCAAAATATTACAAGTAATTGGTCTTATCAGAGTGGTGGTTGTAAAATTTAAAGTTATCAAATTATTTCATAACCTCCTTTTACCCAAGTAATAATAAATAATTTATAAGTCTAAAATTCTTAAGGTAATTAAAGTTTCTTATTTCCTTAGATTTGTTTCTGTGGAACAACAAGACCATTGCTTCAATGCAACTGTCCCTCCCTCGGCCTCACACAGAGGTGAAGTGTGTTGAAGGAGACTCCCTACAGGATAGGTTCAGGGCTCTGGATGTGACCACTCCTCTGAGAGCCAGTGTCCTGTCTGGACTGGTGGAGGTCGGTGGTGCTGCTGGATACCTGAACCATCCTGTTCAGTCCACACTGCAGGACCGGGTCACTCTACACTACAGAACCACTACCAGACTGGACATGCTCAGTCCCAGGGTGCTTCAGGAGGAGACAGACGGAACACAACACAAGGCAACCCATGTGGTGATGGCTGTTCTCTACGGAGCTCAAGCATTCTTTATCTTTGACAGCAAACACATCAGCGGACAAAGGAATGCAAGAAGAGAGACAACCAAGATGCAAGATGTGATCAAGAAGATGCTCTCCACCTTCAATTCAGAAGACATATACTCAAGTTTGACAGACTCAGAGAAAATAGACAGTTTGTTGTATCAATGCACCTTGCACAGTGATGTAGATCCAACAACCACAATGGATTATGACACAACAGTAGAGGTGTACCAGTCGTTGCCGAGGCGTCTGGGGCAGCAAGGAGAGAAAGCAGTGCCTGTTCGTGTCTGGCTGTACCCTCTGAAGAATCTGGACCATGCAGCGGCTTGTGTTTCATTTGAGATCAGTGAAGACCTGCTCATCAGAGCTGAGAAAGTTCTGGAACACCTGAGACGGGTCACAATGAGGTGCCAGGACATGATGGCAGACCACACCAATGCCTATGTGATGAAATGGTTCCCTTATGCCAAGGACAAACTTACACAGTTTTCAGAGTCACTGTCAGAGTATCAGGTGGAGTTTCAGAAAGCACTGGCCAAAGCCACAGAGTTCATTAGAGAAAATGGTGAATCGTGTTTGTTGTGGCTGAGAGAGATTCTCAAGAAACACGATCAGTCACCATTCGCTCCTCAGGCTTTAGACCGTTGGCTTCACATTAAGGAAGCTGAGGTGAATGCTGTTGACATCTGCAAAACCAAGAACCTTCCCATAGTGAAATCTGAGAAGGAGCTGGAGAAAGTCCTTCTAGATTCACAGACAGACAGGGTGCTGTGTTTCACTCTGACCTCACTGGAGGATGAAGATCCATTCCTCTCCACTATGGAGCAGCACTCACTCTCTGTACAAGAGAACGCCACGAACCAATCTGGGATCACTGACCTGCAGAAGACACAGGTCAGTCAGAAAATTCAATCTGACCTCCGCTTGTTCACCAAATCCTATGAAGACAGAAGAGATGGAGAGTGTATCAAGTTCATTGCAGCAGTTATACCAGATATCAGTGTTCCTGGATCCTCCATTCGTCTGTATCAACGAGGCAGTCTCATCGCCACCAACTTCCAGCTGGGATTAAAACCTGATCCAGTCCGGGTAGCAGAGATAAAACATAGCTGTGTCATCCTGAAGTTTCCCCAGTCAACCATCAGGAGACCTGAGAGGTACAGAGTAGAGTACAGAGTCGTGACCACTGGTGTTAGTGAGGCTAGAGAACGACCATGGAATGCGGTAGTCACCCTGGCTCCTGCAGAAACCTGCGTAGTACCAGGTTTAAAACCATGCACACGGTACCAGATCAGGTACTCTGTCATAGAGCACTCTGGTATGAGTGACTTCAGCAAGGTCATTGAGGTCAAGACCCTGAGATCCCCACCTGAACATCTGAATGTGAGCCGGCTGCTGAACAAAACCAATGAAACCGTCAAAGTGACTTGGTTCCAGGCTGAGTGTGAAGATAGTGCCCCTGTACTCCACTACAAAGTAGACTATAAAGAGGCAGGACTGGAGGGCTGGTCTACCATGGTGACAGCTGACTGTTACTGTGATGTAACTCTGAACCTCAGTACCTGCTACCGAGTCAGAGTATCAGCTGTCTATGGAGAAGGAGACACCAGTGAAACCACCAGAGAGACAGATGTCCCAGTCTACGGTGAGCTACATCAAATCAATATAACTTGATATGCATGTGAAGAATATTTTAAAACGTAAGACATCGTTCTGGCTTAAACTAAATGAAAAGCCATCTGTTTATATTGGACTTTCGAAGATCAATAATGAACATTTCTTATATTCTATTTGTACTGCTTGATATAACATCATTACTGTCTTCCATTGATAATACATCACATCATTACTGTTGTCACATAGGGACATGTCTTTCATTGATATACATCATAAACAGTGCATTTGGAAAGTATTCAGACCCATTCCCTTTTTTCACATTTTGTTACGTTACAGCCTTATTCTAAAATTGATTAAATACATTTTTCCCTCATCAATCTAAACACAATACCCCATAATGACAAAGCAAAAACAGGTTTAAAAACAACAAAAATACCTTATTTACATAAGTATTCAGACCCTTTGCTATGAGACTCGAAATTGAGCTTAGATGCATCTTGTTTCCATTGATAATCCTTGAGATGTTTCTACAACTTGATTGGAGTCCACCTGTGGTAAATTCAATTGATTGTACATGATTTGGAAAGGCACACACCTGTCTATATAAGGTCCCACAGTTGACAGTGCATGTCAGAGCAAAAACCAAGCCATGAGGTCGAAGGAATTGTCCGTAGAGCTCCGAGACAGGATTGTGTCGAGGCACAGATCTGGGGAAGGGTACCAAAAAATGTCTGCAGCATTGAAGGTCCCCAAGATCACAGTGGCCTCCATCATTCTTAAATGGAAGAAGTTTGGAACCACCAAGACTCTTCCTAGAGCTGGCCTCCCAGCCAAACTGAGTAATTGGGGGAGAAGGGCCTTGGTCAGGGAGGTGACCAAGAACCCAATGGTCACTCTGACAGAGCTCCAGAGTTCCTCTGTGGAGATGGGAGAACCTTCCAGAAGGACAATCATCTCTGCAGCACTCCACCAATCAGGCCTTTATGGTAGAGTGGCCAGACAGAAGCCACTCCTCAGTAAAAGGCACATGACAGACCGCTTGGAGTTTGCCAAAAGGCACCTAAAGGTCTTTCAGACCATGAGAAACAAGATTCTCTGGTCTGATGAAACCAAGATTTAACTCTTTGGCCTGAATGCCAAGCGTCACGTCTGGAGGAAACCAGGCACCATCCCTACGGTGTAGCATGGTGGTGGCAGCATCATGCTGTGGGGATGTTTTTCAGTGGCAGGGACTGGGAGACTAGTCAGGATAGAGGGAAAGATGAACGGAGCAAAGTACAGAGAGATCTCTGATGAAAACCTGCTCCAGAGCGCTCAGGACCTCAGACTGGGACGAAGGTTCACCTTCCAACAGGACAACGACCCTAAGCACACAGCCAAGACAACACAGGAGTGGCTTCGGGACAAGTCTCTGAATGTCCTTGAGTGGCCCAGCCAGCTCCCAGACTTGAACCCAATCGAACATCTCTGGAGAGACCTGAAAATAGCTGTGCAGCGACACTCCCCATTCAACCCGACAGAGCTTGAGAGGATCTGCAGAGAAGGGGAGAAATTCCCCAAATACAGGTGTGCCAAGCTTGTAGCGACATACCCAAGAAGAATCTATGCTGTAATTGCTGCCAAAGGTGCTTCAATAAAGTACTGAGTACACCGGCTCTGACGCTTGTCGGATGTGGCAGGGCAAAGGGAAACCCAGCCGCGAGCTGCCCAGTGACGCGAGCCTACCAGACGGGCTAAAGGCCTTTTATGCTTGCTTCGAGGCAAGCAACACTGAAGCATGCATGAGAGCACCAGCTGTTCCATACGACTGTGTGTTAACGCTCTCCGTAGCCGATGTGAGCAAGACCTTTTAAACAGGTCAACATTCACAAAGCCGCAGGGCCAGACGGATTACCAAGACTCAGAGCATGCGTCGACCAACTGGCAAGTGTCTTCACTGACATTTTCAACCTCTCCCTAACCGGGTCTGTAATACCTACATGTTTCAAGCAGACCACCATAGTCCCTGTGCCCAACAACGCGAAGGTAACCTGCCTAAATGACTACCGACCCGTAGCACTCACGTCTGTAGCCATGAAGTGCTTTGAAAGGCTGGTCATGGCTCACATCAACACCATCATCCCGGAAAGACCTAGACCCACTCCAATTCGCATACCGCCCCAACAGATCCACAGATGACGCAATCTCAATTGCACTCCACACTGCCCTTTCCCACCTGGACAAAAGGAACACCTATGTGAGAATGCTGTTAATTGACTACAGCTCAGCGTTCAACACCATAGTGCCCACAAAGCTCATCACTAAGCTAAGGACCCTGGGACTAAACACCTCCCTCTGCAACTGGATCCTGGACTTCCTGACGGGCCTCCCCCAGGTGGTAAGGGTAGGCAACAACACATCTGCCACGCTGACCCTCAACACGGGGGCCCCTCAGGGGTGCGTGCTTAGTCCCCTCCTGTACTCCCTGTTCACCCACAAATGCTTGGCCAAGCACAACTCCAAGACCATCATTAAGTTTTGCTGACGACACAACGGTGGTAGGCCTGATCACCGACAACGATGAGACAGCCTATAGGGAGGAGGTCAGAGACCTGGCAGTGTGGTGCCAGGACAACAACCTCTCCCTCAACGTGAGCAAGACAAAGGAGCTGATCGTGGACTACACGAAAAGGAGGGCCGACCACGCCCCCATTCACATCGACGGGGCTGTAGTGGAGCGGGTCGAGAGCTTCAAGTTCGTTGGTGTCCACATCACCAACAAACTATCATGGTCTAAAAACACCAAGACAGTCGTGAAGAGGGCACGACAACGCCTATCCCCCTCAGGAGACTGAAAAGATTTGGCATGAGTCTCCAGATCCTCAAAAAGTTATACAGCTGCATCATCGAGAGCATCCTGACTGGTCGCATCAGCACCTGGTATGGCAACTGCTCGGCCTCCGACCGCAAGGCACTACAGAGGGTAGTGCGTACGGCCCAGTACATCACTGGGGCCAAGCTTCCTGCCACCCAGGACCTCTATACCAGGCGGTGTCAGAGGAAGGCCCCAAAAATTGTCAAAGACTCCAGTCACCCAAGTCATAGACTGTTCTCTCTGCTACTGCACGGCAAGCGGTATCGGAGCGCCAAGTCTAGGTCCAAAAGGCTCCTTAACAGCTTCTACCCCCGCACATTGACTCGGTACCGGTACCCCATGTATATAGCCTCATTATTGTTATTTTATTGTGTTACTTTTTTCTTCTTGTGCTAAATATTTTCTTAAATATATTTTCTTAAAACTGCATTGTTGGTTAAGGGGTTGTAAGTAAGCATTTCACGGTAGAGGTAGAGGGTGAGCATCCTTTACGGTGCAAGCATTGAGCCATCGGAAGTCTGTACACAGTCTCAGATCGCCAAAACTTCTTCCAGACCAGCACGAGTGGGGAGGCATACTCACTGCTGGATTTCCTGATTATCTCTCACTCTTCCATCTCATCCAAGGCCTGCCTGAGCCTAAGCTAGCCCTAACTTACTCACTTATCACTCTGTACGGTTTTGATGTCACTGTCAATGGTCAAGCTACCATTGTCAAAGTCTGGATTGTCATCTATTTAGGGTACCTGCTTCACCATCTATATAGTCAGTCTCAAAGTCCTCTAAGGCCATGCAAGGAAAAACGTCTGCTATCTTGGCATTGCGTCTCACTGTTACTAGCTTTGGTGAGGGATTGATAACTTTGACAGGGACCCAGCCATCGCTCCAAAATGTCGCTACTGTTCTCCCCACTAGAATGTATTTTCGGTCTTGAGCGTGCCCTCGTAGGCTCACCCTAGAATAAGCTCATAATGTTGGCCATCCACTACTAGAACAGGGACAGAGACACTGCTGCCATACACAGACAGATTCAATTCACACACACCTACAGGGTTGGTCTTCAACCCCCCGCAGCCAACCAACACCACTTCAGTCGGACTGAGGGAGCCACTCTTAAGCACACCTGCTTTCTCAAGGCGTGGCACCACCGTTGAGCTCAATGAACCGCTGTCAATCATAGCGCTCACCTCTATAACATCCCCCAGTAACACACTAGTATAGAAAAGTTCATCGTTGTGGAGCACTCTCTGTGTATTCTGCATAATGACTTTTTCGTTCAACTTAATTTAATCACAAACACTTGAATATATTGACTCTAAATCTACACCACTATCTGATTGGGGCACCTCACAAGGCCCAGCACTTCCCCCCCACCCCGTGCGGGCCAGCTAGTTTTCCTGCCGCTGAGCCGTGTTGCTGTTTGATGGAGCGACGGGAGTTACCGATGAAGCGCGTGGACATTCTTGACGTGTGTGCCCAGCTGCATAACAGAGGAACCAGAGGTGATGTGAATAACAATGATCTATTGTGCTGTGATTTGCATCCCCACACACTTTGCATTGCAAAGATGGGTTCTCCCTTCTCCTGGGCCTCCTCTGGAAACGGTTATCATAGCCGCCTACAGGTTGCTGTGGCCTCTGCTCCAAGACACGTTCAAGCATGCCAATCACACCATCCAATGCCTCGGATGAGCCATTTGTGGGCTGCTGCAAGGGGTCCGGGCAGTTTGCAACAGCCGACACTGGCCTACTTACTTCCTGCGTCAGTGTGGTGACCAGTGGGGCCAGCCGCAAGGGACGTGCAGCCTTGCACTTCCTCTGGTACTCCTCCAGCCTGCCATGGACCTCCGCAGCCGTCCACTCATGCAATGGTTTGCACATGAATATCAATGACAGCTCTGGGTTCGGACAGTGCTTGATGAACATGACAGTCAGAACACGTGATGGATTGTCTAGCTCCTTGTTCTGCATCTTCAAACAGTCCTCTGCCACCTCTATGGCCCTGTTCAGTCTGATCCAGTAATCAAATGGAGTCTCCCATGGCAACGTAGACTAAACATATACCTATGGAGTGACCTATCTGCTTAACAATGCCCGCCAGGAAATCCATAGACACATCCCCATTCCTAGGACGAGGTGAAACTGGCTCGAATGCACTGAGTTGAGGTAGCTCTAAATCATGCGGAAGGTGCACACGTGCCTGTGCAGTTGACCTGGCCAGAGGTGTGGAAGTAAGTGGAGAAATCCCTACCTCTCCCTCAACGTGATCAAGACAAAGGAGATGATTTGTGGACTACAGGGAAAAGAAGAGGACTGAGCACGCCCCCATTCTCATCGACGGGGCTGTAGTGGAACAGGTTGAGAGCTTCAAGTTCCTTGGTGTGCACATCACCAACGAACTATCATGGTCCAAACACACCAAGACAGTCGTGAAGAGGGCACGACAAAGCCTATTCCCTCTCAGGAGACTGAAAAGATTTGGCATGGGTCCTCAGATCCTCAAAAGGTTCTACAGCTGCACCATCGAGAGCATCCTGACTGGTCGCATCAGCGCCTGGTATGGCAACTGCTCGGCCTCCGACCGCAAGGCACTACAGAGGGTAGTGCGTACGGCCCAGTACATCACTGGGGCCAAGCTTCCTGCCACCCAGGACCTCTATACCAGGCGGTGTCAGAGGAAGGCCCTCAAGTCATAGACTGTTCTCTCTGCTACCGCACGGCAAGCGGTACCGGAGCACCAAGTCTAGGTCCAAAAGGCTTCTCAACAGCTTCTACCCCCAAGCCATAAGACTCCTGAACAGCTAATCATGGCTACCCGGACTATTTGCACTGCCCCCCCACCCCATCCTTTTACGCTGCTGCTACTCTGTTAATTATTTATGCATAGTCACTTTAACTCTACCCACATGTACATATTACTTCAACTATCTCAACTAGCCGGTGCCCCTGCACATTGACTCTGCACCGGTACCACCCTGTATATATAGCCTCCCTACTGTTATTTTATTTTACTGCTGCTCTTTAGTTATTTGCTTTTTTTTTTACTTAAACACTTTCAAAAAAAATTGTCTTAAAAAAATGCATTGTTGGTTAAGGGCTTGTAAGTAAGCATTTCACTGTAATGTCTACACTTGTTGTATTCGGCGCATGTGGCAAATAACATTTGATTTGATCATTACTGTTGTCAAATAGGGACATGTCTTTCATTGATATCATGTCATATCATTACTGTTGTCACATAGATACATGTCTTTCACTAGTTTGATAATAGCCTGGCCTAAACTTTGGTACACAGGGATTTTAATCTGCAATTTACTTTGAAGTCTGGTCCATAGACCTCTCAAAGAGAAAGGCCTCCCTCCTCCTAGAAGTGCTGAAACTCCAACCAGAGAAGAAACCAGTAGAGCTGAAGGGCTGGTCAGATGAAGAGAGTGAAGTGAGGAGTTTCCTTCAGTGTCTGCCCTACATCTCACAGCTGAGGTGAGTCTGAACATGTGTGGTGGTTAGTGATTATGTGATGCTAGTGATTATTGTCTTGTAGAAACATTGTAATATGAAACTTTGTGTTGGTGAATCTGGTAACATTTGTCCCCTGATTTCCTGACATAACAAATGTTGCATTACTAAATGTCACACATACATCATGTGAATGTCTCTAAAAGTAAATACTTTTACATATAATCAAAGCACATTATGTAAATGTATAACTACTTCATATATCTTTAGCTATGACTGGTTTCATGTGTTCATCCATGTCTGAATCAGCTGTTACTGTCCTTGTTGCAGTTTCTATCCATGGAGGTCTGAACACTCAAAGCGGATCAAGTTCCTGGTGGATCTCCTGTCTCAAGCAGCAGAGTGGGAGGAGCAGACAGGAGAGAAGACACTGAAGCTGGTATCATCAGTGTGTACTTACAGCACCTTTCCTTTTCCCTATGGAGACAATTCTGAACAGAGTGACTTCCTGCTGGATCTGTACTCACATGTGAAGGACTATGAGACTCAAACAGGCAGGAGTGTCCTTCCAGCATTACAGCCAGTTTACCAGTCAGCCAGTCCTGCAGTCTGGTCCATAGACCTCTCAGAGAGAAAGGCCTCCCTCCTCCTAGAAGTGCTGAAACTCCAACCAGAGAAGAAACCAGTAGAGCTGAAGGACTGGTCAGATGAAGAGAGTGAAGTGAGGAGTTTCCTTCAGTGTCTGCCCTACATCTCACAGCTGAGGTGAGTGAGTTTATCCAACAAGAGTCCATGTGTCATTGAACTGGTGGAGATAGTATTTCTGTTAACATCGTCTTTAACTGTTTAATACATGCACATATGAAGATGCTGTAGAAACTGTAATTCAGTAGGAATTGAAATTGAACAAAATTCAAATTCATAGTTGTATTCTTATAGAAAGATGGAGTCATAAAGTGCTATTGGTTTTCAGTTCCCCAACCCTGTTACTCATATCAGTCCTCATCACTCACCTGTATATCATCTGTGTTTTAAACTGTTTGTTCAGAGTTCCTCTACTGAAGGATAATATAGAGAGGACAAGGAGAGAGAAGATATTCCTACTGAATCTGTGTCTTCAAGCAGCTCT
Source organism: Coregonus sp. 'balchen' (assembly GCA_902810595.1). Lineage (NCBI taxonomy): Eukaryota > Metazoa > Chordata > Actinopteri > Salmoniformes > Salmonidae > Coregonus > Coregonus sp. 'balchen'. The sequence goes on from LR778274.1 coordinate 9,695,927, forward strand.
CCATGAGAGAGGAACCATACAAACAACTGTAGAGAAAGTGTTGTCACTGTCTGAAGTATATCACAATCAGACATGTGATTTCCTGCTGGATCTGTACTCACATGTGAAGGACTATGAGACTCAAACAGGCAGGAGTGTCCTTCAGCATTACAGCCCGTTACAGCAGCTCCTGC
>LR778274.1:9696199-9726160 GCA_902810595.1 Coregonus sp. 'balchen'
TCCCAACAGCGGGAAACAATGGCTGTGTTTAGAGAGGATTCAATGACTGTTATGCTGCATTCTGGGTAAAGAATAATATGGGGAGTGTGACGATTGTCATGTCAACCGTTACTTAATCTAAAGACATGCTTATATGAATGACCAGACATTGTTAATGGAACAGTTCATCTAAAGACATGCTTATATGAATGACCAGACATTGTTAATGGAACAGTTCATCTAAAGACATGCTTATATGAATGACCAGACATTGTTCATGGAACAGTTTATGAGAACCACATGTATTAATTTATATAATGTGGGTTAGCACAGTTATTTATGTGTGCTGGTATATATATATATATATACAGTGGGGAGAACAAGTATTTGATACACTGACGATTTTGCAGGTTTTCCTACTTACAAAGCATGTAGAGGTCTGTAATTTTTTATCATAGGTACACTTCAACTGTGAGAGACGGAATCTAAAACAAAAATCCAGAAAATCACATTGTATGATTTTTAAGTAATTAATTTGCATTTTATTGCATGACATAAGTATTTGATCACCTACCAACCAGTAAGAATTCTGGCTCTCACAGACCTGTTAGTTTTTCTTTAAGAAGCCCTCCTGTTCTCCACTCATTACCTGTATTAACTGCACCTGTTTGAACTTGTTACCTGTATAAAAGAGACCTGTCCACACACTCAGTCAAACAGACTCCAACCTCTCCACAATGGCCAAGACCAGAGAGCTGTGTAAGGACATCAGAGATAAAATTGTAGACCTGCACAAGGCTGGGATGGGCTACAGGACAATAGGCAAGCAGCTTGGTGAGAAGGCAACAACTGTTGGCGCAATTATTAGAAAATGAAAGAAGTTCAAGATGACGGTCAATCACCCTCGGTCTGGGGCTCCATGCAAGATCTCACCTCATGGGGCATCAATGATCATGAGGAAGGTGAGGGATCAGCCCAGAACTACACGGCAGGACCTGGTCAATGACCTGAAGAGAGCTGGGACCACAGTCTCAAAGAAAACCATTAGTAACACACTACGCCGTCATGGATTAAAACCCTGCAGCGCACGCAAGGTTCCCCCTGCTCAAGCCAGCGCATGTCCAGGCCCGTCTGACGTTTGCCAATGACCATCTGGATGATCCAGAGGAGGAATGGGAGAAGGTCATGTGGTCTGATGAGACAAAAATAGAGCTTTTTGGTCTAAACTCCACTCGCCGTGTTTGGATGAAGAAGAAGGTTGAGTACAACCCCAAGAACACCATCCCAACTGTGAAGCATGGAGGTGGAATCATCATTCTTTGGGGATGCTTTTTTGCAAAGGGCACAGGACGACTGCACCGTATTGAGGGGAGGATGGATGGGGCCATGTATCGCGAGATCTTGGCCAACAACCTCCTTCCCTCAGTAAGAGCATTGAAGATGGGTCATGACTGGGTCTTCCAGCATGACAACGACCCGAAACACACAGCCAGGGCAACTAAGGAGTGGCTCCGTAAGAAGCATCTCAAGGTCCTGGAGTGGCCTAGCCAGTCTCCAGACCTGAACCCAATAGAACATCTTTGGAGGGAGCTGAAAGTCCGTATTTCCCAGTGACAGCCCCGAAACCTGAAGGATCTGGAGAAGGTCTGTATGGAGGAGTGGGCCAAAATCCCTGCTGCAGTGTGTGCAAACCTGGTCAAGACCTACAGGAAATGTATGATCTCTGTAATTGCAAACAAATGTTTCTGTACCAAATATTAAGTTCTGCTTTTCTGATGTATCAAATACTTATGTCATGCAATAGAATGCAAATTAATTACTTACAAATCATACATACATGTGATTTTCTGGATTTTTGTTTTAGATTCCGTCTCTCACAGTTGAAGTGTACCTATGATAAAAAAATTACAGACTCTACATGCTTTGTAAGTAGGAAAACCTGCAAAATCGGCAGGTCAGTGTTGTATCAAATACTTGTTCTCCCCACTGTATGTGTGTGTCTGGGTGTGTGGGTGTTTCGGTGTGTGTGTGTGTGTGGTGTTTGTTGTATCTGTGTGTCGTGTGTGTGTGTGTGTGTTGTGTGTTGTGTGTGTGTGGTGTGTGTGGGATTCTGTGTATTTATGTTTATGAACATGGGTGTATTGTAACACTTTCCTTTTGATGTTAATTGATCATTGTGACATGTCAGTTAAACACTGGCCAGAGGCTTGATGGGTAGTCCTATTTAAACCCTGTCATTCCCTGGTCAGAGACAAGGACAGGGGTTAGGTTGGCATGCGGCTGTTTTAACAGGCATGGGTGAAGCGTGGGTTTTAGTTTGAGCGTCCTTTCGTTCATTTTTGGAGTGTTGTTCTACGTCGTGTCTTTTTATTTTTGGAAATATTGTAAGTGTGACTGGCGTTATTCTTCACTTTCAAATGAAAAAGCCTCACTCTGGGCAAGACAAATCAGTTCTGCATGGTTAGCGTGTTCACCGTATTAAAATAAAATTATTTGTATAATACAAAACCCCAAGATAGACCACAGCTCCGTGTTTCCAATGGGAGGGAAATGAGCTAGGGGGAAAAAACAAAGCAAGGAGGTGGGCGGGAGCCAAGCAAGGGGGCTAGCGAGGGAGGAGGAGGAGGAGGGGGGAGGGGAAAGGGGGAGGAGGGGAGGAGGGGGGGAGGAGGGGAGGAGGAGGAGGAAGGGGGAGGAAGGGGAGGAGAAAGGGGGAGGAGGAGGGGGAGGGGGGAGAAGGAAGGGGGAGAGGGGGGAAAGGGGGGAGGGGGGGGGGCCGAGAGGGGAAAAAAAGGGGGAAGAGGGAAAGGGAAAGGGGGAAAAAGAAAGGGGGAAAAGAGGGGACCAGGCCAGGGGGGAAGAAAAAAGAAAAGGGGAAGGGGAAAGAAGGGGGAAAATGACCAGGCGGGGAAAACCCGGGCGAAGGGGCCGGCAACCGGGGACCCGGCCGCCGGACCCAGAAACCCACACCAGGGCCGACCAGACCCGACCAGCCCGAACCCGAACCCGACCCGACCCAAGACCCAGACCAGACCCGAAACCCGACCAGACCCAAAACCCGGGCCAGACCCGACCAGACCAGGGCCAGACCAGGGCCAGACCAGACCCGACCGGAAATTTGGGGCAAATCTATTCTTCAAACACCCTTTTTTTAGCTTTAAGCCTTACCCCGTAAAAGGAACAAAAAAGTTTTACCCAAAAAATGCCCCAAAATGCGTCCACCTGCACGTCAGTAAAACTTTAAACCCAAACGGGCCTTAAGTGGTTAAAAAGATCCCCCGTTCTTTTGGAGGGTTCAAATAGAAGGGCCCCCCATGGTTATATAGGTAGGGGATCCCCCCCCCGGTTTTACTAAAATACCCCCTGATGGTTTTATTTGTGTATGAGGTTTACAGGGTTCAATAGATACCCCCTGATTTTGGTTTTTTAAAAGTGGATGTTTGATCCTTTTTAGGGTTCAATAGATAGCCCCCTGATTGGGGTTTTAAGTGTATGTAGATCCTTTTCAGGGTTCCCAAAGATAGGCCCCTGATGGTTTTTATAGTGTATGTAGATCCCACAGGGTTCAATAGATAGCCCCTGATGGTTATATAGTGTATGTAGCTCCTGTATGCAGGGTTCAATAGATATCCCCTGATGGTTATATAGTGTATGTAGATTCCTACAGGGTTCAATTAAGCCCCTGATGGTTATATAGTGTATGTAGATCCTACAGGGTTCAATAATAGCCCCCTGATGGTTATATAGTGTATGTAGATCCCACAGGGTTCAATAGATAGCCCCCTGATGGTTATATAGTGTACGTAGATCCTACAGGGTTCAATAGATAGCCCCCTGATGGTTATATAGTGTATGTAGATCCTACAGGGTTCAATAGATAGCCCCTGATGTTATATAGTGTATGTAGATCCTGTATGCAGGGTCAAGATAGCCCCCCTGATGGTTATATAGTGTATGTAGATCCTACAGGGTTCAATAGATAGCCCCCTGATGGTTATATAGTGTATGTAGATCCTGTATAGCAGGGTTCAATAGATAGCCCCCTGATGGTTATATAGTGTATGTAGATCCTACAGGGTTCAATAGATAGCCCCCTGATGGGTTTTATAGTGTATGTAGATCCTACAGGGTTCAATAGATAGCCCCCTGATGGTTATATAGTGTATGTAGATCCTACAGGGGTTTTAATAGATAGCCCCCCTGATGGTTATATAGTGTATGTAGATCCTGTATAGCAGGGTTCAATAGATATTCCCCTGATGGTTATATAGTGTATGTAGATCCTGTATAGCAGGGTTCAATAGATAGCCCCCTGGTGGTTATATAGTGTATGTAGATCCTGTATAGCAGGGTTCAATAGATAGCCCCCCACCCGATGGTTATATAGTGTATTAGATCCTACAGGGTTCATAGATAGCCCCCTGATGGTTATATAGTGTATGTAGATCCTGTATAACAAGGTTCAATAGATAGCCCCCTGATGGTTATATAGTGTATGTAGATCCTGTATAGCAGGTTCAATAGATAGCCCCCTGATGGTTATATAGTGTATGTAGATCCACAGGGTTCAATAGATAGCCCCCTGATGGTTTATAGTGTATGTAGATCTGTATAACAGGGTTCAATAGATAGCCCCCTGATGGTTATATAGTGTATGCAGATCCTACAGGGTTCAATAGATAGCCCCCTGATGGTTATATAGTGTATGTAGATCCTGTATAGCAGGGTTCAATAGATAGCCCCCTGATGGTTATATAGTGTATGTAGATCCTGTATAGCAGGGTTCAATAGATAGCCCCCTGATGGTTATATAGTGTATGTAGATCCCACAGGGTTCAATAGATAGCCCCCTGATGGTTATATAGTGTATGTAGATCCTGTATAACAGGGTTCAATAGATAGCCCCCTGATGGTTATATAGTGTATGCAGATCCTACAGGGTTCAATAGATAGCCCCCTGATGGTTATATAGTGTATTTAGATCCTACAGGGTTCAATAGATAGCCCCCTGATGGTTATATAGTGTACGTCGATCCTGTTAGCAGGGTTCAATAGATAGCCCCCTGATGGTTATATAGTGTATGTAGATCCTACAGGGTTCAATAGATAGCCCCCTGATGGTTATATAGGTATGTAGATCCGTATAGCAGGTTCAATAGATAGCCCCTATGGTTAATAGTGTATGTAGATCCCACAGGGTTCAATGAACCCCCCCTGAGGGTTAATAGTGTATGTAATCCTACGGGGTTTTCATAGATAAGCCCCCGTGGTTTTTTTTGTATGTAATCCTGTAACCCGGGTTCATTATCCCCCCTGATGGGTTATTTGTTGTAGTCCTGTTAGCAGGTTAAATAGATACCCCTGGGTTTAAAATGTTGAATCCTTTTTAGGGGTCATAAAAAAGCCCCCTGATTTTTTAAAAGTTATTAATCCTACGGGTCAATGATGCCCGCCGGCTTTTTATTTGACCCCCCCCCAAAAAGGTATTTTCTTGTTAGACTAAAGATTTAAAAATTGGCGGTACTCAGCTAAAAAAGTGTTTTATTTTTTTTAATCCCCCCAAAAACAGGCCTGTATTCCATAAAGGGTTTGGGAAAATTCCCTTTTTTTTTTTTTAAAAAAATTTTTTTTTGGATTCTTGGGGCTTTGGGGTTTTAAATTTTTTTTTTTTTCCGGAAAGGGGGGGGGGGGGGCCACGGCAAAGGGGGCCCCCCGGGGAAAAGGTTATCTTTCACTTAAATCATTTAGGTTTGGTCCAGGGGTGTTTTCTTGTTTCGGGCCCCAAGAGGGGGGGACCTGTTTCGGGGTGGGTGTTTGGGGGGGGGGCCCCGCCTTAGGTTTTGGCCAGGGGGGGTTTTTTTTTTGCCCAAAGGGGGCCCTGTTGGGGTTTGTCCCGGGTGTTGTTTTTTGGCCAGCAGGGGGGCCACTGGCCCCTTTGGGGGGTTTTGGGGGTTTCCGCGAGGGGGGTCTTTTTTGGCCGGGGTGGGTTTTTTGGGGGGAACCACCGCTTTTTTTGGTCCGGGGGGTTGTGCTTGTTTTTGGGCCGCGGGGGGCCCCCGGGGGCCAAACCCCCCCCCCCGGGTTTAGGGGCCCGTTTGGGGGAGGTGCTTGGCAAAGTCGTTTTTTTTTTTGGCCAGCAGAGGGGCCACTCGCTCTAGCTTCACACTCTCTCAATCCACAGTGGCTCTCGAGCTAGCCTGCCTAGTCAGTTGAATGGGTGAGAGCCGAACTCCATTCAAGAGACAACCAGATCAGCTAATTAGTTTCTAATGTATTATTGAGGTGTCAGGTTCACATTCATTTATCTCACCCAATCAGGCAACATGTATAAGACAGGATCTAACATGATGTACAGTAACTGAAACAGATCTGACACAGGACTATCTATACCAGAGTTCTGAGGCGGCAGAACTTAGTGACTACAGGAAACCAGAGACAAAACTACAGGAAATGGGAGGTGTTAAGGAGAACAGATGATCAGGAAGTGACACGCTACAGTTAGCTCTGACCTCTGACCAGAACCACATCCTCTGACCAGTCTATTAGTGAAGTGGACACATGTAAAGGCTCTGGGACCAGAACCACATCCTCTGACCAGTCTATTAGTGAAGTGGACACATGTAAAGGCTCTGGGACCAGAACCACATCCTCTGACCAGTCTGCCCAGTCATGATGTCATAATGTCCCTTGATGATGACGACGATGTCATCATTTCCCTGGATGTTGATGTCCCATAAGTCTATTGTCCTCAGACTCCTCGTCACGGCTCGATCAGTCTTTCGTTTCCTGTTGTTGTTGGTTGTTACATAGATAGACACAGGGCCAATCTGAAATGGCCCCCTACTCTCTATGTTACATAGATAGACACAGGGCCAATCTGAAATGGCCCCCTACTCTCTCTGTTACATAGATAGACACAGGGCCAATCTGAAATGGCCCCCTGCTCTCTATGTTACATAGATAGACACAGAGCCAATCTGAAATGGCCCCCTACTCTCTATGTTACATAGATAGACACAGGGCCAATCTGAAATGGCCCCCTACTCTCTATGTTACATAGATAGACACAGGGCCAATCTGAAATGGCCCCCTACTCTATGTTACATAGATACAGTGGGGGAAAAAAGTATTTAGTCAGCCACCAATTGTGCAAGTTCTCCCACTTAAAAAGATGAGAGAGGCCTGTAATTTTCATCATAGGTACACGTCAACTATGACAGACAAAATGAGAAGAAAAAAAATCCAGAAAATCACATTGTAGGATTTTTTATGAATGTATTTGCAAATTATGGTGGAAAATAAGTATTTGGTCAATAACAAAAGTTTCTCAATACTTTGTTATATACCCTTTGTTGGCAATGACACAGGTCAAATGTTTTCTGTAAGTCTTCACAAGGTTTTCACACACTGTTGCTGGTATTTTTGGCCCATTCCTCCATGCAGATCTCCTCTAGAGCAGTGATGTTTTTGGGGCTGTCGCTGGGCAACACAGACTTTCAACTCCCTCCAAAGATTTTCTATGGGGTTGAGATCTGGAGACTGGGTAGGCCCTCCAGGAGCTTGAAATGCTTCTTACGAAGCCACTCTTCGTTGCCCGGGCGGTTGTGTTTGGGATCATTGTCATGCTGAAAGACCCAGCCACGGTTCATCTTCAATGCCCTTGCTGATGGAAGGAGGTTTTCACTCAAAATCTCACGATACATGGCCCCATTAATTTTTTCCTTTACACGGATCAGTCGTCCTGGTCCCTTTGCATAAAAACAGCCCCAAAGCATGATGTTTCCACCCCCATGCTTCACAGTAGGTATGGTGTTCTTTGGATGCAACTCAGCATTCTTTGTCCTCCAAACACGACGAGTTGAGTTTTGTTTACCAAAAAGTTATATTTTGGTTTCATCTGACCATATGACATTCTCCCAATCCTCTTCTGGATCATCCAAATACACTCTAGCAAACTTCAGACGGGCCTGGACATGTACTGGCTTAAGCAGGGGGACACGTCTGGCACTGCAGGATTTGAGTCCCTGGCGACGTAGTGTGTTACTGATGGTAGGCTTTGTTACTTTGGTCCCAGCTCTCTGCAGGTCATTCACTAGGTCCCCCCGTGTGGATCTGGGATTTTTGCTCACCGTTCTTGTGATCATTTTGACCCCACGGGGTGAGATCTTGCGTGGAGCCCCAGATCGAGGGAGATTATCAGTGGTCTTGTATGTCTTCCATTTCCTAATAATTGCTCCCACAGTTGATTTCTTCAAACCAAGCTGCTTACCTATTGCAGATTCAGTCTTCCCAGCCTGGTGCAGGTCTACAATTTTGTTTCTGGTGTCCTTTGACAGCTCTTTGGTCTTGGCCATAGTGGAGTTTGGAGTGTGACTGTTTGAGGTTGTGGACAGGTGTCTTTTATACTGATAACAAGTTCAAACAGGTGCCATTAATACAGGTAACGAGTGGAGGACAGAGGAGCCTCTTAAAGAAGAAGTTACAGGTCTGTGAGAGCCAGAAATCTTGCTTGTTTGTAGGTGACCAAATACTTATTTTCCACCATAATTTGCAATAAATTCATTAAAATTCCTACAATGTGATTTTCTGGATTTTTTTTCCTTAATTTGTCTGTCATAGTTGACGTGTACCTATGATGAAAATTACAGGCCTCTCTCATCTTTTTAAGTGGGAGAACTTGCACAATTGGTGGCTGACTAAATACTTTTTTTCCCCACTGTAGACACAGGGCCAATCTGAAATGCCCCCCTACTCTCTCTGTTACATAGATAGACACAGGGCCAATCTGAAATGGCCCCCTACTCTCTCTGTTACATAGATAGACACAGGGCCAATCTGAAATGGCCCCCTACTCTCTCTGTTACATAGATAGACACAGGGCCAATCTGAAATGGCCCCCTGCTCTCTCTATGTTACGTTGTACTCCTGAGTGGCGCAGAGGTCTAAGGCACTGCATCGCAGTGCTAACTGTACCACTAGAGATCCTGGTTCGAATCCAGGCTCTGTCGCAGCCGGCCGCGACCGGGAGACTCATGGGCGGCGCACAATTGGCCCAGCGTCGTCCAGGGTAGGGGAGGGAATGGCTGGCAGGGATGTAACTCAGTTGATAGAGCATGGCGTTTGCAACGCCAGGGTTGTGGGTTCGATTCCCACGGGGGGCCAGTATAAAATAAATATGTATTCACTAACTGTAAGTCGCTCTGGATAAGAGCGTCTGCTAAATGACGTAAATGTTACATAGATAGACACAGGGCCAATATGAAATGCCCCCCTACTCTCTATGTTACATAGATAGACACAGGGCCAATCTGAAATGGCCCCCTACTCTCTATGTTACATAGATAGACACAGGGCCAATCTGAAATGGCCCCCTACTCTCTATGTTACATAGATAGACACAGGGCCAATCTGAAATGGCCCCCTACTCTCTATGTTACATAGATAGACACAGGGCCAATATGAAATGGCACCCTACTCTCTCTAGTAAGTGCACTAATTTCTGCAGAGGGCTCTGGCCAATGGTAGTGTACTATATAGGGAGATAAAGGGAGCCATTTGGACCGCAGCAACAGAAACTCACCTTGACGGCGTCAGCCTTCTTGTTCAGCAGACCCTTGACTGCTGTAGAGAGAGATAGTGAAAGAACGAGAGAGAGAGAGAGGGGGGTAAACACCAGAGACAGACAACCTCCATTGTGCAACAGGGCTGTGTTCATTAGACTCAGAGGAAACGTTTTGAAACGCAGTGCAACACACAGGGACTACATGGCTGAATCTGTCAAATGACAGAGACACGTTTCCTTCTGTTTCAATACGTTTCAAACATACAGTGGTATTAAGTCATGGTATTAAGTCATGGTATTAAAGTCATGGTATTAAGACATGGTATTAAGTCATGGTATTAAGTCATGGTATTAAGACATGGTATTAAGTCATGGTATTAAGTCATGGTATTAAAGTCATTGTATAAAATCATTGCATGCATCTGCATCGTCATGCTACAACATATTCTACATACAGTATATACTACATGAAGTATTCTGTGAATGTACTATATTCAGTATTCATAACATACTGTATATATACTACATTAAGTATTCTGTGGATATGAATGTACTATATTCACTATTCACAACATACTGTATATATTCTGTATATATACTACATGAAGTATTCTGTGAATGTGAATGTACTATATTCAATATTCATAACATACTGTATATATACTACATTAAGTATTCTGTGAATGTACTATATTCACTATTCATAACATACTGTATATATACTGTATATATACTACATGAAGTATTCTGTGAATGTGAATGTACTATATTCACTATTCATAACATACTGTATATATACTACATTAAGTATTCTGTGGATATGAATGTACTATATTCACTATTCATAACATACTGTATATATACTACATGAAGTATTCTGTGAATGTAGTATATTCACTATTCATAACATCCTGTTTATATACAGTGCGTTCGGAAAGTATTCAGACCCCTTCACCTTTTCCATATTTTGTTATGTTACAGCCTTATTCTAAAATGGATTAAATAAAAAAAATCCTTATCAATCTACACACAATACCCCATAATGACGACACGAAAATAATGTTTTTAGAAATGTTTGCAAATGTATTAAAAATAAAAAACAGATACCTTATTTACATAAGTATTCAGACCCTTTGCTATGAGACTCGAAATAGAGCTCAGGTACATCCTGTTTCCATTGATCATCCTTGAGATGTTTCTACAACTTGATTGGAGTCCACCTGTGGTAAATTCAATTGATTGGACATTATTTGGAAAGGAACACACCTGTCTATATAAGGTCCACAGTTGACAGTGCATGTCAGAGCAAAATCCAAGCCATGAGGTCGAAGGAATTGTCCGTAGAGCTCCGAGACAGGATTGTGTCGAGGCACAGATCTGGTGAAGGGTACCAAAACATTTCTGCGGCATTGAAGGTCCCCAAGAACACAGTGGCCTCCATCATTCTTAAATGGAAGAAGTTTGGAACCACCAAGACTCTTCCTAGAGCTGGCCGCCCGGCCAAACTGAACAATCGGGGGAGAAGGCCCTTGGTCAGGAAGGTGACCAAGAACCCGATGGTCACTCTGACAGAGCTCCAGAGTTCCTCTGTGGAGATGGAAGAACCTTCCAGAAGGACAACCATCTCTGCAGCACTCCACCAATCAGACTTTTATGGTAGAGTAGCCAGATGGGTAGCCAGACGGAAGCCACTCCTCAGTAAAAGGCACATGACAGCCCGCTTGGAGTTTGCCAAAAGGCACCTAAAGGACTCTCAGACCATGAGAAACAAGATTTAACTCTTTGGCCTGAATGCCAAGCGTCACATCTGGAAGAACCCTGGCACCATCCCTACGGTGAAGCATGGTGGTGGCAGCATCATGCTGTGGGGATGTTGTTCAGTGGCAGGGACTGGGAGACTAGTCAAGATCAAGGGAAAGATGAACAGAGCAAAGTACAGAGAGATCCTTAATGAAAACCTGTTCCAGAGCGCTCAGGACCTAATACTGGGGCGAAGGTTCACCTTCCAACAGGACAACGACCCTAAGCACACAGCCAAGACAACGCAGGAGTGGCTTCGGGACAAGTCTCTGAATGTCCTTGAGTGGCCCAGCCAAAGCCCGGACTTGAACCCAATCGAACATCTCTGGAGAGATCTGAAAATAGCTGTGCAGCGACGCTCCCCATCCAACCTGGCAGAGCTTGAGAGGATCTGCAGAGAAGAATGGGAGAAACTCCCCAAATACAGGTGTGCCAAGCTTGTAGCATCATGCCCAAGAAGACTCAAGGCTGTAATCGCTGCCAAAGGTGCTTCAACAAAGTACTGAGTAAAGGGTCTGAATACTTATGTAAATGTGATATTTCAGTTTTTTGATATACATTTATAGAGCTCTGGTTAGAAAGTAGTGCACTAGATAGGGAATAGGGTAGAGAGCTCTGGTTAGAAAGTAGTGCACTAGATAGGGAATAGGGTACAGAGCTCTGGTTAGAAAGTAGTGCACTAGATAGGGAATAGGGTATAGAGCTCTGGTTAGAAAGTAGTGCACTAGATAGGGAATAGGGTAGAGAGCTCTGGTTAGAAAGTAGTGCACTAGATAGGGAATAGGGTATAGAGCTCTGGTTAGAAAGTAGTGCACTAGATAGGGAATAGGGTAGAGAGCTCTGGTTAGAAAGTAGTGCACTAGATAGGGAATAGGGTATAGAGCTCTGGGTAGAAAGTAGTGCACTAGATAGGGAATAGGGTAGAGCGCTCTGGTTAGAAAGTAGTGCACTAGATAGGGAATAGGGTACAGAGCTCTGGTTAGAAAGTAGTGCACTAGATAGGGAATAGGGTATAGAGCTCTGGTTAGAAAGTAGTGCACTAGATAGGGAATAGGGTAGAGATCTCTGGTTAGAAAGTAGTGCACTAGATAGGGAATAGGGTAGAGATCTCTGGTTAGAAAGTAGTGCACTAGATAGGGAATAGGGTACAGAGCTCTGGTTAGAAAGTAGTGCACTAGATAGGGAATAGGGTATAGAGCTCTGGTTAGAAAGTAGTGCACTAGATAGGGAATAGGGTATAGAGCTCTGGTTAGAAAGTAGTGCACTAGATAGGGAATAGGGTATAGAGCTCTGGGTAGAAAGTAGTGCACTAGATAGGGAATAGGGTAGAGAGCTCTGGTTAGAAAGTAGTGCACTAGATAGGGAATAGGGTATAGAGCTCTGGTTAGAAAGTAGTGCACTAGATAGGGAATAGGGTAGAGAGCTCTGGTTAGAAAGTAGTGCACTAGATAGGGAATAGGGTAGAGAGCTCTGGTTAGAAAGTAGTGCACTAGATAGGGAATAGGGTAGAGAGCTCTGGTTAGAAAGTAGTGCACTAGATAGGGAATAGGGTAGAGAGCTCTGGTCTAAAGTAGTGCACTAAATAGGGAATAGGGTAGAGAGCTCTGGTTAGAAATACATTAGCTAAAATGTCTTTAAAACTATTTTTGCTTTGTCATTATGGGGTATTGTGTGTAGATTGAAAAAAAAACAATTGAATCCATTTTAGAATAAGGCTGTAACGTAACAAAATGTGGAAAAAGTCAAGGGGTCTGAATACTTTCCGAATACACTGTATACTACATTTACATTATTCTAATGTGTACTATTATAAAATCAAGATGCCTTAAAAGGGATTTTCACACTACTGAGCCGAACCGAACCGAGCCGAACCGAGCCGAGCCGAACCGAACCAAGCTGTACTGAGCTGGTCTGGTTACGCATCCTCCATAGTTACCGTAACCATGCCGACAAGGGACAATGTGTAAAGAAACTATCAGAGCCAGCGCGGTTTGGTCGAGGGTCAGCCCGATAGTGTGAAAGGGGTATTAGAGAGTACCGACAAAACGGAGTGACATGAGGCCCTGGCCGCTGATTGGCTGACAGAGAGGAAGTGAGCTCTTACCTCGAGGGTTCCACATCCCAAACAAAGGATGTAAAGAATGAAATAAAAAAAAACAATTAAAAAAGGAAGAAAATGATGAAGAATAATGAAGAAAGAATCAGATTCAGTTTAATTCTGAAGAAAAACATCAATCTAAAGAACTACAAAACATCCAGATATGGGTAGTAAAAGCCAAATGACTATTTGAGTTGAGACGGGACCTACCTGAGAAGTTTTTTGTAACCAGCAGAGTGGTCAAAATGGCTCCCTGAAAGAGTGGAGGGGGGAACAGAAAGACAAGAGGAAAGGAAGGAGAGAACAGAAAAGAGGAGGGAAGGAGAGAACAGAAAAGAGGAGGGAAGGAGAGAACAATTCACTAATGAAAGATTGTTAGAAAAGAGGAAAGATATGCTAATGGAAGACTGCAAGAGAAGAGAAGAACAGCGGTGGTACTGTAGTCTCTCCTGATTGGTTGATCATTTCAAACAGAGAACAGCGGTGGTACTGTAGTCTCTCCTGATTGGTTGATCATTTCAAACAGAGAACAGCGGTGGTACTGTAGTCTCTCCTGATTGGTTGATCATTTCAAACAGAGAACAGCGGTGGTACTGTAGTCTCTACTGATTGGTTGATCATTTCAAACAGAGAACAGCGGTGGTACTGCAGTCTCTCCTGATTGGTTGATCATTTCAAACAGAGAACAGCGGTGGTACTGTAGTCTCTCCTGATTGGTTGATCATTTCAAAGCAGGTGGAAAGAGGGAGAGAGAGGTGCTTGTCTTCATCCCAAATGGAACCCTATCCCCTAGATAGTGCACTACTCTTTGTTTTACAGGATATTTATTATGGTGTTTTCTTTTTGGCAATAATATAAAACAGAAACAGGCCTTTAGAATGAAAAATAAATAAAAATAAAATGTTTTACCCCTTTTTCGTGATATCAAATTGGTAGTTACAGTCTTGTCCCATCGCTGCAACTCCCGTACGGACTCGGGGAGAGTCGAAGGTCGAGAGCCGTGCGTCCTCCGAAAACACAACCCAACCGAGCCGCACTGCTTCTTGACACAATGCCCTCTTAACCCGGAAGCCAGCCGCACCAATGTGTGTCGGAGGGAACCCCGTACACCTAGCGACCGTGTCAGCGTGCACTGCGCCCGGCCCGCCACAGGAGTCGCTACAGCGCGATGGGACAAGGACATCCCGGCCGGCAAACCCTACCCCTATCCCGGACGACGCTGGGCCGAGTGTGTGCCGCCTCATGGGTCTCAGCCTGGAATAGAACCAGGATCTGTAGTGGCACAGCCTGGAATAGAACCAGGATCTGTAGTGACACAGCCTGGAATAGAACCAGGATCTCTAGTGACACAGCCTGGAATAGAACCAGGATCTGTAGTCACACAGCCTGGAATAGAACCAGGATCTGTAGTGACACAGCCTGGAATAGAACCAGGATCTGTATGACACAGCCTGGAATAGAACCAGGGTCTGTATGACACAGCCCTGGAAAAGAACCAGGATCTGTAGTGGCACACCTGGAATAGAACCAGGATCTGTAGTGACACAGCCTGGGAATAGAACCAGGAAACTGTATTGACAAGCCTGGAATAGAACCGGAATCTGTAGTGACACAGCCGGAATAGAACCAGGATCTGTAGTGACACAGCCTGGAATAAACCAGGATCTGTAGTGAAACAGCCTGGAATAGAACCAGGGTCTGTAGTGACCAGCCTGGAATAGAACCAGATCTGTAGTGACACAAGCTGAATAAACCGGATCTGTATTTACACAGCCTGGAATGAACCAGGATCTGTAGTGAACACAGCCTGGAAACTAAAAACCAGGATCTTGTGACACATGCCTGGAACAGACCAGGATCTGTAGTGACAGGAGCCCGATAGACCAGGATCTGTGTGACACAGTCCTGGCATCGAACCAGGATCTGTAGGTGGACACATCGCCTGGCAAGAACCACGACTCTGTAGTGCACCAGCCTGGAATAGAACCAGGATCTGTAGTGACACAGCCTGGAATAGAACCAGGATCTGTAGTGACACAGCCTGGAATAGAACCAGGATCTGTAGTGACACAGCCTGGAATAGAACCAGGATCTGTAGTGACACAGCCTGGAATAGAACCAGGATCTGTAGTGACAACCTGGAATAGAACCAGGATCTGTAGTGACAGCAGCCTGGAATAGAACCAGATCTGTATGCCACCAGCCTGGAATAGAACCAGGACTGTAGTGACACGCCTGAATATAACCAGGATCTGTGTGGCCACAGCCTGGAATAGAACCAGGATCTGTAGTGCACAGACCTGGAATAGAACCAGGATCTGTAGTGACACAGCCTGGAATAGAACCAGGATCTGTAGTGACACAGCCTGGAATAGAACCAGGATCTGTAGTGACACAGCCTGGAATAGAACCAGGATCTGTAGTGGCACAGCCTGGAATAGAACCAGGATCTGTAGTGACACAGCCTGGAATAGAACCAGGATCTGTAGTGACACAGCCTGGAATAGAACCAGATCTGTATGACCACAGCCTGGATCCAGGACTTGAGTGACCACCTGGAATAGAACAGACTGTAGTGACACAGCCTGGAAAGAACAGATTGAATGTAGACGAGCTCCTGGTTAGAAGAGTGACTAGAAGGGAATAGGGACAGGTCCGTTAACAGTGGCAAATAGGATATCAGATCTGTTAGAAACACTAGATGGAATGGTAGAGCCGTTAGAACGGTGCACTAGATGGACATATAAAGTCCAGAAAGCACTATAGGCGTACGGCCTTGGTAAAAGTAGTGCACTAGATAGGGAATAGGGTAAGAGCTCTGGTTAAAGTAGTGCCCTAGATAGGGAATAGGGTAGAGAGCTCTGTTAGAAAGTAGTCACTGATAGGGATAGGGTAGAGAGCTCTGGTTAGAAAGTAGTGCACTAGATAGGAATAGGTAGAGAGCCGGGTCTAAAGTAGGCACTAGATAGGGTGAGAGACAATCCCTGAGTTTCTGAAAGAACAGAGGATAGGAAAGAGGAGTTGTCACCTTGGGGTTTTCCTCCTGGCATTGAACTTCTTCAGACACTCCACAGTCTCCTGTCTATCATCATGCTACAGTGGACGTGTTGCTGAGAGAGATGAGAGAGAGAGAGCAGAGAGAGAGAAGAGAGAGAGAGTAGAGAGAGAGAGAGTGAGAGAGAGAGACTAAGAGAGTGAGGATCAGAGAGCGAAGAATAGAGCGAGAGAGAGAGAAGGGAGAGAGAGAGATGAGAGATGATATAGAGAGATGAGAGAAAGAGAGTAAGTAGAGAATGAGAGAGTAGAGAGAGAGAGAGAGAGAGAGATGTTATTTTATTCAGGGGAGCCCATTGAGACAAGGGTCTCATTTCCAATGGTGCCCTGAGGACAACAATTCCAATAATCAACATGATCAATACATAAACAATACAAATATTAAAACTACAAGACACAGTAACAGTTACAGATGACATGACATTTAATCAAAACAATTGCAAATCTCAGTGAACTCATTAATCATTAGGGTTTTAAACTGACCTAGTGACACCAGGGAATCCAAATGAGGAGAGTTTTAAACTAAAAGAGGATTTACTAAACTTAGTGGAGACAAGAGGGACCTCAAGAGTTAACCAACCCTTATATTTCTATATTTCAACTGGGAAGTGAAGTGAGGTATGTTGGAGCAGAACTCTGTAAACAAAGTGGGAGTATGGGAGTGATCTACGGGACTTTAATGAGGACCAGACAACCTTTTGATACAGGATGCAGTGGTGTTGTATTACACCTGTCCCCCTGTGTTACTATGGTAGACGGCATCAGAGGATTTAGAGTCTGTCTGCACTTGGATAATATGGTGTCCAGAACTGGCAGGAACGACCATCTGCTTCCTGCTGTTTAGGGAGAAGATCTAGTCCACTTTAAAATCGTAGCTTTTTAAACTAGCTCATTCGTATGTTTTTTTAAAACGTTGAATCTTTGTCATTCCAAACGGCAGATATTTATAGGAGAAGAAGAAGAGAGAGAGAGATCAGTGTAAGGGCTGTGTGTGTGTCTGTGTGTGTGTGTGTGTGTGTGTGTGTGTGTGTGTGGTGTGTGTGTGTGTGTGTGTGTGTGTGTTCATACACAGATCCAGGGGTGATTGAGGGCCTCAGCGGTGGTGATGCGTTTGCTGGGGTTGATGGTCAGCATCTTATTGATCAGGTCTTTGGCATCAGGAGTCACTGTGTCCCACTCTGGAGACGGGAACTTTTAAAACACCCCATTTCAAAACAATACTCAACCCCTTACAAAAACAATACCTCAATTTCATTCCACCAAAAATTTTTCCATCAATTCATTAACCCAAACCTAAAAAAAAAAAAAAAAATTAAAAAAAAAACCTAACACGCCCTATCAATTAATTTAAAATTCCAAACACCATTGCGGAATTGGGCAGGGGAGAGATAAGGAGGGGGAAAGAGAGAGAGAGAAAGAGAGAGAGGTTGGGGGGGAAAAAGATAGAAGAGAAGATTTCCTTTTCTACTCTAAAGGCTAATAAAATAATTTTTTCTACTCCTAAAACTCCTGGGGGAATTTTTTCCCACTCGGGTTCAACCCCCCCGGAAAGGGGGGACCCCCCTCCTGGGAAATCAGCTCTTTTTTTTTCCCCCCTTTTCTTCCCTTAAGAATTTTTTTGGGGTTTTTCTCACTTCTTTGAAATCCAGAAAAGATAAGAGAAAAGGTGTTGGGGGTTTTTTCACCGGTTTGTAGAGAGGGCCCGACAGAAGAGGAAAAAGGGTGTTTTTTTCACACTCCTCCCAAAATGGGAGAAAAAGGGAGGGGTTTAAAGATAGAAGATAAGAGTGGGTGGGATTTTTCCAACCTAAAACGGAAAAAAGAGAAGATTTTTTATTTAAAATAAAAATATAGGGGGGTATTTTCCCCGGGCCCTAGAAGTTCCCAAAGATAGGATAAGGGGGTGGGGTTCTCCTCCGTGGAGGGAAAAACAATGAGAGATAGAGGTTTTTTTGGGGTTTTCAAAGTCGTAGAGAGGCCGACAGAAGAAGATAAAAGGGTGGGGGTTTTCCAAAGTCGTAAAAAAGGGGAAAAGAAAAGAGAGATAGAAAGGGGTTGGGGGGGTTTCCAGTCTTTGAGAGTCAGACAGATGAGAAAATAGAGGGGTGGTATTTTTTCACGTTGTGAGAGGAAGTCAGCAATGAGAAAAGAGGTTTTGGGAGTTTCTCACGGGCGTAAAGAGTAACAATTAGAGAGATGGGTGTGGGGGGTTTTTCCCCTTTGTAGAGAGTCAGACAGAAAAGGAAAATAGAGGGGTGGTGGTTTCCCCACTCCTAAGAGGGGGAATTTAGACAAAAAGAAAATAATAGGGGGGTTTTTTGGTTTTTTCACGTCGTTTGAGATTTAGACAGATTAAAAGGAAAAGGTGGGAGGGGAAAAAAAGGTGTAAAATGGGGTGGGTTTGGGTGGGGTTTGGGGTGGTGGGTTTTTACATCCCTTTGAGGAAAAATTTAGACAGATAAAAAGATAGAGGTTTTTGGTTTCTCACGGTCGTTTGAGAAATCCAAAGATAGGGGAAAATAGAGGTGTGGTGGTTTTTCACTCGTAGAAGTTTTAGACAGATAGAAATAAGGGGGTGGGTTTTTGGCTTGGGTCCCAAAAATAAAAATAGAGGGGGGTTTTGTCAAACAGAAGAAGAAGGGTGAGGTGTGGTGTTTTTTCAAAGTCGTAAAGGGGCCCGACAGAAAATAAGATAGAGGTTTGGTTGTTCCCCCACTTTTCCCAAAAGTGGTAATGGGAGTTTTAGCCAGAATAAAAAGATAAGATGGGGGTGGGGTTTTCCCCACGTCTAGAGGAGAAACACAGTAGAGAATAGAGGTGTGGTTTTTCTCAAATTTGTTTGAGAGGAAGGGGTCAGACAGATGAGAGGTAAAAGTGTGGTGGTTTTTCACTCCTGAGAGGCCCGACAGAAGAGAGATAAAAAGGTGGGGTGGGTTTTCACTTTTGGAGAAAAGTCCAGACGATAGAGAGTAGAGGTGTTGGTTTTTCCCCACGTCGTAAAAAGAAAAAGGGGAAAAAGGAAGTTTTTAAAAACCGCAAAAGAGAGAAAAGAGGGGGTGGGGGGTTTTTCTCCCCCCTTAATTTCCCCGTGTAGAAGGGGAGTCAGAAAAAAGACAGATAGAGAGATTTGGGGTGGTGGTTTCACGGGCGTAAAAGGGCAAAAACAGATGGGAATAGAGGTGTGGTGGTTTTCACTCTAGAGAGTCCCGACGAAAAGGAGATCTGGGGTGGTTTTCCCCGGGTGGGGTGGGGGTTTTTCTCACGTCGTTTAAAAGTCAAAAACAGTAGAGAATGAGGTGTGGGGGCTCCACGTCGTAAAAAGAGTCAGACAATAGAGAGATAGGGTTTTTGGGGGGTTTCCTCTCTCCTTAAGTTGTGGAGCGGAGAGTCCAAAAGATAGAGAGATAGAGGTTTGGTAGTTTTTCCCAAAGTCCCAGAGATCAGACAATTTGAGAGATAGAAAGGGGGGGTTGTTTTTCCAAAGGCTTTGAAGGAATTTTAAAAAGATAGAAGATAAAGGGGTGGTTTTCCCCCCTCACCCTCGTAGAGATCAGACAGATAGAGAGATAGGGGGTTTTGGTAGTTTCTCCCTTCCCCAAAAGTGGGGTAATTTCCCCGTCGTAGAGAGGAATAAATCAGACAGATAGAGAATTTTAAAAGGTTGGGGGTTTTTCACGTCGTAGAAAGAGTCAACAGATAGAGAGAAAAGAGGTGGGGGGTTTGTTCTCCTCCCCTTTAAAAGGGGGCAGACCGATAAAAGAGATAGAGGGGGTGGTGGTTCTCACGTCGTAGGAGGAAATCCCAGATAAAAAGATAAGGGGGGTGGGGGGTTCTCACGTCGTAAGAGGCGAAGATAGAGAGAAGAGGTGTGGGGGGTTTTTTCCCCCGGGCTAGAGAAATCAGACAGAAGGGGAGAAAAAGAGGGGTGGTGGGTTCTCACTTTTATAGAGTCAGACAGATAGAAAAGATAGGGTGTGGTAGTTCTCCCCCTAAAGGGTAGAAAAAGGAGAGGGGGCCCAGCAGAAAGAGAAGATAGAGGTTGGGGGTTTGGGTTTTCCAAATGGGGAAAAGGGGAAAACAACAAAAGAGATAAGGTGTTTGGTGGGTTTTCACGTCGGGAAAATCGTCCGACAGATAGAGAGAAAAAAGGTTTTGGTGGTTCTCACGTCGTAGAAAAGGAAGATTTAAAACGTAGGAAATAGAGGGGTGGGGGGTTTTCCCGGCGTATAAGTCAAAACCCTCCCAAAAAGATTCTTTTTTTCACCGTAAATTTTAACGTCGGTAGAAGGGGGGAAGGAAAGTAGACAGAAAAGGAGGTAGAGGTGTGGTTGTTCTTTAAATTCCCAGAGGTCAGCCCCGATAGAGAGATAGAGGTGTGGTGGTTCCCCAAAAAGTCGTAGAAAAGGGATTCCCCAAAAATAGAGAGATAGGTGGTTTTGGGAAATTTTTCTCACCTTTGAAGGTCCCGACAGATGAGACTAGAGGTGTGGTGGGTTTTCACGTCGTAAAGGGGAGTCAGACAGATAAAAGAATAGAGGGGTTTTTTGGGGGGTTTTTCACGTCGTAGAGATAGAGGGCGAAAAGATAGAGAGATAGAGGTGTGGGGGGTTTTTTACGTCGTAAGAGTTTAGACAGATAAGAGAAAAGAGGTGTGGTGGGTTTTCCCCGTTGGGAAGAAAAGTAGAAAAATAGAGAAATGAGGTTTTGGGGGTTCTCCGTTTGTAGAAAAGGGGGAGTAACAGATAGAGAAAATAAGGTGTGGTTGGGGGTTTTTTTACGTCGGAGAGGTCAACCCGATAAGGGGTAGAGGTTTTGGTTGGGTTTCCCAAATTTGTTAAAAGTCAGACAGATGAGGAAAAGGGTGTGGTGGGTTTTCAATTTGTAAAAGTTCCGACAATAAGAATAAAAGGTGTGGTTTTCTCACGTCGTAAGAGTCAAGAAACCCCCCTTAAGGGGGAAGATAAGAGGGTTGGTTTGTTCTCAGTCCCTAGAGGGGGTCAGACAATAGAGAGAAAGAGGTGGGGGTGGTTCTCACTTCGTAGAGAGTCGAAAAATGAGAATAGAGGTGTGGTTTCTCCGTCGTAAAAGAGAGAAGATAAAAAGGAGATGAGGTTTTGGGGAGTTCTCACGTCGTAGAGATTTGACAGTAGAGAGATAGAGGGGTGGTGGTTTTTTCACGCGTAAAAAAGTCCCGACAGATAAGAGAAAAGAGGTTGGGGGTTCTCAAAAGGCGTAAGGTCAACAGATAGAGAGAAGAGGTTGGTGGGTTTTCACGTCAGAGAGGGGAGTCAGACAGATAGAGGATAGAAGGGGGTGGTGGGTTTTCCCCTCGTAGAAGTCAAACAATAAAGAGATGAGGGGTTTGGGATTCTCACTTTGTAGAGAGGAGAGATCCGCCAGATAAGAGATAAAGGTGGGGGGTTCTCACTTTGTAGAGGTCAGGGCAGATAGAGAGATAGAGGTGTGGTGGTTCTCACGTCGTAGAGAGTCAGACAGATAGAGAGATAGAGGTGTGGTGGTTCTCACGTCGTAGAGAGGAGAGTCAGACAGATAGAGAGATAGAGGTGTGGTGGTTCTCACGTCGTAGCCCCAGCCTTGATCTGCTGGTACAGTCTGTGCTGGTCCTCATCCCAGAAGGGAGGGTAACCGACCAATAGGATGTACAGGATCACCCCTGGCAGGAAGACACACACACTCATCACCCACAGATCAAAAACAACACAGTCTTGACCCCCAAAACCCGACACCTTTTGGAATTTCACTTCCTGAATTGTAATGGATTTGAGCCAACTTTCAACAGGGATCAACGATCTGGAACACTCAGATAGAAGTATGCTATTTAGTGTAGTTCCAGGGTAAAGGTCAAAGGTGTCATGACTCTCCTGACAGTGGATCAAAGGACTCAGTTTGGCAAATGGCTGACAACAAACAGACCCTCTCACCCACAGAAGAGGGGAGGGGGGTCTGGGCCGGTTTTTGACACCTTAACACTCTGCCTTAAATTAGGGAGGAGGGGAATCTCCCTCCTGCTCTGCAGTATTACTCAAATAATGTCTTCGTTCCAGAGAGTTTTTGCCGCCAAAACCTTTTTTGTCCAAAGAGTGAACATTGGAACATTTATTTCTATCATCTGAATGTTAAGAAGAATGGTCAGTGGGGACCTAAAGAATAATCATGTCATCTTGTTGATTATTTTGTGATGTCATTAAGGGATGGAAAGGGTACACATTATATTAGTCAAGTTTACATCTAAATGTTGTATAAAATATATGATTAGGTATGAGATTATTTTGGTGAAGATAGGAATGTGATTTTAGTCTTCTAATGAGATAATTGTTTTGCCCGGTCAGTAACCACGCCCCCCAAGTGAGCACATACATCGTGTTGGCGTGATGGAACGCCCCCTTTTTTTAACCGAGGATAAAAAGCCTTTTGGAAACGAAATGTACCTCAGACCTGCACGTTTAGAATGGCTGGAACGTTGAATCAGAGAGCAGAAAGACGAGAGACGGGGGGTCTACACGTCTGAAAATGGTTGGAACGTTGAATCAGAGACAAGGAAAGACGAGAGACGGGGGGTCTACACGTCTGAAAATGGTTGGAACGTTGAATCAGAGACAAAGAAAGACGAGAGACGGGGGTCTACACGTCTGAAAATGGTTGGAACGTTGAATCAGAGACAAAGAAAGACGAGAGACGGGGGGTCTACACGTCTGAAAATGGTTGGAACGTTGAATCAGAGACAAAGAAAGACGAGAGACGGGGGGGTCTACACGTCTGAAAATGGTTGGAACGTTGAATCAGAGACAAAGAAAGACGAGAGACGGGGGGTCTACACGTCTGAAAATGGTTGGAACGTTGAATCAGAGACAAAGAAAGACGAGAGACGGGGGTCTACACGTCTGAAAATGGTTGGAACGTTGAACCTCAACACGAGGTGATGAAAGATAAACTCACTCAGACTAGAACAGCGACAGTCTGCAGCTGTGCAATGTAAAGTGGTCTAGAACCTTTGACCTTGACTTGGGAAGGAGAATCCCATCTCGGACAATCCCTCGGTGCAGCTGAAGTATCTGCTCCATTTGAAAACACTCCACTCCACAGTTGCCAGGACAACTAATAAGAAGGACATTGTGACCTCCGGTGGACTTATCAGAGCCTTACACCCATCGACTCCTTCCCCGTAGAAGATTGGTTTCAACAGAGAGACGACGACGGAGAAGACATTCTACATGTAAATACATCGCATTTCTTACCCCAAAACGGGCGGTGGTTAGGGTGCTAAGTATTGTGATTACCGTGAGCGTAGGTTCCAAATGTATGTACGATGAGCTTGACTCTCTTTGTCCCTCTCTCCCTCCTTCTATTGACCCCTCCCTTTTTGATAAACCAAACAGTCATGCTGTTGTTAGTCCGCTAGGGACCTTTTCTCATGTATTAAGTATGCATGTATTCTGTGTTATTATTTAGTTAGCTAGTGAATAAATAATTAAACCAATTCGTGTATTACTGACTCATAAGTAAGGTTGGGGTTCTTGCGGATCCAAGGATTATGCGACGTTCAGAATGAGACTGATATGAGGTAATGATTAATAAGTGACTGATATAACATATATATATTTTAGAGTTACATTCGGGAGATGGTATCTCTATAAACAACTTCTTCCGTGGTGCCCCAAATTCCTAATGGGTTAATTGTTACATGATTAATTTAAATCGGGTAACAATTAAACATAGTCAGTTGATTCGATAAATAACAGTCATCACATTCATGAAAGTCACGTCACGACAAAGGTTAGAGGTCAAAGGTCGTTTGTTTTACCACAGGCCCACAAGTCCACAGGCTTCCCATAGGGGTCTTTTCTCAGGACCTCTGGAGACAGGTAGCCTGGGGGTCCAAAACCCGTAGGGAGGAGGGCGGGGGGGGAAAGGGGGGGAAGGGAGGGAGGGGGGGGGGGGAGGGGGTGGGGGGGGGAGGGAGGGGGGGGGGGGGGAGGAGGGGGGGGGGGGGGGGAGGGGGGGGAGGGGGGGGGGGGGGGGGAAGGGGGAAACCGGGGGGGTTGGTGAGTTTCCCGGTTTGTGTTGTTTGGTTTGTTTCCGCCCCTTTGTTTCTTGGTGGTCATTGTGTTTCCCCTCAACCCTTTTTTCTTTTTTTTACGGGCCCCCCTTTTCCCCCCGGGCCTAAGGGTTGGAAAAAAGGTTTAAACCCGGAAAATCAACAGATTTTCACCAAGTCAGCTCGGGGGGTTCGAAAACCAGCAACCTTTTTTAACGTAAACACCTGCCGCGTGGCAAATTAAAAAATGGTAAGAGGGTTGGGTCTATTCGGAGCAAGGCCCAGTCCCCTTAAAACTCACACTGTCATACCAGACCCCCTGTACAGTGCTGGCTTGCAGATTCATTTTCCCCTTACCTTCCATCAGTAATAGGCCAGCCCATACAGCTCCTTGGTTTGGCCAGTGGTTAAAAAAACCCTTTTGTCCGTCCATAAAAGAGAAGCCAGTCCACAGTACTCACCAAACCATGCCTGTTGGTCGCCCTGCACCTCGATGGCGAGCCCAAAGTCAGCTAGCTTAACCGCCGCCCCCTTCAGCTCTGGCCCAATGGAGGTTTTGGTGGAGGGGGGCGGATCAAATGGGGTTTGAGGGCAAAACTCCGGGTAAAACCCTTTGGGCCCTGACACGATGTAAACAGCTTTAGCCCCCACGCAAATCGTCACTATTGGCCCAAACTGCAAAGTCAGAAAACCCCCCCCCCCCCCTCTATTCCTACAATTGATCTTCTTAAATTTATTTTTAAACCCCAATTTAACTACAGGTTACCTTTTTACCCCCCAACCTTTCCACACTCTTACCCTTTTTCCCCACCCAACCCTTTAACAACCCCCTGAAAACCCATCTACCCCCAACCCAACCCCACGGCTAAACCCTTTTACCCTACCCCTAACCAAAACCGGGAAACCTTATACCTACCCAAAACCTTAAACCCCACTGTAAACCTTAAACCCCACTGCTAACCTTGTACTACCCCTAACCTTTTACCACCCCAACCAACCACATGCTAAAATTTAACCCAAAGCAACCCTTTTCTACCCCCAACCTAACCACACTGTAAAACCCTTTTACCTACCCCCAACCTTAAAACCCCACGAACCCTTAAACCCCCGGAACCTTAACCCCACGCAACCTTTAACCCCCAACCAACCAAGCAACCTTAACCACACGCAACCAACCACCCCAAACCCAAACCAACCCAACCACCCCAACCAAACCCCCGCAAACCTTTCCCCCACTGTTAACCCTTTTACCTACCCCTAACCTTAAAACCCCAAATGCTAAACCTTTACCTACCCCTAACCTTTAAACCCCAAATGTTAAAACCCTTTACCTACCCTAACCTTACCACACGAAACCTTTAAACCCCCTGTAAACCCTTTTATACCCCCTTTAAACCCCCCCCCCCAAAAACCCCTGCTAAAATTTATACCTACCCCTAACCTTAACCCCACTGCTAACCCTTTATACCCCCCCCCTAACCTTAACCACATGCAAACCTTTTACCACCCAACCTTTTAAACCCCATGTAACCCTTTAAACACTGCAACCTTGTACCTACCCCAACCTTATACCTACCCCAACCTTAACCCCCTGCTAACCCTTAACCACTGCTACTTATACTACCCCAACCTTAACCCACTGCTAACCAACCACACGAACCTTTTTAAATACCCCCAACCTTAACCACACTTAAAACCCTTTTCCTACCCCTAAACCCTTAAACCCCAAATTTTCCCCTTTAAACCCAGTAAACCAAAACCCCACTGCTAACCTTTACCACCCAAATTAAACCTGCAACCTTAACCACATGCTAAACCTTTAAACCCCACTGCAAAACCATTTTACCCCTAAACCTTCCCCACTGCTAACCCTTTAACCACATGAACCTTATACCACCCCCAACCTTAAACCCCACTGCAACCCTTTTACCTCCCCCAAACCCTTAAAAACCCCACTGCTAAACCCAACCACTGCTAAATTAACCACATGCTAACCCTTTTACCTACCCCTAAAACCTTTAACCCCACTGCTAACCTTACCCCCACTGTTTAAAACCTTAACCACCCCGCTAACCTTTTACTACCCCCAAAATTACCACCCTGTTAACCTTAACTACCCCTAAATTAACCCCCCGTAACTGACCTACCCCCCAACCAACCCACTGCTACCTTAACCACCCTGCTAACCTTATACCTATCCCCCTTTAAAACCCCTGCAAAACCTTTAAACCCCAATGCTAAAATTAACCTACCCCCCCCCAACCCTTACCACACTGCAACCCTTTTACTACCCCAACCTTTACCCACCCCTAACCTTAACCCCCTGCTAACCTTAACTCCCCCAACCTTAACCACACCAAAACCTTATACCTACCCCAACCTAACCCACGCAACCTAACCCCCAAATTTAATTTTTACCTACCTCTAAACCCTTAAAAACACGCTAACCTTAGCCACCCCCAACCTTAACCCACTGCTAACCCAACCCCCCTGAACCTTTAAAACCACCCCAACCTTAACACAGCTAACCTTAACCACATGAAAACCTTTAAACCACCCCTACCTTAAACCCCCCTGCAACCTTATACCTACCCCTAACCTTAACCACACTGCTAACCTTAACCACACTGCTAACCTTATACCTACCCCTAACCTTTAAATAAAATATACAGTATATTTTCATAAAATTTTTTAGAATAGCAATTTTTGAGTAAGTGGCCATCTAGTGGAAACCCCAAGTCACCTCAACCATTAGGACTAAATGATTAATAGTGTCTAGGGGAACTGATCCTAACACCCCAAGGGGGACAAAAAGCAAGGTTTAACTGGGACACAATAACACAATGACACACTGTGGCAGAAATACACACAGACACACATTCACCTTCAGATGTACAATGTATAACATGGGGTTATGGTGATGATGATGATGATGGTGATGTGGGGGGTGATTTGGTGTGATGGTGAGTGGTGGTTTTGTGAGGTTCGTGATGTAGAGGTTCATGTGATGAGGGTTACCATAAACCCCTTTAGGTCCCTGTGGGAAAAGATACATTGACATGGCGTGATGAACTCTCTCAAACTGCTTATCAATGATGAAAGGAGAGAGGGGGGGGAGAGAGAGAGAAAAGGAGAGAGGGGAGCCCCGGAGAGAGGGAGAAAAAAGCGGGAAAAGGAGGGGGCGGGGGGGGGGGGGCGGGGGGAGGGGGGGAAGGAGGGGGGGAGGGCGGGGGCCGGGGGGGGGGGGGAAAAGGGGGGGGGGGGGGAAAAGGGGGGGGGCATCCACAAAACCCAAACAAACCCTTTAAAAAAAAAAAAACTTTTGTAAAAAATAAAGAAAAAGGGAAAAAAGGGGGTTAAAAGGAAAAGGGGGGATTTTTTAGGGGTTTTAAGGGGGGGGGGGAGGGGTTTGGGAAAAAACAAAAAAAGGGGGTTTTGGGAAAAAAGAAAAAATTTGGGAAAGGGGAGGGAAAAAATTTTTATTTTTGGGCTTTAGGGGATGAGGGGGGAGGAGGGAAAAAAAAGGGGGAGGAGGGGGGCCCCCAACAAAGGGGGCCCGAAAGAACGGGAAGGAGGAGAAAAAAAGGGGAGGGGAGAATGAGAGAGGAGGAAAAAGAGAGAAGAGAGGAGGAGAGAGAGGAGAGAGAGGAGAGAGAGAGAGGGGGAGAGGAAGAGGGGAGAGAGAGAGGGAGGGAGAGAAAAGGGGAAGGGGGAAAAGAGGAGAAGGGAGGGGGGGAAAAAGGAGGGAGGGAGGGAGAGGGGAAAGGGGAGGGGGAGGGGGGGGGGGAGAGAGAGGGGGGCGAGGTGTTTAAAAGACCAACCAAATGTTCAACAAAAAACCCTGTAAAAAAATCCTGTGTTTCTCGTGTTGTTTCTTTGTACCCGGAATACCTCTCTTGTTTTATGGAAAAAACGGCCCTCTTGCAGAGTTAAACAATACTCTCTCGTTGGGTCAGAGAAAGTAAACACCCCTACAGTTACAGGTTAACAAACTCTCTCTGTTTTATCAGAGTAAAATAACAGGCCCACTACCCGATACAGAGTTAAACAAAACTCTCCTGTTTATGGTAAAAATAAAAGGCCCTACAGAGGACAAGGGAAAAAATACTTCTGTTGATCAAGGGAAAAAAAGCCCACTACAGATTACAGAGTTAAACAATACTCTCTCTGTTTGATCAGAGTAAAGTAACGCCCCCCACAGTTTAAAAGGGTTTAAACAATACTCTCTCTGTTTGATCAGAGTAAAGTAACAGGCCACTACAGAGGACAGAGTTAAACAATACTCTCTCTGTTTATCAGAGTAAAGTAACACTCCCCTAAGATTACGAGTTAAAAAAAACCTCCTGTTGGATCCTACCTGGGTAGCCTCACTGTTATTCCCTGGCTACGAGTCTCAAAAAAGCTCTCCTCCCGTCACCCTGAAACACAACACAAGACAGAAACCAACACACACACACACACCACACACACAACACACACACCACAACACAAACCACACAACACACAACACCACCACACCACAACACACACACCCACACACACACACAAAAACAACAAAACACACACAAACAACAACAACACCCCACCAAAAACACCAACACCCACACACCCCACCAAAAAACCACACACCACAATACCAAAAACACAAACAACTACACACCACACAACAACAAAAACACACACACACCACACAACACACACAATTTCAACACACAAAAACAAAAACACACCCCCACCCCACCACACAACACACACACAAAACACAATTTCAACAACCCCCCAACAAAACACAACACACACACACAATACAAACACACAACACACACCAAAACACCCCCAACACCCAAGGTGCTCTCTAGTTTAGTCTGTATGGTGTTTATAGTTTAGTCTCGATGGTGTTTCTATAGTTTAGTCTGTATGGTGTTTCTATAGTTTAGTCTGTATGGTGTTTCTATAGTTTAGTCCGTATGGTGTTTCTATAGTTTAGTCTGTATGGTGTTTCTATAGTTTAGTCTGTATGGTGTTTATAGTTTAGTCTGTATGGTGTTTCTATAGTTTAGTCTGTATGGTGTTTCTATAGTTTAGTCTGTATTGGGGGTTTAAGGGTTTTGCTGTATGGTGTCTTATTTAGTTGTATTTGGGTTTCTATAGTTTTTGTCTGTATGGGTTTCTAAGTTTAGTCTGTTTGGGGTTTTATAGTTTAGTTGTATGGTGTTTCTAATGTTTTGTCGTATGGTGTTTTTAAGTTTTGTCGTATGGTGTTTTAGTTAGTCTGTATGGGGTGTTTTTCTATTTGGGTTTTTTTTAGTCTGTATGGGTTTTTTTAGTTTAGTTGTATGGTGTTTCATAGTTTGTCGTAGGGGGGTTTATAGTTTTGTCGTAGGTGTTTCTATAGTTTTTTTGGGGGCTTAT
>LR778274.1:9726260-9795029 GCA_902810595.1 Coregonus sp. 'balchen'
ATAGTCTAATCTCAAAAAATTTTCTACATCAATTGTAAAAGAATGCTACAAACCTCTTTCTTCGACGTTCTTCTACTTCCTTATATAATGTAGACTACTTCCTTATAAATGTAGACTACTTCCTATTTCAACACGGTCGTCGCGTTCAACACGTATAGGTTTTTATATTATATGTTCATATTTACGTCATATAAAGTCTTCATACACTTAATACAAGTATTCAGCCCATAAATTCATATTCTATCTGGTAAAAGTGGGTTTTTATTCTTTTATTTCAGGATTTGATTTAGTGATGTTTTTGCAGGTGTTACCAAGAGAGGGCCTGTGACAACACCCAGGTTTTGGCAGAAGGACGCTAGACGGTCATATCTGTGTGGTAACATGATAGGATGGGTACCAATGATATACAATGACTCTGCAAACCCCAAAACAGACTGGATTACAATGCATAGTACAGTGAGGGAAAAAAGTATTTGATCCCCTGCTGATTTTGTACTTTTGCCCACTGACAAATAAATGATCAGTCTATAATTTGAATGGTAGGTTTATTTGAACAGTGAGAGACAGAATAACAACAACAAAATCCAGAAAAACGCATGTCAAAAATGTTAATAATTGATTTGCATTTTAATGAGGGAAATAAGTATTTGACCCCCTCTCAATCAGAAAGATTTCTGGCTCCCAGGTGTCTTTTATACAGTAACGAGCTGAGATTAGGAGCACACTCTTAAAGGGAGTGCTCCAAATCTCAGCTTGTTACCTGTATAAAAGACACCTGTCCCCAGAAGCAATCAATCAATCAGATTCCACCATGGCCAAGACCCAAGACCAAAGAGCTCTCCAACGATGTCAGGGACAAGATTGTAGACCTACACAAGGCTGGAATGGGCTACAAGACCATCGCCAAGCAGCTTGGTGAGAAGGTGGCAACAGATGGTGCGACTATTCGCAAATGGAAGAAACACAAAAGAACTGTCAATCTCCCTCTGCCTGGGGCTCCATGCAACTCACCTCGTGGAGTTGCAATGATCATGAGAATGGTGAGGAATCAGCCCAGAACTACACGTGAGGATCTTGTCTATGATCTCAAGGCAGCTGGGACCATAGTCAACAAGAAAACAATTGGTAACACACTACGCCGTGAAGGACTGAAATCCTGCAGCGCCCGCAAGGTCCCCCTGCTCAAGAAAGCACATATACAGGGCCGTCTGAAGTTTGCCAATGAACATCTGAATGATTCAGAGGAGAACTGGGTGAAAGTGTTGTGGTCAGGTGAGACCAAAATCGAGCTCTTTGGCATCAACTCAACTCGCCGTGTTTGGAGGAGGAGGAATGCTGCCTATGACCCCAAGAACACCATCCCCACCGTCAAACATGGAGGTGGAAACATTATGCTTTGGGGGTGTTTTTCTGCTAAGGGGACAGGACAACTTTACCGCATCAAAGGGATGATGGACGGGGCCATGTACCGTCAAATCTTGGGTGAGAACCTCCTTCCCTCAGCCAGGGCATTGAAAATGGGTCATGGATGGGTATTCCAGCATGACAGTGACCCAAAACACACGGCCAAGGCAACAAAGGAGTGGCTCAAGAAGAAACACATTAAGGTCCTGGAGTGGCCTAGCCAGTCTCCAGACCTTAATCCCATAGAAAATCTATGGAGGGAGCTGAAGGTTCGAGTTGCCAAACGTCAGCCTCGAAACCTTAATGACTTGGAGAAGATCTGCAAAGAGGAGTGGGACAAAATCCCTCCTGAGATGTGTACAAACCTGGTGGCCAACTACAACAAACGTCTGACCTCTGTGATTGCCAACAAGGGTTTTGCCACCAAGTACTAAGTCATGTTTTGCAGAGGGGTCAAATACTTATTTCCCTCATTAAAATGCAAATCAATTTATAACATTTTTGACATGCGTTTTTCTGGATTTTTTTGTTGTTATTCTGTCTCACACTGTTCAAATAAACCTACCATTAAAATTATAGACTGATCATTTCTTTGTCAGTGGGCAAACGTACAAAATCAGCAGGGGATCAAATACTTTTTTCTCTCACTGTATATGATGTTACATTGAACTAATCACACTTATTAAAGACCAACTCACAGACTCATAAATACATTCCATTCCTCTTCATTTCATTTATTGAAAATGTATTTGACCGGGATGCTGCACATCAATCAACATTTCTGTAAATGTGTCAGATTTAGCCAGCTAGCTAGTTTCCAACTGTAGTCCCTGGGCAGGTAGATACAAAATAAAATGGCCCTAGCACTAACACACCCGATACAAAAAAATCAAGGGCTTGATGATAAAGTTAATTAGTTGAATCTAAGGTGTTAGTTCTAGGACCAAAAGCTAAAACATGCACCTCCTGGGGGCCCTGGAGGAGAGCTTTGAAAAAGGATGAGCCAGAATAACATGATTCAAATTAACACATTTTTGTAGGCCTACATCAGCTGTACAACGTGAGTGGGTGCGGCACAGGTGGCTGGTGGATCTTCAATTGGGGAGGACAGAATGAATGGAATGGTATCAAACACATCAGACATATGGTTTCTATTCCTTTCACTCCATTCCAGCCATTTTTAAATCAACCGTCCTCCCTTCACCAGCCTCCTGTGGTGTGTGGGGCCTATTTCACCTAGAATAATGCCATTCAAAATGTTTCCTAGGCTGCGCGGCTGCGCGTACACAGGCAGCACAATTCTGATATTTTGACCAATCACATCAGATCTTTTCACATCGGATCTTTTTCAGAGCTTATCTGATTGGTCAAAAGACCAATGAGTGAAAAAAATAATATATATATAATTGGGCTTCCTGTGAAAACACAGCCATGGTACTTTACAGTAATCCAGTCCACCAGATTTCCAACTGTACCTTTAACATTTCCAACATCCAAGACACCCAGGTAATTTGCCAAATTAATTTCTCAATGTCGGTCTGGAATTCTCTTCCTCGCGAACTAATTAAAAGCGCAATATGTAGCTTTGTGGGCGACCCGACCAAAATTCACGTCAGTTATAGATCTGTCTTCTGGTTGAAAGCCAGTCTGATACGTGTGCTATTTCTCTGCTTCACGTCCGTAACTTTAGTTTAGGCATTTTTTTTACTCTCGGTTTTGTTTTAGCTTCAAACAGCTGAAACTAAATAAAAACATGGGTTTTATTGAAAATATATTTCAGTGGTTCAGATGGTGCAATGATTCTCTATACTCTGCATGACTTGTTTAGATGAACCATCTGAAATCTAGCGACCATGCAAATGGTGGAGCTATTTCTGCATATTGCGTCTTAGACTGCAATTACCAGAATGCTTTGCGACAGGAAGTGGAAGTGAGAACGAAAACGCTCCACTTATGAGCAAGTGACAAGTGATAAGCCTGGCTTTCGCTAGCAACTTTCTTTGATAGTTTTGTAGAATCTAAAGTGGTCAAATGTAACGTCAAGTATTATTCAAATAAGCTTTCATATTACAACCGTCGTCCCGAGTCATTACTTTAAAGATAGTTATTCCATAGCGCCTTTAAAATGTCTCATAGTACTTTTACAGTAATCCAGTCTACCAGATTCCCCACTGAACATTACCAACATCCACCTTCTCAATTAGATAATATGTGATCCTCATCATCACTGGGACTGTATCTACATAAAGACCAACAGGTCCCTTTAAGAGTCTGCATGGCAGGCCAGTAGTGGACAGAATTCTGGACAGAGCTCTATAAAGAGAGAGAGAGATAATTAATACAGACAGACACACAGACTGGGAATTAATAAAAAAGCTTGTCCGGAGAAGACAAGGTGCGCGCTACCATCAGTCCTGTGTCATGCCAACAGTAAAGCATCCTGAGACCATTCATGTGTGGGGTTGCTTCTCAGCCAAGGTAGTGGGCTCACTCACAATTTTGCCTAAGAACACAGCCATTAATAAAGAATGGTACCAACACATCCTCAGAGAGCAACTTCTCCCAACCATCCAAGAACAGTTTGGTGACGAACAATGCCTTTTCCAGCATGATGGAGCACCTTGCCATAAGGCAAAAGTGATAACTAAGTGGCTCGGGGAACAAAACATCTGAGTTTTGGGTCCATGGCCAGGAAACTCCCCAGACCTTAATCCCATTGAGAATTTGTGGTCAATCCTCAAGAGGCAGGTGGACAAACAAAAACCCACAAATTCTGACAAACTCCAAGGACTCTAAGATAACCTGCCTAAATGACTACCGACCCGTAGCACTGATGTCTGTAGCCATGAAGTGCTTTGAAAGGCTGGTCATGGCTCACATCAACAGCATTATCCCAGAAACCCTAGACCCACTCCAATTTGCATACCGCCCCAACAGATCCACAGATGATGCAATCTCTATTGCACTCCACACTGCCCTTTCCCACCTGGACAAGAGGAACACCTACGTGAGAATGCTATTCATTGACTACAGCTCAGCATTCAACACCATAGTGCCCTCTAAGCTCATCACTAAGCTAAGGATCCTGGGACTAAACACCTCCCTCTGCAACTGGATCCTGGACTTCCTGACGTTCCCCAGGTGGTAAGGGTAGGTAACAACACATCTGCCACACTGATCCTCAACACGGGGGCCCCTCAGGGGTGCGTGCTCAGTCCCCTCCTGTACTCTCTGTTCACCCATGACTGCATGGCCAGGCACGACTCCAACACCATCATTAAGTTTGCCGATGACACAACAGTGGTAGGCCTGATCACCGACAACGATGAGACAGCCTATAGGGAGGAGGTCAGAGACCTGGCCGTGTGGTGCCAGGACAACAACCTCTCCCTCAACGTGACCAAGACAAAGGAGATGATTGTGGACTACAGGAAAAAAAAGAGGACTGAGCACGCCCCCATTCTCATCGACGGGGCTGTAGTGGAACAGGTTGAGAGCTTCAAGTTCCTTGGTGTCCACATCACCAACGAACTATCATGGTCCAAACACACCAAGACAGTTGTGAAGAGGGCACGACAAAACCTATTCCCCCTCAGGAGACTGAAAAGATTTGGCATGGGTCCTCAGATCCTCAAAAAATTATACAGCTGCACCATCGAGAGCATCCTGACTGGTTGCATCACCGCCTGGTATGGCAACTGCTTGGCCTCCGACCGCAAGGCAATACAGAGGGTAGTGCGTACGGCCCAGTACATCACTGGGGCCAAGCTTCCTGCCATCCAGGACCTCTATACCAGGCGGTGTCAGAGGAAGGCCCTCAAAATTGTCAAAGACTCCAGCCACCCTAGTCATAAACTGTTCTCTCTGCTACCGCACAGCAAGCGGTACTGGAGTGCCAAGTCTAGGTCCAAAAGACTTCTCAACAGCTTCTACCCCCAAGCCATAAGACTCCTGAACAGCTAATCATGGCTACCCGGACTATTTGCACTGCCCCCCCACCCCATCCTTTTTACGCTGCTGCTACTCTGTTAATTATTTATGCATAGTCACTTTAACTCTACCCACATGTACATATTACTTCAACTACCTCAACTAGCCGGTGCCCCCGCACATTGACTCTGCACCGGTACCCCCCTGTATATATAGCCTCCCTACTGTTATTTTATTTTACTTCTGCTCTTTTTTTCTCAACACTTTTTTTGTTGTTGTTTTATTTTTACTTTTTTTGTTAAAAATAAATGCACTGTTGGTTAAGGGCTGTAAGTAAGCATTTCACTGTAATGTCTGCACCTGTTGTATTCGGCGCATGTGACCAATACAATTTGATTTGATTTGATTATGCAAGAATGGCCTGCCATCAGTCAGGATGTGACCCAGACGTTAATTGACAGCATGCCAGGGCGGATTGCAGAGGTCTTGAAAAAGAAGGGTCAACACTGCAAATATGCAGGTTATGCATGGTCACACTACCCTGATAGAAGACTGTAGAATACAGTAACACACCTCCAGCATGGTCACACTACCCATGTCACCCTATGTATTCCTTATGTATGCCTATGTAGTCTCTATGTATCCCTTATGGCTTGTAATGTAGCCTTTATGTATTGGCCGCCCGGCCAAACTGAGCAATCGGGGGAGAAGGGCCTTGGTCAGGGAGGTGACCAAGAACCCGATGGTCACTCTGACAGAGCTCCAGAGTTCCTCTGTGGAGATGGGAGAACCTTCCAGAAGGACTCCACCAATCAGGCCTTTATGGTAGAATGGCCAGATGGAAGCCACTCCTCAGTAAAATGCACGACAGGACTTTCAGATCATGAGAAACAAGATTCCCAAGCGTCACGTCTGGAGGAAACCTGTGGGATGTTTTTCAGCAGCAGGAACTGGGAGACTAGTCAGGATCGAGGGAAAGACGACAGGAGCAAAGTACAGAGAAATCCTTGATGAAAACCTGCTCCAGAGGACCTCAGAATGGGGCGGTTCACCTTCCAAACAGTACAACGACCCTAAGCACACAGCCGAGACAACGCAGGAGTGGCTTCAGGGACAAGTCTTGGAGTGTCCTTGAGTGGCCCAGCCAGAGCCCGGACTTGAACCCGATCGAACATCTCTGGAGAGACCTGAAAATAGCTGTGCAGCGACGCTCCCCATCCAACCTGACAGAGCTTGAGAGGATCTGCAGAGAAGAATGGGAGAAACTCCCCAAACACAGGTGTGCCAAGCTTGTAGCGTCATACCCAAGGCTGCAATCGCTGCCAAAGGTGCTTCAACATACTACTGAGTAAAGGGTCTGAATACTTACTGTCAGGTCCATAGATATTTGGACATTGACCAAGTTATTAGTAGTTCAGCTGTCTACCACAGCATGTTGGAGTTGAAATTTTGAATAATTAATATGAACTGAAAAGTAATTGGACAATTGGCTGCTCAGCTGTTCCATGACGAGGTGCGTGTTATTCCCACATTAGTTCATTTACAAGGAAGCAGATAAAAAGGTCTAGAGTTGATTTCAAGTTTCAGGCATTTGCATTTGGAATCTGTTGCCGTTAACCCTCAATATGAAGTCCAAAGAGCTGTCACTGCCAGTGAAGCAAGACATCATAAAGCTGAAAAAGTAAAACAAACCCATCAGAGAAACAAAAACATTAGGTGTGGCCAATTCCACAAGCTTCCCACAATAAATTGGGTGAATTTTGGTCCATTCCTCCTGACAGAGCTGGTGTAACTTGCTCACACACACTTTTTCAGCACTGCCCACACATGTTCTATAGTATTGAGGTCAGGGCTTTGTGATGGCCACTCCAATACCTTGACTTTGTTGTCCTTAAGCCATTTTGGCACAACTTTGGAAGTATGCTTGGGGTCATTGTCCATTTGGAAGACCCATTTGCGACCAAGCTATAACTTCCTGACTGATGTCTTGAGATGTTGCTTCAATATATCCACATCATTTTCCTTCCTCATGATGCCATCTATTTTGTGAAGTGCACCAGTCCCTCCTGCAGCAAAGCACCCCCACAGCATGATGCTGCCACCCCCTTGCTTCACGGTTGGGATGGTGTTCTTCGGCTTGCAAGCTACCCCATTTTTCCTCCAAACATAACAATGGCATTATGGCCAAACAGTTATATATTTGTTTCATCAGACCAGAGGATATTTCTCATAAAAGTACGATCTTTGTCCCCATGTGCAGTTGCAAACCGTAGTCTGGCTTTTTTATGGCAGTTTTGGAGCAGTGGCTTCTTCCTTGCTAAGCGGCCTTTCAGGTTATGTCGAAATAGGACTCGTTTTACTGTGGATATAAATACTTTTGTACCTGTTTCCTCCAGCATCTTCACAAGGTCCTTTGCTGTTGTTCTGGGATTGATTTGCACTTTTCGCACCAAAGTACGTTAATCTCTAGGAAACAGAACGCGTCTCCTTCCTGAGCAGTATGACGGCTGCGTGGTCCCATGGTGTTTATACTTGCGTACTATTGTTTGAACAGATGAACGTGGTAGCTTCAGGCTTTTGGAAATTGCTCCCAAGGATGAACCAGACTTGTGGAAGTCTACAATTATTTTTCTGAGGTCTTGGCTGATTTCTTTTGATTTTACCATGATGTCATGCAAAGAGGCACTGAGTTTGAAGGTAGGCCTTGAAATACCTCCACAGGTACACCTTGACTCAAATGATGTCAATTAGCCTATCAGAAGCTTCTAAAGCCATGACATCATTTTCTGGAATTTTCCAAGCTGTTTAAAGGCACAGTCAACTTAGTGTATGTAAACTTCTGACCCACTGGAATTGTGATACAGTGAATTATAAGTGAAATAATGTCTGTAAACAATTGTTGGAAAAATTACTTGTGTCATGCACAAAGTAGATGTCCTAACCGACTTGCCAAAACTATAGTTTGTTAACAAGACATTTGTGGTTGAAAAACTAGTTTTAATGACTCCAACCTAAGTGTATGTAAACTTCCGACTTCAACTGTAGTCTATGTATTCCTTATGTCTTCTAATGTAGTCTATGTATCCCTTATGGCTTCTAATGTAGTCTATGTATCCCTTATGGCTTCTAATGTAGTATATGTCTTTTAATGTAGTCTCTATGTATCCCTTATGGTTTATAATGTATTCTCAATGTATTATTTTTGTGTCTCTGACTGTCTGACTAACACCTGGCCTAAGTACCTGGTCTCACTATGTCTCCTTATGTAGTCTCTATGTCGTCTCTATGCCTTCCTATGTCAGTTACTAACACTGGTGTCAGGGCAGGGGAGAACAGCTACAGTCTATACCCTCTCAGATTTACCCCCTCTCATCCCCTTCACATCCCTCCAATCACTCTCCTCCCTCCTCTCCCCATCTCTCCAATCACTCCCCTCCCTCCCTCCTTCCTCTCCCCATCTATCCAATCACTCTCCTCCCTCCTCTCGCCCTCTCCTCCCCTCCAATCACTCCCCTCCCTCCCTTCACCTCTCCTCCAATCACTCTCCTCCCCTCCTCTTGCCCTCTCCTCCCCTCCAATCACTCCCCTCCAATCACTCTTCTCCCTCCCTTCGCCTCCCCTCCAATCACTGTTCTCCCTCCCTTCGCCTCCCCTCCCCATCCTAAACATGACAGGAAATCTCCACTATTCCCATTAAGGTAATTTCTGTTTGATCCGACATTTGCAGCGTTCACCTTGAACGCAGACTCCGCGAGCACGGGAACATTCCCTTTAAAAGCTGCATTGCCTATAACCTGCGATCGGACTGAATCCCGGCCTCAACCAGATCCGCCTTAACCCGCCTTAAACGACAAACTGCATTAGCATATAATTGTTTGCGTTTAGACGTCGGAAGTGTACTGCGTTGGAGCTGTCAAATCGGCGAGCGTCTGCTCTTGTGGTCATGTCATGAAGCCACACCCACCCGCGTTGGAAGTTCAGAACGAGGAAGTGTAGGCTATATAGAAATAATGACAGTCAGATTGTAAATCATTAGCTGCAGTAAGGATTTCTATCAGCCTAATAGAGCTGTAGAATAAAACACACAGTGTTCCAACTGGTAAAAAGGCTGCATGGGATTTTTTTTACTAGTGAGACTGGTGCAGCCAATGGCAATGTCCGCGATAGGTATAATGCAGAGAGACGCTTGCGGATGTGACAGCTCCAACGCAGTTACACCGCCGACATTTACCTAAACAAAAACAATGATATGCTAAGCAGTTGTTGTTAATCGTTGGTGAAAGCGGAACTGATTGAATCTCGAGCCTTGTGCTACACAATGAACTCCGTCACATAGAAATAGAAACTGTAGAGAATTGATCCCTTCTACACGTTTGAATTCTATGGTTGAATGTACAGACAACAGAAACAGAACAGCGTGCTACTGAATGTGTGTGTATGTGTATAGACTATAGGTCAAGGTCTCTGAGACACACACACACAAAACAGTTTGTGTGTGTGTGTGTGCCAAAACATTGACAGGTGTGCCATATAGATTGCAAAATAGTTGTGAATTGATTTCCGATATACCGGTTCTATGGCACATGGTTTATGAACTGATACGCAAAACAGCGCCGATTCAAAACTTAGAATTTTTCAATTTAAAATGATTATACAAAATTCTTGTAACCAATCAAATGTTATATATATGGGGTATACAATCAACCCAGCTCTGCAGATTCTGCTGCTAAGAGACCGAATCATTAGATAATTTGTTTTGGTACTGTCCATATGTAGCTTGTTTTTGAACGTAGGTCCAGGAATGGTTGAAGAAGTGCAACACTTACCTCTGCAGATAGCACTACTGGGTGATCTGAAACGTCATAGTCAATCAATCAATAATATAATCATAATACTTTTAGAAAAAAAAGTATCTTTAATTTACAATCTGTAGAAACTATGAGAATAGAAAGGTTCAGAACTGTTGTGAAACATCACAGCACAGTTGAAAAGTATATGGCAAATAGAAATAAAAAATGGATGGTCTTCAGCTTTAGATGGGAGGGATTGATGGTAGCTGAAGGATGGGATTAAAAACAAACAAAAGATAACTATTGTAAAATACATTGTGTCCGTAAAAATGCATATAGTATGTATAAACTGGAAGTGTTGTTGTTCATTAGTTTACTCCAATTAGGGGAGGGATGGTAGGGTTAGGGGAAAATAATATAAAAAAATATATATATAAAAAAAAGAGTTTTGTTTCTGTTGTCTGATAGAATTCTAAGGTGTAGAAGGGACCAATTCTTATACAGTTATTTCACCACCCAACATGGCAGCGCTGTAATTAACCCTCTATCAGTCTAGTTAACCCACAAGCCCCTGGGCAGCACTGTAATTAACCCTCTATCAGTCTAGTTAACCCACAAGCCCCTGAACAGCACTGTAATTAACCCTCTATCAGTCTAGTTAACCCACAAGCCCCTGAACAGCACTGTAATTAACCCTCTATCAGTCTAGTTAACCCACAAGCCCCTGAGCAGCGCTGTAATTAACCCTCTATCAGTCTAGTTAACCCACAAGCCCCTGGGCAGCACTGTAATTAACCCTCTATCAGTCTAGTTAACCCACAAGCCCCTGAACAGCACTGTAATTAACCCTCTATTAGTCTAGTTAACCCACAAGCCCCTGGGCAGCGCTGTAATTAACCCTCTATCAGTCTAGTTAACCCACAAGCCCCTGAACAGCGCTGTAATTAACCCTCTATCAGTCTAGTTAACCCACAAGCCCCTGAACAGTGCTGTAATTAACCCTCCATCAGTCTAGTTAACCCACAAGCCCCTGAACAGCGCTGTAATTAACCCTCTATCAGTCTAGTTAACCCACAAGCCCCTGAACAGCGCTGTAATTAACCCTCTATCAGTCTAGTTAACCCACAAGCCCCTGAACAGCGCTGTAATTAACCCTCTATCAGTCTAGTTAACCCACAAGCCCCTGGGCAGCACTGTAATTAACCCTCTATCAGTCTAGTTAACCCACAAGCCCCTGAACAGCACTGTAATTAACCCTCTATTAGTCTAGTTAACCCACAAGCCCCTGGGCAGCGCTGTAATTAACCCTCTATCAGTCTAGTTAACCCACAAGCCCCTGAACAGCGCTGTAATTAACCCTCTATCAGTCTAGTTAACCCACAAGCCCCTGAGCAGCGCTGTAATTAACCCTCTATCAGTCTAGTTAACCCACAAGCCCCTGAACAGCGCTGTAATTAACCCTCTATCAGTCTAGTTAACCCACAAGCCCCTGAACAGCACTGTAATTAACCCTCTATCAGTCTAGTTAACCCACAAGCCCCTGGGCAGCGCTGTAATTAACCCTCTATCAGTCTAGTTAACCCACAAGCCCCTGAACAGCGCTGTAATTAACCCTCTATCAGTCTAGTTAACCCACAAGTGTTAGGCCTACTGCTGCTAGGTAGCTCTCTCTCTGCTCTCCCCCTCCCCTCTGTCTGTCCTTGATTGCAGGAGTGAAGTCTGGTGTGCGGGAGTCAGGGTTCCAGCTGCAGCTCATTCACCATAATCACCTCAGCCTTAAAGACCCGGTCAAACTTACCACTCATCGTCAGATCATAGTCAAGACGACCATGTTAGTCTCGCTGCCGACTCAACCTGTTTATTTTTGCTCTTGTGTTTTTGGTCTGTTCTATTTACTTTTTCTCCTGTGCCACAGATATTTGGAACCTGACTCCTGCCTCCGCTTCACTCCTGCCACCACCATCCTGCTCTCCACTACCGGACCTCTCTTTTGGACTCACCACGGACACTAGGACATTACGGTACCACACCTGCCCTGACCTGGATCTGTTACCCTCCCTGTAACCTGGACTTGCTCTTCCCCTATTATTGGAAACCTGGACTATTGAACATTGTAAATAAACCTGTTAAACCTTCTCTGGCTTGGTGTACTTGTCTGCATTTGGGTTCTAATCCAGTTAAATCATAACAGTATGATCTGACCAACATGAACCCAGCAGACAGTAGCTCGGATACCACCCCAGAGTGCACTCAAATTTGGACTGCCATAGCAAATCAGGGCATTTTACTTGGCCAACATGATACCCTGTTTAAGACGATTGCTGAGGACAGTCAGGTGCTGCTTAATCAGGTTCAATTACTCACCAATCAAGTGTCTGCCCTTACTATCCCTTCAGCCCAGATCAGAGAGCCTTTTGTTCCTGCTCCAGAGCGCTATGACGGGAACATGGGAACCTGTGGCGATTTTTTGACTCAATGCTCATTAGTGTTTGAACAACAGCCCCTCACCTACGCCTCAGAAAGAGCCCGTATTGCCTACCTTATCAACTCTACTAGCGGTTCCGCTCGTGCCTGGGGATCCGCGGTCTGGGAGAGTCAGTCGGACATTTGCAACGCTTACGTTGCCTTCACCACTGAGATGAGGAAGGTTTTTGACCACCCCGTACGAGGCAAGGAGGCTGCGAAACGGTTGTTTTCTCTTCGGCAGGGGGCTCGCAGTGTGGCGGAGATGGCAGTGGAGTTTCGGACTTTAGCAGCAGTGAGTGGTTGGAATGACGAGGCATTACAAGGAGTGTTCATCAATGCTTTGTCTGAGACTTTAAAAGATGAATTGGTGTCATATGATGAATCGCCTACGCTGGATAATCTTATTTCACTCACCATCAGGTTGGATAATCGGATTCGGGAGCGCTGCCGGGAGAGGAGTGTTAGTTCCAAGCAACCTGTCTGTCATCAACAAACTCCTCCCCGCATCTTCCCTACGGAGAAAGCCGTGTTTTCCCGAGTCGATACGAGGAGCACTGAACCCGAAGCCATGGAGGTGGGTCGTGCACGGTTGTCCTCAGAGGAGCGTGCACGTCGTATTCAGGCTCGGGTCTGCCTGTATTGTGGAGAAGCTGGTCATTTCGTTCGTTCCTGCCCAGTTCGTCCGGGAAAAGGGCCGGCTCATCATTAATGGGAGAAGTTTTGGTGAGCCGAGCAGCGGATTCTTCCTCTTCTCCCCGCATTCTGCTCCAGGCATCCCTCCAGTGGCAGTCCCAGAATTTCTCTGTTAGTGCGCTGATTGACTCTGGTGCCGACGAAAGCTTTTTGGATAGAGAGTGGGCTCAACAAATGGATTTGGAGACTGTTCCTATGGACTGTCCGCTGCAGGCTAAGGGTCTAAATGGACAATTGTTGACCCCGTATTACCCATCAGACTGTTCCTGTTTGTCTTAGAGTGTCGGGAAATCATCAGGAGAACATTCAATTCCATATTATCGACTTCCCACAGACCCCCTGGTCCTTGGTATCCCCTGGCTCATAAGACACAATCCACACATTGATTGGGTGACAGGTAGCATTGTTTCATGGAGCACATTTTGTCATGTGAATTGTTTGTGTTCTGCTCAGACTCCTGCCAGTACTGTGCCTCAACCTCCACTGGAGTCCATGGATCTTTCTGCTGTTCCTGACGTGTATCATGACCTGGCATCCATTTTCTGCAAACACAGAGCTACTTCTCTTCCTCCTCACCGGCCTTACGACTGCGCCATTGACCTCCAGCCAGGAGCCCCGCTCCCCAGCAGTCGCCTGTACAATCTCTCCCGGCCGGAGACGGAGGCTATGGAGAACTACATTCGGGACTCCTTGGCGGCAGGTATTATGCGTCCTTCCTCGTCACCTGTAGGAGCGGGATTCTTTTTTGTTGCTAAGAAGGATAAGACCCTCAGAC
Source organism: Coregonus sp. 'balchen' (assembly GCA_902810595.1). Taxonomy (NCBI): domain Eukaryota; kingdom Metazoa; phylum Chordata; class Actinopteri; order Salmoniformes; family Salmonidae; genus Coregonus; species Coregonus sp. 'balchen'. Next base: position 9,740,319 of record LR778274.1, read on the forward strand.
CCTGTATTGATTACCGTGGACTTAACAACATCACCATTAAGAACAAGTATTCTCTGCCTTTGATTAATTCTGCTTTTCCCCTCCTTCATGGTGCTACCATCTTTACGAAACTGGATCTACGAAATGCGTATCACCTGGTGCGCATTCGTAAAGGTGATGAATGGAAGACTGCCTTCAACACACCCTTGGGACATTTTGAGTATCTGGTTATGCCTTTTGGGTTGTCCAATGCCCCTGCTGTTTTTCAGGCACTAGTCAATGATGTCCTTCGGGACATGTTGAATCGGTTTGTTTTTGTCTATCTGGATGATATCTTGATTTTCTCAGAGTCCTCCCAGGAACATGAACTGCATGTGCGCCAGGTGTTGCAAAGGTTGTTGGAGAACAAACTGTTTGTGAAGATGGAGAAATGTGAATTTCATGTGTCTGAGACCTCTTTTTTGGGTTACATCATAGCTCAGGGGGAGTTGCGGATGGACCCAGCTAAGATCTCTGCTGTCACGGACTGGCCAGCCCCCTCTACCCGCAAACAACTTCAACGATTCCTGGGGTTTGCGAACTTCTATAGGAGGTTCATCAAGGACTACAGCCGCATTGCGGCGCCACTCACCGCTCTCACCTCCATCTCACGACCGTTCGCTTGGAATGAAGGGGCCGAATCAGCGTTCGAAGAACTGAAACATCGCTTCGCCTCGGCTCCCATTCTGATGCAGCCGGACCACGACCGCCACTGGGGTAGGTGCGGTGTTGTCACAACGTTCTCCTGAAGATAACAAACTGCATCCCTGTGCTTTTCTCTCAAGGAAACTTTCTCAGGCAGAGAGGAATTATGATGTTGGCAATCGTGAACTGCTCGCCGTTAAGCTGGCTCTCGAGGAGTGGCGACATTGGTTGGAGGGGGCGGAACAACCCTTCATCGTTTGGACGGATCATAAGAATCTGGCTTACCTCCAGTCAGCGAAGCAGCTCAACCCGTCAAGCCAGGTGGGCACTATTTTTTGGGAGATTCAATTTTTCTGTCTTACCGTCCTGGGTCATGCAACGTCAAGCCTGACGCCCTGTCTCGTGTTCATTCGGCTGTTGATACTGGTAGTAACCCTGAACCCATTTTGCCTCCTACCTGCAGTATTGCGGTCATCACATGTGACATCGAGGGGATTGTTAGACAGGCTCAACATCATCAAGCTGACCCTGGGAGGGGTCCTCCTAACCGGATGTTTGTCCCTGAGTCTGCTCGCTCCCAGGTACTTCAGTGGGCTCACTCGTCTCCCCTTACCTGTCACCCTGGAGTTTCGCGGACCCTTGACTTTGTGCGACGGAAGTTCTGGTGGGCCACGATGGAGGCGGACACTCGAGCCTTCATTGCTGCTTGTACGGTATGTGCACTCCACCCACCCAGCCACACTCCACCCAGCCACACACTCCACCCAGCCACACTCCACCCAGCCACACACTCCACCCACCCACACACTCCACCCACCCAGCCACACACTCCACCCACCCAGCCACACTCCACCCAGCCACACACTCCACCCACCCAGCCACACTCCACCCACCCAGCCACACACTCCCCCCAGCCACACTCCACCCAGCCACACTCCACCCAGCCACACACACACTGACCACCCAACACACAGAAGTTATCAAAAGCTTGTTTTTTTATTCAACAATTTGACATCTTTCAGCGAGGTGTTTAGTAAAGAAACAAGATGGACGAAAATAAATGACAGAAGAAGATGAGGGTCGTTTATGATCGTCATGACTACGAAGGGAACAGGTAAACAACAACAATCTCTGACCATGATCAACTAGAGCAGTGCTCTGAGGGAGGGATGGAGAGAGGAAGAGATGTATAGAGGGAGATGAAGAGAGACAGAGGGGAGGAGGGTGTTCTCTCCATCACTCCATGGTGTCCTGGTTCTCCTGGTCTCCTCCCAGGTAGACAGAGATAGAGAGATGAAGAGAGACAGAGGGGAGGAGGGTGTTCTCTCCATCACTCCATGGTGTCCTGGTTCTCCTGGTCTCCTCCCAGGTAGACAGAGATAGAGAGATGGAGAGAGACAGAGAGGGGAGGAGGGTGTTCTCTCCATCACTCCATGGTGTCCTGGTTCTCCTGGTCTCCTCCCAGGTAGACAGAGATAGAGAGATGAAGAGAGACAGAGGGGAGGAGGGTGTTCTCTGCATCACTCCATGGTGTCCTGGTTCTCCTGGTCTCCTCCCAGGTCATCACCAGGTTCTTTGCCCTCCTTGCTTCTCTTGCTCTTCTTGTGTTTGTGTCTCCTGTGACCGTCTCCTTCTTCACTATCATGTCTCCTCCTGCTGCTACTGCTCAGAGAGACGGAGAGAGAGAGGGAGGGAGAGAGGAGAGAGGGAGGAGGAGGGGGGAGGGAGGGAGGAGGGAGGGATGGGGGAGAGAGAGGAGGGGGGAGAGAGGGATGAGGGGGGGAGAGGGGAGAGTGGGAGGAGGGGGGGAGAGAGGGAGGAGGGGGGGGAGAGAGGGAGAGGGGGGAGAGAGGGAGGAGGTGGGGAGGGAGAGAGGGAGGAGTGGGGAGGGAGAGAGGGAGGGAGGGGGGGGGAGAGGGAGAGGGGGGGAGAGGGGGGGGAGAGAGGGAGGAGGGGGGGGGGGGGAGGGGGAGGGGGGGGGGGGAGAGAGGGAGGAGGGGGGGGGTAGAGAGGGAGGAGGGGGGGGGGAGGAGGGGGGGAGGGGGGAGGAGGGGGGGGAGAGAGGGAGGAGGGGGGGGGGGAGGAGGGAGGAGGAGGAGGGGAGGGGAGAGGGAGGGGGGAGGGGGGGGGGGAGGGGGAGGGAGGAGGGGGGGGGGGAGAGAGGGAGGGGGGGGGGGTGAGAGGGAGGGGGGGGGGGAGAGAGGGAGGGGGGGGGGCGGGGGGGGGGGGGAGGAGGGGGGGGGAGGGGGAGAGAGGGAGGGAGGGGGGGGAGAGAGGGAGGGGGGGGGGAGAGAGGGAGGGGGGGGGAGAGAGGGGAGGGGGGGGGGGAAGAAGAGGGGGAGGGGGGGGAGGGGGAGAGGGAGGGGGGAGAGAGGGAGGAGGGGGGAGAGAGGGAGGAGGGGGGAGAGAGAGAGAGAGGAGAGAAGAGAGGGAGGAGAGAGAAGAGAGGGAGGAGAGAGAAGAGGGAGGAGAGGAGAGAGAGAAGAGGGAGGAGAGGAGAGAGACAGGAGAGAGGGGGAGGAGAGAGAGAGGGGGGAGGAGAGAGAGAGGGGGGAGGAAAGGAAGACAGTTGTTATTCTGATTCAGAGACAACAAAGAGGTGAAATAGTGTGTGTGTGTGTGTGTAACGTACCTGCGTGATGACTTGTGTCTCCCCTCCTCTTTCTCTCTGTGTCTTCTCTCTCTGTGTCTCTCCTCCTTCTCACGGCTCGACCTCTCTCTGTGACGCTCCCCCCCCCCGCCACCACTGCCACGGTCGCCGCCTCCACGGTCACCGCCGCCGCGGTCAACGCCTCCACGGTCACCGCCGCCACGGTCACCGCCGCCACGGTCACCGCTGCTATAGCCACGCTCCGCCTGGTACTCACGGTAACCGCGGTACCGCTCCTCGTCACTATGGAGACCAGACATGATTATAAAAATCGGCTTTTCTTGATTGAAACAACTCATCTCACTGTTCAATCTGTTGGTCGTTGTTAAACAGATGTTGTTCTCTCATGGTAGAGAATATGTGAAACTGGGAGAGATAGTGTGTGACCATGCATGCGTCTGAATGTGTGTTTGTGTGTTAACGTGTACATGTGTAACGTAGGGTCCGTGAAAATCTGTTTCTTCTCATATTCTGTGTTCTCCGTTCTGTTCTGTTTTTCCAGGTTTCAGTTTACCTCAGTTTCAGGTTCTCTCAAAAACCACACTTTAATAGAAAAACAACTCAATTGGATTGTTCTAAGTCCACAACAATGCTTAAACCACATCAGGAGAGCACGTTTCAGGTCTGGTCATGTTTTTCTATTGTATTTTTTTGGGTTGTAGTTATCCTTTAATTCCATTGCCCACCTAGCAAGAGGCTGTTGTTAGCTGTGTTTTTGTAGCGCCCATGTGATAGTAGAGTTTGCTAAACAAATCGCCACTGGATTGATGCAAATAAATCATGATATGATTCTGCCAGGTTACTTTTGTAGCTAACATTTAATTGAGAGGTTTTTGGGAGAAAAACTTTCCAACTACCAGAATATTTTTAATTAGCATCATGGCTAACGGCTACATAAAGTGGTAGCTGCATGCACCTATAATAATAATAATAATAATAATAATAATAATATGCCATTTAGCAGACGCTTTTATCCAAAGCGACTTAGTCATGTGTGCATACATTTTTACGTATGCACCTCACACACAGACAGAGAATTCTCATTGCCTCTTCAGACAGTTGAAATACGAATCACTGATGCACTCCGCTAATATCTTCTGATAAACTTGGGCTAATTAATTTAATGTTCAATATATTTAGCAGAATACATTTTTTTAAATTGTTGAATTCAGTTTTATTGTCTGGATTCTGTGATCCCGTCTGCGGTCTCCAGATTTTATAGGGCCCTTGTAACGGAGTTAAGAACGTGCCGTGAGCGCAATCCACAGCTAGCAATCAAATTCAATATTTTTCTATAGCTCAGTGGTTGTGGTTGTCAAGGAATGCGGTCACTTGTGTTTGCGAGCAGAGGACCACTGGTTGGAGCCCGGTATGGGGACAGGGACAGTGGGGGGAAGATAAACTATACCGTTAGCAGGAACAATGACCTTGGTCATGTCTCCCTGTGTCTTGAATAAGTAGCCCTGTGTTCCTTGACTAACCCTGTCCTTGACTAACCCGTAGTACCGGTGTCCTTGACTAACCCGTAACCACGTGTCCTGACTAACCCGAGGGCACTTGTTGTCCTTGACTAACCCGTAGTCCTGTTTGTCCTTGACTCAACCCGTCGTAGTCCCTGTGTCCTTGACTAACCCGTATAGTCACCTGGGTCCTTGACTAACCGTAGTCCTGTGTCCTTGACTAACCCGTAGTCAGGTTGTCCTTTGACTAACAGTGAAGTCCGTGTCCTTGGACAACCCGTAGTCCTGTTGTCTTGGGACTAACCGTAGTCCCGTTTGTCCTGACTAACCGTAGTTACTGTGTCTTGCTAACCGTAGTCCCCGGTCCTTGACTAACCCGGAGTACTGGTGTCCTTGACTCAACCCGTAGTCCCCGTGTTCCTTGACTAACCCGTAGTTACTGTGTCCTTGACTAACACGTAGTCCCTGTGTCCTGGGGGACATAACCCGTAGTCACGGGTCCTGACTAACCCGTAGTTCCCGTTGTCCTTGACTAACCCGTAGTCCTGTGTCCTTGATAACCCGTAGTCCCTGTGTCTGTGGAATTAACCCGTAGTCCCTGCGTCCTTGCTAACCCGTAGTCCCTGTGTCCTGGATAACCCGTAGTCCCTGTGTACTTGACTACCCCGTAGTCCCCGTGTCCTTGGACTTTACCGTAGTTACTGTGTCCTTGACAACCCTTAGTACTGTGTCCTTGACTAACCCGTAGTCCCGTTTGTCCTTGACGAACCCAGTAGTCCCGTGTCCTTGACAAACCCGTTCAGTCACTGTGTCCTTGACTAACCCGTGTACTGTGTCTTGGACTAAACCCGTAGTCCCTTGTCCTTGACTAACCAGTTAGTCACTGGTCGTCCTTGACTAACCCGTAGTAACGGTGTTCCTTGACAACCGTTAGTCACGGTTGTCCGTCACTAACCCGTAGTCCTGTGCCTTGACTAAACCCGTAAGTCCCTGTGTCCTTGACTAACCCGTAGTCCACTGTGTCCTTAACTAACCAGTAGTCCCTGTTGTCCTTGACTTTAACCCGTAGTTCCCTGTGTCCTTGACTAAACCCGTATATATAGTTCCCTGGGTCCTTGACAACCCGTAGGTCCCTGTGTCCTGATAACCCGTAGTCCCTGTGTCCTTGACTAACCCGTCAATGTCCATGTGTCATTGGAACTAACCCGAGTCCCTGTGTCCTTGACTAACCCGTTAGTCACTGTGTCCTTGACTAACACGTAGTACCCTGTGTCCTTGACTAACCCGTAGTCCCTGTGTCCTGACAACCCCCGTAGTCCCGTGTCCTTGGACTAACCAGTAAGTCCCTGTTGTACTGACTAACCGTTAGTCACTGGGTCCTTGACTAACCCGTAGTCCATGTGTCACTGAATAACCCGTAGTCCCTGTGTCCTTGACTCACCGTAGTAACGGTTGTCTTGACTAACCCCGTAGTCACGGTGCTCCTTGACTAACCGTAGTCACGGTTGTCCTTGACTAAACCGTAGTCTGGTCCTTGGATAACCGTAGTCCCTGTGTCCTTGACTACCCGTAGTCCCCGGGGGGGCTGGGGTTTCCCCCTTTTTCTCCCTGATGAGCTCTTAGTCGTCCCCTCCCTGTCACTCTCTCACCCCAATCCTTCTTTGTCCTCCCACTCCCTCCAATATTAGCCGCTGTTCGCACCCTATGACCTCCTGTGTTGTCTGCACTCATTTCTTACCGTACCCTTTCTTATGCCCTTCCATCTTTCTCTTCCACTGCTTCTCTGCCCCTACACCAATTTGATCCCCTTTTATCTTTGTTTGTTCCTTCTGCTTCTACCACCTTCCTCCTACTCCCCCTTCTTATCCACTCTTCTACTTTTCCCCCCTCCACCTATGCATCTCTATACCACCATCACCCCATATATCTCCTCCCCCAACGCCTTATTTTCCCTTGACTAAACCCGTAGTACTGTGTCCGTGACTACCGTTAGTCCCCGTGTCCTTGAACCTAAACCCGTAGGTTACGGGTCTGACTAAACGTGTCCCCGTGTCCTTGACTAACCCGTAGTTACTGTGTCCTTGGACTAAACCCGTAGTCCCGGTCCTTGACAACCAGTCGTCCCCTGTGTCACTTGACTAAACCGTTAGTCACTGTGTCCTGACTAACCGTAGGTCCCTGTGTCCTTGACTAAACCCGTAGTCCCTGTGTCCTTGGACTAACCGTAGTCACTGTGTCATGACTAAACCCGTAAGTCCCGTGTCCTTGATAAACCCGTAGTCCCCGGGTCTTGAATAACCGTTTCGTCTCAGTGTCCTGACTAACCTAGTCACGGTTTTGTCTTGACTAACCCGTAGTCCCTGTGTCCTTGACTAACCTGTTGTAAGCCATAGCGGAGGGGCTGTGCTCTCTCTCCCTCTCCCTCTCATGTGGTCTCTCCCTGGGTCTCTCTCTCCCCTTCTCCCTCTTGTCCTCCAGTCTGGGTCCTGGTCCTGGTCCTGGTGGGAATTAGTAGAGGAAAGAACATCAGGTCAGACTGATTGATTGGTTATTGATTGATTGATTGGTTATTGGTCACTAGTAAAAAAAAACATTAGCTGACTAACAGAGAGTAAGGCTGGGATTCAATATGATCACGCTTTGTCGGCTATGACCATTTTAAAGGCAATGTTCCTGTGTTTACAGAGACCACATTCACGGTAACCGCTGCATATGTCAGCTCAATCAGATCTGCTATTACACAGATCTACCGCTGATCACATTAAAGTAATACATTGTCTATACACGCTCCTGTTTAGGTTTACCTGGAGGGGAGTAGACCCACTGTTTAGACTGGTTTACCTGGAGGGGAGTAATCCCACTGTTTAGACTGGTTTACCTGGAGGGTAGTAGTCCCACTGTTTAGACTGGTTTACCTGGAGGGGAGTAATCCCACTGTTTAGACTGGTTTACCTGGAGGGGATTAGTTCCTTAATGTTAGGAATGGTTTTTTTACCTGGAGGGTAGGGTAGTATAGTCCCACTGTTTTGAGACTGGTTTACCCTGGAGGGTAGTTCCGTGTCCCACGTTTAGACTGGTTACCTTGAGGGGAGTAGTCCCATGGTTAGACTGGTTTACCTGGAGGGGATTAGTCCTACTGTTTAGACTGGTTTACCTGGAGGGGAGTAGTCCCACTGTTTAGACTGGTTTACCTGGAGGGTAGTAGTCCCACTTGTTTAGACTGGTGTACCCTAGCGAGTGGGAAGAGCAAGTAGAGTGTCCCCTGTTTAGATGGTTTAACTGAGAGGGGAGTGTCCCAACTGTTTGAATGGTTTACCTGGAGGGGATTAGCCTACGTTTTAGATGTTTACCTGGAGGGGATTAGTCATACTGTGTACTAGATGGGTTTACCTGAGGGAGTAGTCCCACTGGTTTAGACTGAGTTTACCCCCCTTTTTGGGGAAAGGGGGGGCTAGTCCTACTGTTTAGACTGGTTTACCTGGAGGGGATTAGTCCTACTGTTTAGACTGGTTTACCTGGAGGGGAGTAGTCCCACTGTTTAGACTGGTTTACCTGGAGGGGAGTTAATCCTACTGTTTAGACTGGTTTTACATAGAGAGGGTGGAGTAGTCCCATGTTTTAGACGGTTACCTGGCGGGTAAGTAGTCCCACTGTTAGAGGTTACTGGAGGGTAGTAGTCCAACTGTTTAGATGGTTACCTGGAGGGGAGGAGTAGTCCCACTGTTAGACTGGTTTTTAACTGGAGGGGAAGTAATCTACTGTTTGAGACTGGTTACTGGAGGGTAGTAGTCCCACTGTTTAGACTGGTTTACCTGGAGGGGAGTGTCCCACTGTTTAGACTGGTTTACCTGGAGGGGAGTAGTCCCACTGTTTAGACTGGTTTACCTGGAGGGGAGTAACATATGTTTAGACTGGTTTACCTGGAGGGTGAGTAGTCCACTGTTTAGACTGGTTTACCTGGAGGGGAGTAGTCCCACTGTTTAGACTGGTTTACCTGGAGGGGAGTAGTCCCACTGTTTAGACTGGTTTACCTGGAGGGTAGTAGTCCCACTGTTTAGACTGGTTTACCTGGAGGGGAGTAGTCCCACTGTTTAGGACTGGTTTACCTGGAGGGGAGTAGTCCCACTGTTTAGACTGGTTTACCTGGAGGGGAGTAATCCTACTGTTTAGACTGGTTTAACTGGAGGGTAGTAGTCCCACTGTTTAGATTGGTCCATCATAGGAGGCCATGGAGACACGGCACCTGGCATAGGAGGAGGGTAGCCACCTGGAGACAGAGACAAACGTTATAGTAGTGTGGAAGGATATGTCTGTGGGAGGATATACTGTAGTGAGGAGGAGGAGGATATACTGTAGTGAGGAGGAGGAGGAGGATATACTGTAGTGAGGAGGAGGAGGAGGATATACTGTAGTGAGGAGGAGGAGGATATACTGTAGAGGTGTTGAGGAGGAGAGGATTATATGTAGTTGCGGAGGAGGAGGAGGAGGATATACTGCAGTGAGGAGGAGGAGGAGGATATACTGCAGTGAGGAGGAGGATATACTGTAGTGAGGAGGAGGAGGAGGAGGATATACTGTAGTGAGGAGGAGGAGGAGGATATACTGTAGTGAGGAGGAGGAGGAGGATATACTGTAGTGAGGAGGAGGAGGAGGATATACTGTAGTTAGGAGGAGGATATACTGTAGTGAGGAGGAGGATATACTGTAGTGAGGAGGAGGATATACTGTTGTCGTGAGGAGGCGGAGGAGGTATACTGTAGTTGAGGAGGAGGAGGAGGTATACTGTAGTTGAGGGAGGAGGGAGGAGGTATACGTAGTGGAGGAGGAGGAGGAGGATATACTGTTAGCGAGGAGGAGGAGGAGGATTATATGTAGGAGGCGGAGGAGGAGGATATACTGTAGTGAGGAGGACCGGAGGATATATGTAGGAGGAGGAGGAGGATATACTGAGTGAGGAGGAGGATATACTTTAGTGAGGAGGAGGAGGAGATATACTTTAGTGAGGAGGAGGAGGGGGGAGGGATATATGTAGTGCGGAGGAGGAGGAGGATAGAATGTCGTGAGGAGGAGGAGGAGGATATACTGTAGTGAGGAGGAGGAGGAGATACTGTAGTGAGGAGGAGGAGGAGGAGATACTGTAGTGAGGAGGAGGAGGAGGATATACTGTAGTGAGGAGGAGGAGGAGGATATACTGTAGTGAGGGAGGAGGAGGAGGATATACTGTAGTGGGAGGAGGGGAATATACGTAGTGAGGAGAGAGGGATATACTTTGTAAGTGAGGAGGAGGAGGATTACTGTAGTGAGGAGGAGGATGGCGAGGAGGATATACTGTTAGTGAGGAGGAGGAGGAGGATAGACCCCCTGTAGTGGGAAGGAGGAGGAGGATATACTTGTAGGGAGGAGGAGAGGAGGAGTATATGGTAGTGAGGAGGAGGAGGATATACTGTAGTGAAGGAGGAGGAGGATATACTGTAGTGAGGAGGAGGAGGATACTGTAGTGAGGAGGAGGAGGATATACTGTAGTGAGGAGGAGGGAGGATATACTGTAGTGAGGAGGAGGAGGATATACTGTAGTGAGGAGGAGGAGGGAGGATATACTGTAGTGAGGAGGAGGATATATTGTAGTGAGGAGGAGGAGGAGGATATACTGTAGTGAGGAGGAGGAGGAGGAGGATATACTGTAGTGAGGAGGAGGAGGAGGATATACTGTAGTGAGGAGGAGGAGATACCGTGTGAGGAGGATATACTGTTAGTGCGGAGGAGGGAGGATAATGTAGTTGAGGAGGAGGAGGATATACTGTAGTGAGGAGGAGGAGGATATACTGTAGTGAGGAGGAGGAGGAGGATATACTGTAGTGAGGAGGAGGAGGAGGATATTATGTAGTGCGGAGGAGGATATACGGTAGTGAGGAGGAGAGGAGGATAATGTAGTGAGAGAGGATAAACTGTATGAGGAGGAGGATATTACTGTTGTTAGTGAGGAGGAGGAGGAGGATTACGAGGAGGAGGAGGAGGAGGAGAATTACTGTAGGAGGAGGGAGGAGGAGGATATACTGTAGTGAGGAGGAGGAGGATATACTGTAGTGAGAGGAGGAGGTTATACTGTAGTGAGGAGGAGGAGGAGGAGGATATACTGTAGTGAGGAGGAGGAGGAGGATATACTGTAGTGAGGAGGAGGAGGAGGAGGATATACTGTAGTGAGGAGGAGGAGGAGGATTATACTGTAGTAGTGAGGAGGAGGAGGAGGATTATACTGTAGTGAGGTAGGAGGAGGAAGGATATACTGCAGTGAGGAGGAGGAGGATAATGTAGGGAGGAGGAGGAGGATATACTGTCAGGTGAGGAGAGGAGGAGGATATACGGTAGTTAGGAGGAGGAGGATATCTGTAGTGAGGAAGGAGGAGGAGGAGGAGGATATACTGAAGGTGGGAGGAGGCGGAGGATATACTGCGGAGGAGGAGGATTATAATGTAGTGAGGAGGAGGAGGGAGGCATTATTACGGTTAGTGAGGAGGAGGAGGAGGGCGGATATACTGTAGTGAGAGAGAGGAGGAGGATATCCTGTAGTGAGGAGGAGGAGGAGGATATACTGTAGTGAGGAGGAGGATATACTGTAGTGAGGAGGAGGAGGGGATTATGTAGTGAGGAGGAGGAGGGGGATACTGTTAGTGAGGCGGAGGAGGAGGATATTACGGTAGTGAGGAGGAGGAGAGGAGGGATATACTGTAGTGAGGAGGAGGAGGATATACTGTAGTGAGGAGGAGGAGGATGGAGGAGATATACGAGTGGGAGGAGGGGGATATACTGTAGTGAGGAGGAGGAGGAGGATATACTGTAGTGAGGAGGAGGAGGAGGATATACTGTAGTGAGGAGGAGGAGGAGGATATACTGTAGTGAGGAGGAGGAGGAGGATATACTGTAGTGAGGAGGAGGAGGAGGGATACTGTAGTGAGGAGGAGGAGGAGGATATACTGTAGTGAGGAGGAGGAGGAGGATATACTGTAGTGAGGAGGAGGAGGAGGATATACTGCAGTGAGGAGGAGGAGGAGGATATACTGTAGTGAGGAGGAGGAAGAATATACTGAGGAGGAGGAGGAGGATAGACTGTATTCTCTTCCGTGAGGAGGGAGGAAGGATATACTGTAGTGAGGAGGGAGGAGGAGGAATACTGTAGTGAGGAGGAGGAGAGACTGTAGTGGGAGGAGGAGGTATACTGTAGGGAGGAGGATATACTGTAGGAGAGGATGCGGATATACTTGTAGTGAGGAGGAGGAGGAGGAGGATATACTGTAGTGAGGAGGAGGAGGAGGATATACTGTAGTGAGGAGGAGGAGGATATACTGTAGTGAGGAGGAGGAGGATATACTGTAGTGAGGAGGAGGAGGATATACTGTAGTGGAGAGATAACATGAGGGGATATATATATGGTGAGGAGGAGGATATACTGTAGTGAGGAGGAGGAGGATATATCATGTAGTGAGGAGGAGGGATATGTGTGAGTGAGGGGTATTAGGAGGTTGTGTGTGATGGTGGATATATGTAGTGGTGTGGGGAGGATATAGTGGTGTGGTGGAGTGTGGGTGTATGTAGTGAGGTGTGTGAGGTATCGTGTGGGGATGGTAGGTTGTGTGTGAGTGGTGTAGGTGTATGGAGGTGTGTGTGGGTGTTGTGTGTGTGTGTTGGTGGTGTTGTGTGTGGATGGGTGATGTGTGTGTGGGGTGGTTCTGTAGTGGTGGGGGGTGATGTTGGTTGGTGTGAGTGTTGTGTGGTGTGTGGGTGTGGGTGTTTGTTGTGGTGGGTTGTGTTAGTGTGGTGTGTGTTGTTGTGTGTGTGTGGTGTGTGTGTGTTGTGTTGTGTGTGGTGTGTGTGTGTGTGTGTGTGTGTGTGGTGTGTGTGTGTGGTGGTGTGTGTGTGTGTGTGTGTGTGTGTGTGTGTGTGGTGTGTGTGTGTGTGTGTGTGTGTGTGTGTGTGGTGTGTGTGTGTGGTGTGTGTGTGGTGTGGTGGTGTGGTGGTGGTGTGTGGGTGTGTGTGTGTCTGTGTGTGTGGTGTGTGTGTGTGTGTGTGTGTGTGTGTGTGTGTGTGTGTGTGTGTATCAGTGTGTGTGTGTGTGTGTGTGGTGTGTGTGTGTGTGTGTTGTGTGTGTGTGTGTGTGTGTGTGTGTGTGTGTGTGGTGTGTATCAGTGTGTACCCACCTAAAAACCTTACACATGGAATTACAATACTTCCCATATCAATTAGGGCCGGGACGATACCAGTATCGTAATATTTTTTCCAGAGCAAAACCAGGAAGTAGACTAAACTGTTTGGTCCTTTAACAACCCGCTGGATGTAAAGTGTTTGTGTGCTATAGCTGGAAAATAAATACATGTGACTCTGGATGACAACACGATGATGATTGTTTCCAACATCAGGGCTGTTTTCCTAAAGAAGTTAAAACCGCTTCGTGTTCGGTTTCCTTGCCACGGTACTAACGAGTATTTCAATACTGGTACCGTCCCGGCCCTAATATCAATAAAACGTTGCTTCCCAAATGGTACCCTATTCCCTATATAGTGCACTACTTTTGACCACAGTCCTAAGGGCCCTGCTTAAAACAAGTGCATTTTATAGGCCAGGGATAGGGTCCCATTTGGGACTCAGTCTATATGTTTCTAAATGAGGCCAATGGATTGATTTAATACAATTTAATACAATAACAACATATTATTAATTGAAAGTGATTGAGAGTGAGGCTTCATCCGAAAATGGCGCCCAATTCCCATAGGACACTAGTCAACAGTAGTGCACTACATAGGGAGCCATTTTGGACAGATTTATATAATATAATATAGATTGAAAGTGATAGGTGTGTTGTCGCCCCCTACCTGTGGGGAAGGGGTATGGTGGAACGGGACGTCCATCATATCCACCTGGATGGCCACTGCTAAAAAAAACAAAAAACTTTCAATATATCAAAGTCCTCATTATCATATCATCCTATACTTTAGACGACAATTACATATTGATCCAATCAATCATATTAAATTGATATTTCGGGATTTTTATCTACTTTATCTACTTCCCCAGAGTCTGATGAACTCGTCAATACCATTTTTATGTCTCTGTGTCCAGTATGAAGAAAGTTAAAGGTCGTTTTCGTGAGCCAATGTTAAATAGCATTAGCATGCTAGCAGATACCCATAGACTTCCAGTCAATGAGCCAATGTTAAATAGCATTAGCATGCTAGCAGATACCCATAGACTTCCAGTCAATGAGCCAATGTTAAATAGCATTAGCATGCTAGCAGATACCCATAGACTTCCAGTCAATGTGCTAATGCTATTTAACAGATCAGCTTTTTGTTGTTGTAAATAATTGGTTAACAGATCAGAATTGGGCTGCCTGTGTAAACGCAGCCTTAGATCTCTACAAGTACATAGGGGGAGAGAGGCTAGGGGTCAATCTAGGGGTCATGTCTACAAGGTGGAGCTGTGGAGCGGTCTTACCTGTCCAAAGTGGGGATGAGAGAGGGAGGGGGGCCGCTGGGAGGAGGGAAACCTGCAGACACACACAGTGTTACCATCAAGACAAACATACAATCAACACACTGATACATTGTAACTGTTGAGTCTATACCACATCATGAATATGATATCACCACACTGATACATTGTAACTGTTGAGTCTATACCACATTATGAATATGATATCACCACACTGATACATTATAACTGTTGAGTCTATACCACATTATGAATATGATATCACCACACTGATACATTGTAACTGTTGAGTCTATACCACATCATGAATATGATATCACCACACTGATACATTATAACTGTTGAGTCTATACCACATTATGAATATGATATCACCACACTGATACATTGTAACTGTTGAGTCTATACCACATCATGAATATGATATCACCACACTGATACATTATAACTGTTGAGTCTATACCACATTATGAATATGATATACCACACTGATACATTGTAACTGTTGAGTCATATACCACATAGAATATGATCCCACACTGATACATCTAACTGTGGGTCTATACCAACATCATGAAATCACCACACTGATACCATTATAAACTGGTTTGAGTCTATACCACCATCATGATATGACTATCACCACCATGATACATTGTAACTGTTGAGTCTATAACCACATCGATGAATATATACTCACCACACTGATACATTATACACTGGTTGCAGTCTATACCCATTATGGAATAGACTATCACCACAAACTGGATACATTGAAACTGTGAGTCTATACCACATTATGAAATATGATATCACCACACTGATACATTGTAAACTGTTGAGTCTATATACAACATTATGGAATATGATATCAACCCACACTGATACATTGTAACCTGTTTGAGTCTATCCACATGTATGAATATGATATCACCACACTGATACATTGTAACTGTTGAGTCCTATACCACATTATGAATCATGATATCCACCACCAACTGATACAATTGTAACTGTTTGTGAGTCCTATACCGACATTAATGAATATGATACTCACCACACTGATAATGTCTGTTGAGTCAATACCACTTATGAAATTTTGATATCACCACAATGATACATATAACTGTTGAGTTAACCACATTATGAAAATATTCCCACACTGATTTTAAAAAATTTATAACTGTTGAGTCTATCCCACATTATAAATATGTATAAACCACCTGATACATTTCCCTGTTAGTCTTATACCACTTATGATATAATCAACACTGATCATTGTACCTGTTGATCTATCCACATCGGAATATATATCCCCACCAAACATTGTAACTGTGAGTCTATACCACATTAGAATATATCACCACACTGTAATTAAACTGTTGAGTCTATACCAAACATTGAATATACACCACACTGAACATTGTACCTGTTGAGTATAGACCAATCATGAATATGATATCACCACACTGAACATTATAACGGGTGAGTCTATACAACATTATGATATGATATCACCACACGTACTTTAAAAACTGTTAAAGTCTAACCACATTATGAATAGGAACTACAACCACACTGATACTTGTAAACTGTTGGGTTCTATACCACATTATGAATATGATATCACCACACTGATACATTATAACTGTTGAGTCTATACCACATTATGAATATGATATCACCACACTGATACAATTGTAACTGTGAGTCTATACCACATTATGAATATGATATTGACTAAACTGTACATATTACCTCAACTACCTCAACTAGCCGGTGCCCCGCACATTGACTCTGCACCGGTACCCCCCTGTATATATAGCCTCCCTACTGTCACTTTATTTTACTTCTCTTTTTTTTCTCAACACTTTTTTGTTGTTTTATTTTACTTTTTTATTAAAAATACATGCACTGATGGTTAAGGGCTGTAAGTAAGCATTTCACTGTAATGTCTGCACCTGTTGTATTCGGCGCATGTGACCAATAACATTTGATTTGATTTGATTTGGCCACACTGATACATTATAACTGTTGAGTCTATACCACATTATGAATATCATTGTGTATTTTGTGTAGTGATATTGAGTATAGTTGGAGTATTGTTCTTACCAGGAGGAGGGACATTCATAGGTATTCCTACGAAATAAAAACAATTGTTAGCAAATTCCTCTCTGTGGGAAAGTTAAACAGGGCGAATATAAACATATATAAAGGGAGAGAAAGAGAGAGAGATGTTTACTTATTTTGACAATGTAAACATGTTTCCCATGCCAATAAAGCCCCTTAAATTGAATTGAGATAGAGAATACCTGACCACTGTGACTGACCCAAAATTAAGGAAATCTTTGACTATGTACAGACTCAGTGAGCATAGCCTTGCTATTGAGAAAGGCCGCCGTAGGCAGACCTGGCTCTCAAGAGAAGACAGGCTATGTGCACACTGCCCACAAAATGAGGTGGAAACCGAGCTGCACTTTCTGACCTCCTGCCAAATGTATGACCATATTAGAGACACATATTTCCCTCAGATAACAGACCCACAATTTTTTTTTAAACAATTCACATTTTGATCAACTCCCATGTCTATTGTGTGAAAAGCCACAGTGTGCCATCACAGCTGCAATATTTGTGACCTGTTGCCACAAGAAAAGGGCAACCAGTGAAGAACAAACACCATTGTAAATACAACCCATTTATGTTTATTTATTTTCCCTTTTGTACTTTAACATTTTGCACATCATTACAACACTGTATATATACATAATATGACATTTGAAATGTCTTTATTCTTTCGGAACTTGTGTGAGTGTAATGTTTACTGTTAATATTTATTGTTCATTTCACTGTTGTTTATCCATTTCACTTGCTTGGATTGAATTGAGAGAGCGAGACAGAGAGCGAGACAGAGAGCGAGACAGAGACAGAGACAGAGAGAGAGAGAGAGAGAGAGAGAGAGAGGAACCAGAGAGAGACAGAGAGACAGAGAGAGACAGAAGAGAGGAGACAGAGAGAGAGAGAGACAGAGACAGAGACAGAGACAGAGACAGAGACAGAGAGAGAGAGAGAGACAGAGAGCAGATGAGCTCACGCATTTTTCAGCATTTTTTTTTTAACAAAAAGATAGATTTAGATAAACTTAGATTTTTCGGCAAGGACATACACAGGATACTACCCTCCACAACATAACTCCAAACCTACAACCTGATTTTTTACAAAATTACCTGGAAGGATTCCTACTACCAGAGATCCAATCTATACAGCAAATGCTCTGCCAAACTAACAACAGAAACCTGAAAACACCATCCAACCTGGAACTGAGTGAGTAATGTTTAGTCTGAAGCTACTTTTACAACCAAGAAGAAAAATACACTACAATTATATATTTTACTTTATAAAGGACTGAAGGCTAAGTTAAGCTTGCTAGGACAGTAGATCTGACTGTAACTTCAATTAGCACTGTGGTCCTCTGTAGCTCAGCTGGTAGAGCACAGCGCGGGGGGGGGGGGGGGGGGATTGTTAGCGATGGGTGGAAACTTAGGATACTAGACAACGAGGACTCTGAGTCAGGCAATATAAATCTCTACAAGTCTGGAACAGTATTGGTACAGGGCAACCCCAAACAGTTTCAGCTGGACTTTCACATAATCAAAGAAATAGCTCAGCAAGAGAAGCTCTCCCTTGAGAAAGAGACCCCCACCCCCAGCGGGTCAGACCAGACCTCTTCATTAAATAACCCCACGAGCCCCCAACGAAAATCAACTTCCCGCACAGAGTACTCTCCCTCGGGGAAGCATAGGGGAAAAAGGAAAAACCCAAAAAATTTGGGGGGGGAAAACAGAAAAAACCCCAAAAGGGAAACAAAAAAAAAAAACCCCCCCGGGGGGGGCCCGAAAAGAGACCCCCCGGGGAACAAAAAGAAGAGAAAGGGGGAAGGGGGGAAAAAAGGGGGAAACGGAAAAAAGGGAAAAAAGGGGGGGAAAAAAAAAGGACCCGGCGGGCGGGAAAAGGGTGAAAAAGGGGATTTTTAAAAAAAAAAAAAAAAATTTTTAAAAGGTTTGGGGGGGGGGGAAAAAAAAAGGGGGGGGAAAAATTTTGGGGGAAAAAAGGGAAAATTTAGGGGGGGTGCCCCCCCCCCCCCTTTCCCCCCCCCCCCCCCTTTAAAGGGGGGAAAACATTTAACCCAAAAAAAAACCCCAAAAAAACAAAATAAACCCAAAGCCCCCCCCAGAACCCAAATGCCCCCCCCCCGAGCCCAAACCCGGCCCAGGGGGGAAAAAACAAAAAAAACCCCCCCAAACCCAGGAAAAACCCCAAAAAAATTAACCCCAAACCCTTTGGGCCACCCCCCCAAAAAAAAAAGGGGAAAAACCGGAACCCCCCAAAAAACCCAAACCCCAAAAACCCCCAAAAATTTTTCCCCCCCCCAAGGGAAAAAAAAACCCCCAAATCCCCCAAAAGGGTTCCACCCCCGGGGAAGGGAAGCGGGAAAAACCCTTTCCCCCCCCTTTCCCCCAAACCCACCCCCCCAAACCCCCTCCCCCCCGGGGGGTTTAAAAACCCCTTTAAAGGGGGGGACCCCCCCGGGAAAAAGGAAACGGCCCCCCGACCAAAAAATAAGGGGGGAAAGAAAAACCCCGGGGGAAAAAAAAACCCGGGGGGAAAAAGGGAAAAAGCTGAGGGGGTTTTTTTTTCCCCATTTTTTTTTTCCCCCCCCAAAAAAAAAAAAAGGGGGGGGGGGGGGGGGCCCCCCAAAAAGGTCTGGGCCCCCCCCCCTTTTCCCCCCCCCCCCCAGAAAAAACCCCGGGAAAATTTAAAAAATTTAATTTTTTTTGGGGTTTTACCCAGAAATTTCCAAAACCCGAAATACCCCCAAAAAACCCCTTTTAAATAGGGGGGGGGGGGGCCCTTTGGGTTTGACGTTTTTTAATAACTTTTTTTTAAATTCCCAAAAAAATTAAAAAAAAAGGGTTTTTTTTTCCCGGGTTGGAAAAAAAAAAAATTTTTTAAACTGTTTTTTTTATTTTACGGGTTTTTCCCCCTCCATTTGGGTTTTTGGGGGGGGTTTTTTCCCCCCATTTTGGGTTTTAAACCGGCCCCCCCCGGGGGGGTTCCCGGAGCCCCCCGGGGGTTTTTTTCCCGGGGGGGGGGGGGGGAAAAGAGGGGGGGGGGGGGCCCCGGAGGGGCCCCCGGGGGGGGGGGGGGAAAGGGGAAAGGGCCCCCGGGGGGTTGGGGGGCCCGGGCCCCCGGGGGGGGGAGGGCCCCCGGGGGGGGGGAACCGGGGGGCCCCCCTTTTGGGGGTTTAGGAGGCCCCCAGGGGGGGGGGGGGGAACCTGGAAGGGGGGGGGGGTTTTTTTTTTGGGGGGGGGGGGGGTTTTGGGGGGGGGGGCCCCCCAAAAAGGGGGGGGGGACCGGAGGCCCCCCCAGGGGGGGGGGGGGCCCCCCAGGGGGGGGGGAGGAGGCCCCCAGGGGTGGGGGGGCCCCGGGGGGGGGGGGGGAAAAAAAGGGGGCCCCCCCGGGGGGGGGGGGACCGGGCCCCCCAGGGGGGGGGCCGAGGGGCCCCCAGGGGGGGGGGGAGGCCCCCCAGGGGGGGGGGGGCCCCCGGGGGGGGGGGGGGAGGGGGTTTCCCCCGGGGGGGGGGAGGGGAGGGGAGGGGGGGGGGGGGAGGAAAAGGGGGGGGGGGGGGGGGAGGGATTTGCCCCCGGGGGGGGGGGGAGGGAGGGGGGGGGGGACCGGAGGAGGGGGGGGGGGGAGGTGTTTTCCCCCCTTTTTTGGGGGGGGGGGGGGGCCCCCCAGGTTGGGGGGGACCGGGGGGGTTGGGGGGGGCCTGGAGGCCCCTGGGGGGTTTGTTCCGGGTTTTTCCCCCCCAGGGTGTTCCCCTATTGCCCCGGGAGGGGCCCCCCCCCCTTTAAAAGGGTTTCCCCCCCATTTTTTTTCTTGGGTTCCGCCCCCCCTTCCCGGGTTTAAAAATTTCCCCCGGGGTTTAAACCAATTTTTCCCCCCCCTTTTTTAAAGATTTGTTTTCCCCCCAAAGGTCTTTCCCTAGTTTTTTTTTTTTAAAAAAAAAATTTCCCCCCCAAAAAACCCCCCCCCCTTTTTAACCCCCCTCCCCCCGGTTTCCCCCCTAAAAAAAAAAAATTTTCCCCCCCCCCTATTACCCACCCCCCCCCCCCCCCCCCCCTTTTTTTTCCCCCCCTTCCCCCCCCCCCCGAAAAATTTTCCCCCCCCCCAAAAAAGGGGTTCCCAACAAAGCCCCCCCGTTTCCCCCCCCCCTTTTTTTACCCCAAAAACCCCCCCCAAAAGTTTCCCCCCCCCAAACCCAGTTTAAAAAAAAAACCCCCCTCCTGAAAATTCCCCCCAAAAAAAAGGGGGTTTCCCTACCCCCCCCCCCGTTTTTTAAACAAAACCCCAAAAAAATTTTGGGCCCAATTTTTAAAAAAACCCCCCCACCCCCCAAACCACCCCCCTTTTTAAAAAAACCCCCCCCCCCCAAATCCCCCGGCCCCCCCCCAAAAACCCCCCCCCCCCCCTTTATATAACCCCCCCCCAGACTTCCCCAAAACCCCCCAACAAATTTCCCTAACCCCCCAAAAAAAATTTTTTCCCCCCCCGTCCTTCCAAACCCCCCAACCAACCCAGCCCCCTCAAACCACCCCAAAAAAATCAAACCCCCCCAACTTTTTTCCAAACCACACCCCAACACCCTAACCCCCCCCAAAACCCTCCCCCCACCCACCCCGGGTTACCAACCCACCCCCACAACATCCCCAAACCACCCCACCACACGATCTCCAACCCCAACCAAAACCCCCCCAACCCCATCGTCCCTACCCAAAAAAACCCCCCCAAACCCCCCACACACCCCCCCCCCCCCCCCCCCCCTCCCCCCCCCCCCACCTCTCCTCCCCCCCCAACAAGCCCCAAAAACCAACCCAAAAAAGTACCAAACCACCCCCCGATCGCCAAACCAAACCCCAAAAAAACCCCCCAAAAGGCCCTCCCCAACCCACACCAACATCCCAACCCCCCCCCAAACAGACAACCAACCAGCCCCACCACAACCACAACCACAACCACACACAACGCCAACCCCAAACCCCCAAAAAAGGGAACCCCCAAACCCCCCCACCCCATACCTAACCCCCCACCACAAACCAAACCCCCCCCAAAAAAACCCCCAAACCCCCACCCAAACCAACCCCCTCCCACCCCCCCCCCCCCCACCCCAGTCCCAACCCCCCAAACCAAACAGACCACCCCCCCAAAACCCAACCAAAAAACCCCAACAACCCCCACACCCAAAATAACCTCCCACCCACCCCACAAAAATCCAACCCCCACCACAAAACAACAACCCCCCACACCACAAAAACCAACCAACCCACCACCCCAAAAACCCCAAACCCACACCCACAACAGCCCCCCCCCAAACCCCCAAAACCCTAACCCCAAAACCCACCACAAAGACCCCCAAACCCAAAACCACAAAGACCAACACACACCACAACAGCAACCACACAACAACCAGACAACCAAACCACCACAACAGTTTCCCTAACCACCAACACCACAAAAGACATACCTAACCAAACCAACCACCAAAACCCATAAACCCCCACCCCACAACGATAGTAAAACACACCACAAAACCCAACCACCCACACAGACAAAAAACCAAACCCAAAAAAACCTAACCACCACACCACAACCCTACCACACACCACATCATACCAACCACCCCCAAAACACAGACAGTCAAACCACAACACAAAAAAACCCAACCACCCCACAAAACCAATATACCCCACCACACAAAAGGGCCCTAAAAACCCACAAAACAGCCCCCAAAACCACAAAAACCACCCCAAACCCCCCAACCACAAACAGACCCCCAACACCACCCACAATAACCTAACCACACCACACAATCATCCCTAACCACCACCCCCAACACCCCAACCCACACCACAGTAAACCAACCACCCAAACCCAATAAAATAACCACACACCCCCTTTTTTCCAAACCCCCCAAAACCCCCCAAACCCCCCAAAAACCCATCCTCCCCCCCCCCCAACAAAAACCAAACCCCAAAAACCCATCAACCAACCAAAAACCCCACGATCAGCCAAAACCACCCCCACCCAAATCAACCAACCACCCACCACAAAGAAAAAACCCAACCCAATAAACCCCTAACCCCCCACCCACAGATAATAAAACCCCCCAACCCCAGATCGTCCAAACCCCCCAAAAAGGAAAACAATTAAAAAAAAAATTTTTTTTACAGGTTAAAAGTTAAATCATTTAAAAAACCCCCACCACCCCCCAACAACACACACTGTACACCCAGGGAGTAATGGCAAACTCGTTGCTTGAAATGGTTTTTTTGAAACTAAAACGGCAAAGGTAGTTGCCCCGGTGATGAAGCCCGTTAAAATTAAAGTTTGCGTGGTGACAACGTGGCTACCCCCGTTTTTTTTTGCCCCAACGACGTGAGCACAGATTTTGTTATAGTTTTACTGACACGGGGGGAACTCGGGAAAAAAGAATACATCTGAAAAATTGTACGGAGTACATTTGTCTTATTGAAAAAAAGCCCCTCCAAATTTCGTATAGAGGAATGTCCTGAACGGGGGAGCAGTCCATGAGGGGGGGAATCCTAAACCCTCGGGGGGAGAGGAGGAAGGAGAGGAATGGGTAAAGGAAACGTCCCCTCCCCCACACCCCCCAAATCAAGGAATCATTCATGGTACAGGAGAAAACATTAAGGAAGCCTGTTTTTTTTGTCCATGTGCCCCTGCCGACTTTTTTGCCAAAATTTACCAGAGATAAACCGAACTTCTTTTTATGTGTTATTTCTTTAAAGGGCCTAGGATAAATTAACCCTCTGTCGTAGGTCCTAGGGGTCCCCACCCCTTTTCCCGGCCCAGGAAAACCTTACCCCCTCTGTCTGTACCGGGTTTGATAAAACCTTTCCGTCTGTCTGTACCCGGGCTAGGTAACCTTAAACCCCTGTCGTACCGGGCCAGGTAACCCTTTTCGTTTTCTTTTCCGGTCCTAGGGTCCTTACCGTCTGTCTTACCGTCCCCGGGTAACCTTTCCTCTGTCTGTACCGGTCCTAGGATAACTTCCCCTTGTTTACCCGGGCCAGGGAAAACCCTTTTGTCGTCTGTAAACCGGTCCTAGGATAACCTTACCGCTTCGACCGGTCCTGAAACCTTACCCCTGTTTACCCGGGTTGAAACCTTTCGTTGTACGGTCCCCGGGGTAACCTTTCCGTCTGTACCGGGCCCGGGGAAAATTCCGTCGACCGGCCTAGGATAATCGTACCCGGGCTGGATAACCTTTTACCGTCTTACCGGTCCTAATAACCTCCGTCCGTCCAGTCCCGGGTAACTTAAAAAGCCTTTATAAACGGTCCCAGGTCCTTACCCCTGTCTGACCGGGCCCGGAAACCTTACCCTCTGTCTGAACCCGGGCCTGGGGAAACCTTTCCGTTGTCTTTTCCGGTCCTGGAAACCTTAAAACCTTGTCGGGACCGTCCTATAACCTTACCGCTGTCGTACCGGTCCTAAAAACCCTTTCCTTGTCTGTACCGGGCCCTAGGGGAACCTTACCGTCGTACCGGTCCCCGGGTAACCTTACGTCTGTACCGGGCCCTTTGGTAACCACCGTCTGACCATCCCAGGATAACCTTACCGTCTGTACATCCTAGGATAAACCTTTAAAACCCTCTGTAACCGGGGCAAGGAAAACCTTAAACCCTCTTTCCGTCCTAGGATAACCTTACCTTTTGTACCGGCCCGGATAACCTTACCGTCGACCGGTCCGGAAAACCCTTTTGTCTGTACGGTCCCCAGGAAACCTTACCCTTTTGACCGTCCTAGGTAACCCCTTTCCTCCCGTAACCTCCCAGGATAACCTACCCCCCTGAAAACCCGGTTTGGAACCTTTTCGTCTGTCTGCCGGTCCTAATAACCTTACCGTTGTTGGTACCTTTCCTAAAACCTTCCCCCCTTTCTTCCCCTAGGAAACCTTACCGTCGTAACCCGGGCCCCAGGATAACCTTACCCTTGTCTGTCCGTCCTAGGATAACCTTACCCTTGTCGTACCGGTCCCGGGAAAAATTTCCGTCTTTACCGGTCCCAGGAAACCCTTTCCGCGTCGTCCGGTCCTAGGTAACCTTTCCGTCTGTCTGTACCGGGCCCCAGGGTAAACCCTTTCCGTCTTTTGGGCCTAGGATAACCCTTACCGCTGTACCGGTCCTGGATAACTGTACCGGGTTTTGGAAACCTTCCGTCTTACCGGGCCTGGTAACCTTCCCTCCGTACCCTCCTAGATAACCTACCGTCTGTACCGGTCCTAGGGTAACCTTCCCTCTTACCGGTTTTAGGGTAACCTTTTCCGTCTGTCGTACCAGTCCTAGGTAAACCCTTTCCGTTTTCCCGGTCCTAGGTAAACCCTTTCCGCTGTACCGGTCCCCCAGGAACCCCACCTCTGTAACCCCGGGCCTAGGTAACCTTATGGTCCCGACCATCCTAGGATAACCTTCCCGTCGTCCTCTAGGATAACCTTAATCTGTACCATCCCGGGTAAAACCTTTCCGTCTGTCGTCCGGTCCAAACCCCCCCCCCCCCCCCCCCCCCCCCCCCCCCCCCCCCCTTTCCCCCCTAATACCCTTACCGTCTGTACCCCGGAAACCTAGCCTGTACCGTTAGGTAATTTTTGCTTTACCGCCCCAGGGGAAAAACCTACCCTCTGTTTTAACCCGGCCTAATAACCTTCCCCCTCTTTACCGGGCCTAGAAACCTTTTCCTCTTCCTTCGGCCCGTTTCACCCGTTTTTTGGGCCTAAAACTTAACTGCTTTAGAGGGGGTGTGTGGCTTTTCCCCTTTTTTTTCATTTTTTTGGTTGCCCTTTGGGGTGGCTGGGGGGAATAGTTTTTACTTTATTTTAAACCCCCCTTTTCCATTTCCCTTTTTCCCCCCTTAACCGGGGGGGTAAAAAACTTTTTTTTAAACATCTTGGGTTTTCCCTTTTACAGTTTTAAACATTTTTTAAGGGAACAAAAAAAGGGTTTTATTGAAAAAGAAAACAATTGCAAAAGGGGAGAAAAAAGGAATTAAGGGGGGGGGGGAAGAAGGGGGGGGGATGAAAAAAAGGGGGGGAAGGGGGGGGGTTTTTTTTGGGAGCATTAAACTGGATTTTTCGGCAAGAACATACACAGGATACTACCCTCCACAACATAACCTTCACTCCAAATCAGCCCTTGAGCCCAACAATGGCAGGAGAGTTCCACAGCCTTCCCCACCCAAATGCAGAGGCCTTTGAAGCCCCCTCCTGCTGCTCAGAGGTTATTAGCATACAGCGCCCTCTGGATGTAAAAAATGATAAGGCACGTAAAAGAGTACAAAAAGAAAGTCCTTAAGGAAAATCAAGAAACACTTTTTGCTGACTATTATAAAAATGGGAACATAAGCAACTTAATCTTCCACACAGACCATCCCCTGGCATGGTGCAGTGCTAAATTAACACACTGCCTCTCAGTTAAGAGGGGGGGGGGGGAGTGTTAGCGATGGGTGGAAACTTAGGATACTAGACAACGAGGACTCTGAGTCAGCCAATATAAATCTCTACAAGTCTGGAACAGTATTGGTACAGGGCAACCCCAAACAGTTTCAGCTGGACTTTCACCTAATCAAAGAAATAGCTCAGCAGGAGAAGCTCTCCCTTGAGAAAGATACCCCCTACCCCGAGCGGGTCAGACCAGACCTCTTCATTATATAACCCCACAGGCGAGCAACCCCAAGCGGAAAGTCAACTTCCCAGCACAGAGTACTACTCCCTCGATGAAATGAAGGATACATTCACCCAGCTGGAGGTAAGGCAGGTGGAGCTGGAACAGCAGGTGAACACACTCCAGTCAGCACAGACCCAGACAACAGTCCAGCACAACAACACCCCCTTAACTAGACCTGGAGAGCTGCAGGTGGAGAGAGACATGTCTGCACTCTGGACTGTGGTGAGACAACATCAACAGGAGAAAGAGCAGGAGCAGGAGAAGAACAGAGCACTAGAGGAGAGGATCAGAGTGCTGGAGGAGAAGGTGAGAACGATGACGGGTGACATTGAACAACCCATTAGAGAACAGCCCACCTCAGATCCTGGCCAAAGTCTCGACACCGCAGCAGAACAGTCCACCCTAGACCCTGACCATAGCCTCGACATCACACCCAGACAAACAAATGAAGAACCCCAAGCCCAGGGGACCCCAACCCCTCTGAGCAACCCCCCAGTCAGACACCCTGATAGCCCTCATGACGACCCCCCCACACCCACTGAGGACATACACAAGCCACAGATTGTACTCCTTATGGACTCAAACGGGAAATACATACGAAAATAAGAAAATAAACTTTTCCCCAAACACACAGTGTCTAAACTCTGGTGTCCAAACACCCAGCGCGCCCTAGACCTTCTGTCTGAGGACCAACTAGGATCACCCAGCCACATAATAATACACACAGGCACAAATGACCTGAGAACACAGCAGGAAAGGGTGGCCACAGCACTCAACGGAGAGACTGAAAAAGCTTCTTCTATTTTCCCCAACGCACAAGTGGCTATCTCCACCCTGCTACCACGAAGCGAAGACTTCCACCATACAGCGGGTAAACGCAAGTATTTCCCGTGACTGTGCATCAAAACCAAATGTCTACCTGGCCCACCACTCCACCCTGGACATGAACAGCCTTTACGACCAGGTCCACCTATACAAGGCAGCAGTGCCCACCTTCGCCCGGACCCTAAAGGATATCGCCCTCAACCGCGGACCCAACACCTCACACAGGAGCAACAGATCAACAGACACCCCGCCCAGACGAGCGAGACACTGTCCCAGACCAGAGAGAGAGAGAGAGAGAGAGAGAGAGAGAAAGAGAGAGACGAAGTGAGAGACGAAGTGAGAGAGGTGTAGACTTACTTGGTGGGGGGATGAGAGGTGGAGCCTGGCTGACGTTGGGAGGAGGGGGGAGGAAAGGGGGAGGAGGGATGTTAGGGGGGAGGGGGCCTGGGGGGAAGAAGGGGGGCATCTTGTTGGGGTTCTGCTCAGCGTCCGACGACGAGTGTTCCGAAATCACCTAGACAACGAAGAAACAGCCAATCACAACCAGGTATGAGTTTCAACAGCCAATGGGAATGGTTTCATTGATTTCCACGAAGGCTATGTCCTTTCACGTGTGTCCTGACCCCAGTATTACTACGATACCAGACTGAACTCCACGGTGCTTTAAAGAAACCTCCTTTATATAGAATATGGTGTGCTGTTGCTGTTGCTAAAGTGACTCTGGGTGTCGACATAAGCCTGGTTTTTAATAACATTAGGACTGTTTTCCTCAATAAATTAAAGACACGTTCCGGAAGATTTAAAACGACCTAGTTATTTTTGAAGCTCCAGTTTTGGACTTGATGTATGGCTCATTAAAAAATAGTTTTATACATGTTTTAATTTGTATGTTTAGCTCACATAAAAACACCTTCCTAATATTGAGTTGTGTGTGTACCTGGATGTTGTTCCCCTCCAGGTTGTGTGTGTGTACCTGGATGTTGTTCCCCTCCAGGTTGTGTGTGTGTGTACCTGGATGTTGTTCCCCTCCAGGTTGTGTGTGTGTGTGTGTACCTGGATGTTGTTCCCCTCCAGGTTGTGTGTGTGTGTGTACCTGGATGTTGTTCCCCTCCAGGTTGTGTGTGTGTACCTGGATGTTGTTCCCCTCTAGGTTGTGTGTGTGTGTACCTGGATGTTGTTCCCCTCCAGGTTGTGTGTGTGTGTGTGTACCTGGATGTTGTTCCCCTCCAGGTTGTGTGTGTGTGTGTGTACCTGGATGTTGTTCCCCTCCAGGTTGTGTGTGTGTGTGTGTACCTGGATGTTGTTCCCCTCCAGGTTGTGTGTGTGTGTGTACCTGGATGTTGTTCCCCTCCAGGTTGTGTGTGTGTGTGTACCTGGATGTTGTTCCCCTCCAGGTTGTGTGTGTGTGTGTGTACCTGGATGTTGTTCCCCTCCAGGTTGTGTGTGTGTGTGTGTGTACCTGGATGTTGTTCCCCTCCAGGTTGTGTGTGTGTGTGTACCTGGATGTTGTTCCCCTCCAGGTTGTGTGTGTGTGTGTACCTGGATGTTGTTCCCCTCCAGGTTGTGTGTGTGTGTGTACCTGGATGTTGTTCCCCTCCAGGTTGTGTGTGTGTGTGTACCTGGATGTTGTTCCCCTCCAGGTTGTGTGTGTGTGTGTACCTGGATGTTGTTCCCCTCCAGGTTGTGTGTGTGTGTACCTGGATGTTGTTCCCCTCCAGGTTATGTCTTCGTCTCCCCTCCACTCTGCTGATGGTAGCAGTCCCTCCTCCGATCACGTCTATGGTACCACTGGGCTTCCTGAACACACCCACACTTCCCATGTTAGTCATTGAGCAGACACTCTTATCCAGAGAGACTTACAGGAGTGGTTACATCAACAGATGTTTCACCTTGTCGGCTCTGGGATTTGAACCAGCGACCTTTCGGTTACTGGCCCAACGGCTCTTAACCGCTAGGCTACCTGCCACCTACTCACAGTCATTAAAGCTCAGTCTACAGTCTATACCCGCTACCAATTACAATACAATACACAGCCACATGACCAGATCACTACCTAACCACCACACCACACACAGATCAGTACCTAACCAGCACACCACAGATCAGTACCTAACCACCACACACAGATCAGTACCTAACCAGCACACACAGATCAGTACCTAACCACCACACCACACACAGATCGGTACCTAACCACCACACCCAGATCAGTACCTAACCAGCACACCACAGATCAGTACCTAACCAGCACACCACACACAGATCAGTACCTAACCACCACACCCAGATCAGTACCTAACCACCACACCCAGATCAGTACCTAACCACCACACCACACACAGATCAGTACCTAACCACCACACCACACACAGATCAGTACCTAACCGCCACACCCAGATCAGTACCTAACCACCACACACAGATCAGTACCTAACCACCACACCACAGATCAGTACCTAACCACCACACCCAGATCAGTACCTAACCACCACACCACACACAGATCAGTACCTAACCAGCACACCACACACAGATCAGTACCTAACCAGCACACCACAGATCGGTACCTAACCAGCACATCACACACAGATCAGTACCTAACCACCACACCCAGATCAGTACCTAACCACCACACCACACCACAGATCAGTACCTAACCAGCACACCACCAGTACCTAACCACCACACCACACACAGATCAGTACCTAACCACCACACCACACACAGATCAGTACCTAACCACCACACCACACACAGATCAGTACCTAACCACCACACCACACACAGATCAGTACCTAACCACCACACCCAGATCAGTACCTAACCACCGCACCACACACAGATCAGTACCTAACCACCGCACCACACACAGATCAGTACCTAACCGCCACACCACACACAGATCAGTACCTAACCGCCACACCACACACAGATCAGTACCTAACCACCACACCACACACAGATCAGTACCTAACCACCACACCACAGATCAGTACCTAACCACCACACCACACACAGATCAGTACCTAACCACCACACCACACACAGATCAGTACCTAACCACCACACCACACACAGATCAGTACCTGACCACCACACCACACACAGATCAGTACCTAACCACCACACCACACACATATCAGTACCTAACCACCACACCACACACAGATCAGTACCTAACCACCACACCACACACAGATCAGTACCTAACCGCCACACCACACACAGATCAGTACCTAACCACCACACCACAGATCAGTACCTAACCACCACACACAGATCAGTACCTAACCACCACACCACAGATCAGTACCTAACCACCACACCACACACAGATCAGTACCTAACCACCACACCACAGATCAGTACCTAACCACCACACACAGATCGGTACCTAACCACCACACCACAGATCAGTACCTAACCACCACACCACACACAGATCAGTACCTAACCACCACACACAGATCAGTACCTAACCACCACACCACACACAGATCAGTACCTAACCACCACACCACAGATCAGGACCTAACCGCCACACACAGATCAGTACCTAACCACCACACACAGATCAGTACCTAACCACCACACCACAGATCAGTACCTAACCACCACACACAGATCAGTACCTAACCACCACACCACAGATCAGTACCTAACCACCACACCACACACAGATCAGTACCTAACCACCACACCACACACAGATCAGTACCTAACCATCACACCACAGATCAGTACCTAACCACCACACCCCAGATCAGTACCTAACCACCACACCACAGATCAGTACCTAACCACCACACCCCAGATCAGTACCTAACCACCACACCCCAGATCAGTACCTAACCACCACACCCCAGATCAGTACCTAACCACCACACCACAGATCAGTACCTAACCACCACGCCACAGATCAGTACCTAACCACCACACCCCAGATCAGTACCTAACCACCACACCACAGATCAGTACCTAACCACCACACCACAGATCAGTACCTAACCACCACACCACAGATCAGTACCTAACCACCACACCACACACAGATCAGTACCTAACCACCACACCACAGATCAGTGACAGGACACTCATGTCAGAAAGGACAACACACAGCATTACTAGTACACATGATGTAGAATCTGTTATTACAGGTCTATAAAATGGTTATATCACCGTTCCCACACACACACACACACACACACTAGTACACACCAGATGAGTCAATGTGCATACATCTGTTGCATTGAAATGTGTTCATTGAAACTAATACGGCAAAGTGTATGTTGCCATGGTGATGAAGCCCGTTAAACTTAACGTTGCAGTGGTGACAATCGTAGGCTACCACGTTTTTGTGCCCCTAACGACGTGATGCGACTATGACGTTTTGTTACTAGTTTTACTGACTGAACGGGGGAACTCGGAAAAATGAATACATCTGAAAAATACTGTACATGGACGTATCATTTGTCTTATGTGAACAAAGCCCCATCCCACTTACGTATAGTAGGACATGTCCTGAACGGGGGGAGCAGTCCACTGAGGGGGGGAGATCCTACCATCGGAGGGGAGGAGGAGGAGGAAGGAGAGGAGGATGGGTAAAGGAAACAGTTACACCATCCCTCACACACACTCAATGGAAGTCATTCATGTGTACAGTGAGAAGACATTAAGGAAGCCTGTTTCTGTCCATGTGTGTCCACTGCCAGACTGTGTTTTGCCAAATCCTCTACCAGAGATAATACACGAGACTCTCTCTCTCTCTCATGTGTTACTGTCTCTTTACCGGTCCTAGGATAACCTTACCGTCTGTCTGTACCGGTCCTAGGATAACCTTACCGTCTGTCTGTACCGGTCCTAGGATAACCTTACCGTCTGTCTGTACCGGTCCTAGGATAACCTTACCGTCTGTCTGTACCGGTCCTAGGATAACCTTACCGTCTGTCTGTACCGGTCCTAGGATAACCTTACCGTCTGTCTGTACCGGTCCTAGGATAACCTTATCGTCTGTCTGTACCGGTCCTAGGATAACCTTACCGTCTGTCTGTACCGGTCCTAGGATAACCTTACCGTCTGTCTGTACCGTCCTAGGATAACCTTACCGTCTGTCTGTACCGGTCCTAGGATAACCTTATCGTCTGTCTGTACCGGTCCTAGGATAACCTTACCGTCTGTCTGTACCGGTCCTAGGATAACCTTACCGTCTGTCTGTACCGGTCCTAGGATAACCTTACCGTCTGTACCGGTCCTAGGATAACCTTACCGTCTGTACCGGTCCTAGGATAACCTTACCGTCTGTACCGGTCCTAGGATAATCTGTACCGGTCCTAGGATAACCTTACCGTCTGTACCGGTCCTAGGATAACCTTACCGTCCGTACCAGTCCTAGGATAACCTTACCGCCTGTCTATACCGGTCCTAGGATAACCTTACCGCCTGTCTGTACCGGTCCTAGGATAACCTTACCGTCTGTCTGTACCGGTCCTAGGATAACCTTACCGTCTGTCTGTACCGGTCCTAGGATAACCTTACCGTCTGTCTGTACCGGTCCTAGGATAACCTTACCGTCTGTCTGTACCGGTCCTAGGATAACCTTACCGTCTGTCTGTACCGGTCCTAGGATAACCTTACCGTCTGTACCGGTCCTAGGATAACCTTACCGTCTGTACCGGTCCTAGGATAACCTTACCGTCTGTACCAGTCCTAGGATAACCTTACCGTCTGTACAGGTCCTAGGATAACCTTACCGTCTGTACCGGTCCTAGGATAACCTTACCGTCTGTACCGGTCCTAGGATAACCTTACCGTCTGTACCGGTCCTAGGATAACCTTACCGTCTGTACCGGTCCTAGGATAACCTTACTGTCTGTACCGGTCCTAGGATAACCTTACCGTCTGTACCAGTCCTAGGATAACCTTACCGTCCGTCTGTACCAGTCCTAGGATAACCTTACCGCCTGTACCGGTCCTAGGATAACCTTACCGTCTGTCTGTACCGGTCCTAGGATAACCTT
This sequence comes from Coregonus sp. 'balchen', assembly GCA_902810595.1. Taxonomy (NCBI): domain Eukaryota; kingdom Metazoa; phylum Chordata; class Actinopteri; order Salmoniformes; family Salmonidae; genus Coregonus; species Coregonus sp. 'balchen'. Next base: position 9,773,218 of record LR778274.1, read on the forward strand.
ACCGTCTGTCTGTACCGGTCCTAGGATAACCTTACCGTCTGTCTGTACCGGTCCTAGGATAACCTTACCGTCTGTACCGGTCCTAGGATAACCTTACCGTCTGTCTGTACCGGTCCTAGGATAACCTTACCGTCTGTCTGTACCGGTCCTAGGATAACCTTACCGTCTGTACCGGTCCTAGGAAACCTTACCGTCTGTCTGTACCGGTTCCTAGGATAAACCTTACCGTCTGTCTGTACCGGTCCTAGGTAACCTTACCGTCTGGTACCGGTCCTAGGATAACCTTACCGTTCTGTCTGTACCGGTCCTAGGATAACCTTACCGTCTGTCTGTACCGGTCCTAGGATAACCTTTACGTCTGTACCAGTCCTAGGATAACCTTACCGTCTGTCTGTACCGGTCCTAGGATAACCTTACCGTCTGTACCGTCCTAGGATAACCTTACCGTCTGTACCAGTCCTAGGATAACCTTACCGTCTGTACCAGTTCCTAGGATAACCTTACCGTCTGTCTGTACCGGTCCTAGGATAACCTTACCGTCTGTACCGGTCCTAGGATAACCTTACCGTCTGTCTGTACCGGTCCTAGGATAACCTTACCGTCTGTACCGGTCCTAGGATAACCTTACCGTCTGTCTGTACCGGTCCTAGGATAACCTTACCGTCTGTCTGTACCGGTCCTAGGATAACCTTACCGTCTGTACCGGTCCTAGGATAACCTTACCGTCTGTCTGTACCGGTCCTAGGATAACCTTACCGTCTGTCTGTACCGGTCCTAGGATAACCTTACCGTCTGTACCGGTCCTAGGATAACCTTACCGTCTGTACCGGTCCTAGGATAATCTGTACCGGTCCTAGGATAACCTTACCGTCTGTACCGGTCCTAGGATAACCTTACCATCCGTACCAGTCCTAGGATAACCTTACCGTCTGTACCGGTCCTAGGATAACCTTACCGTCTTTATTACGGTCCTAGGATAACCTTACCGTCTATACCGGTCCTAGGATAACCTTACCGTCTGTCTGTACCAGTCCTAGGATAACCTTACCGTCTGTACCGGTCCTAGGATAACCTTACCGTCTGTACCGGTCCTAGGATAACCTTACCGTCTGTACCGGTCCTAGGATAACCTTACCGTCTGTCTGTACCAGTCCTAGGATAACCTTACCGTCTGTACCAGTCCTAGGATAACCTTACCGTCTGTACCAGTCCTAGGATAACCTTACCGTCTGTCTGTACCGGTCCTAGGATAACCTTACCGTCTGTACCGTCCTAGGATAACCTTACCGTCTGTACCAGTCCTAGGATAACCTTACCGTCTGTACCAGTCCTAGGATAACCTTACCGTCTGTCTGTACCGGTCCTAGGATAACCTTACCGTCTGTACCGGTCCTAGGATAACCTTACCGTCTGTCTGTACCGGTCCTAGGATAACCTTACCGTCTGTACCGGTCCTAGGATAACCTTACTGTTCTTCATCTGATGGCCTGTGTGCAGCTCTTACCTGTTAGTGTTCATGTTCATGGATGACTTGTAGAGGCTGGCTGGAGAGGGGAAGTCAGGTTTGGACGTGTGGATGGGTAAACCCACTTCCTTCTCATTCCCTGTCCTGCCCTGCTGAACCTGAGGGGGAATAGAATAGGACATCTTTAGCTTTACAACATCTTGGGTTTGACCATTTGACAGTAGTAGGCCATCTTTAAATGGATATCTTGGTTTTAAAACAGCTCTGGTTTGATCTGTTTTACACTGATTATCATATGGCAATTCAATGAGGGAGAGAGAAAGAAGGGAATTGAGAGGAGGAGAGAAGGAAGGCAATTGAGAGAAAGGGAGATCAGAAAATGAGAGAGAGAGAGAGGGGGGGGCATTGTTGGGTAAGATGTCTATTTCACCAGCCACGTTGGCGGATGGCCAGGGCTCCAGTGTGAGCATTTCACTTACATTGTGAATAAAAAGTCAAGTACGATCACATTTATAGCAAAATAAATGCTGCAGTAGCTGTTTAAGTAATTCTGCCGTTTTGTTCCATAGGACTACGAATCCCATTTCCCAACACGCGCAGCAACACTGCCTGGCTGGGGGGCTGCCTGGCTGGGGGGCTGCCTGGCTGCCTGGCTGGGGGGCTGCCTGGCTGGGGGGCTGCCTGGCTGGGAGGCTGCCTGGCTGGGAGGCTGCCTGGCTGGGGGGCTGCCTGGCTGGGGGGCTGCCTGGCTGGGGGGCTGCCTGGCTGGGAGGCTGCCTGGCTGGGAGGCTGCCTGGCTGTGGGGCTGCCTGGCTGGGAGGCTGCCTGGCTGGGAGGCTGCCTGGCTGGGAGGCTGCCTGGCTGGGGGGCTGCCTGGCTGGGAGGCTGCCTGGCTGGGGGGCTGCCTGGCTGGGAGGCTGCCTGGCTGGGGGGCTGCCTGGCTGGGGGGCTGCCTGGCTGGGAGGCTGCCTGGCTGGGGGGCTGCCTGGCTGGGGGGCTGCCTGGCTGGGGGGCTGCCTGGCTGGGAGGCTGCCTGGCTGGGGGGCTGCCTGGCTGGGGGGCTGCCTGGCTGGGGGGCTGCCTGGCTGCTGGCTGGGGGGCTGCCTGGCTGGGGGGCTGCCTGGCTGGGAGGCTGCCTGGCTGGGAGGCTGCCTGGCTGGGGGGCTGCCTGGCTGGGAGGCTGCCTGGCTGGGGGGCTGCCTGGCTGGGAGGCTGCCTGGCTGCCTGGCTGGGAGGCTGCCTGGCTGGGGGGCTGCCTGGCTGGGAGGCTGCCTGGCTGGGAGGCTGCCTGGCTGGGGGGCTGCCTGGCTGGGGGGCTGTGCGTACAGAGTGAAGTGCTAAGTGAAATATTATTTCTTAGAAGCACAGAGCATAAAAAGTATGTTACATTTACTTAAAACTAAAGTCTACTAAAGTGAGACTTTGTCCTCGTGTTTCTTGGCTATTTACTAGTGATGAAGGACAAAAAATATATATAGACAGTTACATATCGGGATATTATTTTTAATGATTATCGTATACATTTTCAAAATATCGCAATATTATTTTTTGCTGTAGTTGGTTGTACGTGCACCAAATCTCCAGTATTTTTCTTTCATAGCTTGTTCTCCATCTCCTTATTAAATAGGGAGCCAATTTGTTTTCAGGCCTTTTATATCCATGACTGATCAAAACTCTCTAATGCCTCTCTTGTCTCTCTGCAGCAAACATAAAGTGAGCAATATGTTTGGAACATCGAATCGCAATACATCATCCTGAGACTCGCAAATCGGCCCAAGTATCGTGACAATATCGTATCGTGAGGTCCCTGGCAATTCCCAGCCCTAATACACAGAACAAAAATATAAACGCAACATGTAAAGTGTTGGTCCTATGTTTCATGAGCTGAAATAAAAAGATCCTATAAATTTTCCGTGTGCACAAAAAGCTTATTTCTCTCAAATGTTGTGCACAAATTTGTTTACATCCCTGTTAGTGAGCATTTCTCCTTTGCTAAGATAATCCATCCACCTGACAGGTGTGGCTGATTAAACAGCATGATCATTACACAGGTGCACCTTGTGCAGGGGACAAAAGGCCACTCTAAAATGTGCAGTTTTGTCACACAACACAATGCCACAGATGTCTTATGTTTTGAGGGAGCATGCAATTGGCATGCTGACCGCAGCAATGTCCACCAGAGCTGTTGCCAGAGAATTGAATGTTCATTTCTCTACCATAAGCCGCCTCCAACGTTGCTTTAGAGAATTTGGCAGTGCGTCCAACCGGTCTCAGAACAGCAGACCACGTGTATGGCGTCGTGTGGGCGAGCGGTTTGTTGATATGAAGGAGATGTTGTGTCTTACAGTGATTTAGCTGGTAGTGGAGGAGATGTGTCTTACAGTGATTTAGCTGGTAGTGGAGGAGATGTTGTATCATACAGTGATTTAGCTGGTAGTGGAGGAGATGTTGTGTCTTACAGTGATTTAGCTGGTAGTGGAGGAGATGTGTCTTACAGTGATTTAGCTGGTAGTGGAGGAGATGTTGTATCATACAGTGATTTAGCTGGTAGTGGAGGAGATGTGTCTTACAGTGATTTAGCTGGTAGTGGAGGAGATGTTGTATCATACAGTGATTTAGCTGGTAGTGGAGGAGATGTGTCTTACAGTGATTTAGCTGGTAGTGGAGGAGATGTTGTGACTTACAGTGATTTAGCTGGTAGTGGAGGAGATGTTGTGTCTTACAGTGATTTAGCTGGTAGTGGAGGAGATGTTGTGTCTTACAGTGATTTAGCTGGTAGTGGAGGAGATGTTGTGTCTTAGTGATTTAGCTGGTAGTGGAGGAGATGTTGTATCATACAGTGATTTAGCTGGTAGTGGAGGAGATGTGTCTTACAGTGATTTAGCTGGTAGTGGAGGAGATGTTGTGTCTTACAGTGATTTAGCTGGTAGTGGAGGAGATGTTGTATCATACAGTGATTTAGCTGGTAGTGGAGGAGATGTGTCTTACAGTGATTTAGCTGGTAGTGGAGGAGATGTGTCTTACAGTGATTTAGCTGGTAGTGGAGGATATGTTGTGTCTTACAGTGATTTAGCTGGTAGTGGAGGAGATGTGTCTTACAGTGATTTAGCTGGTAGTGATGTTGTGTCTTACAGTGATTTAGCTGGTAGTGGAGGAGATGTTGTATCTTACAGTGATTTAGCTGGTAGTGGAGGAGATGTTGTGTCTTACAGTGATTTAGCTGGTAGTGATGTTGTATCTTACAGTGATTTAGCTGGTAGTGGAGGAGATGTTGTATCTTACAGTGATTTAGCTGGTAGTGGAGCAGATGTGTCTTACAGTGATTTAGCTGGTAGTGGAGGAGATGTTGTGTCATACAGTGATTTAGCTGGTAGTGGAGGAGATGTTGTATCTTACAGTGATTTAGCTGGTAGTGGAGGAGATGTTGTGTCATACAGTGATTTAGCTGGTAGTGGAGGAGATGTTGTGTCATACAGTGATTTAGCTGGTAGTGGAGGAGATGTTGTATCTTACAGTGATTTAGCTGGTAGTGGAGGAGAAGTTGTGTCTTACAGTGATTTAGCTGGTAGTGGAGGAGATGTTGTGTCTTAGTGATTTAGCTGGTAGTGGAGGAGATGTTGTATCATACAGTGATTTAGCTGGTAGTGGAGGAGATGTGTCTTACAGTGATTTAGCTGGTAGTGGAGGAGATGTGTCTTACAGTGATTTAGCTGGTAGTGGAGGAGATGTGTCTTACAGTGATTTAGCTGGTAGTGATGTTGTGTCTTACAGTGATTTAGCTGGTAGTGGAGGAGATGTTGTATCTTACAGTGATTTAGCTGGTAGTGGAGGAGATGTTGTGTCTTACAGTGATTTAGCTGGTAGTGATGTTGTATCTTACAGTGATTTAGCTGGTAGTGGAGGAGATGTTGTATCTTACAGTGATTTAGCTGGTAGTGGAGCAGATGTGTCTTACAGTGATATAGCTGGTAGTGGAGGAGATGTTGTGTCATACAGTGATTTAGCTGGTAGTGGAGGAGATGTTGTATCTTACAGTGATTTAGCTGGTAGTGGAGCAGATGTGTCTTACAGTGATTTAGCTGGTAGTGGAGGAGATGTGTCATACAGTGATTTAGCTGGTAGTGGAGGAGATGTTGTATCTTACAGTGATTTAGCTGGTAGTGGAGGAGATGTTGTATCTTACAGTGATTTAGCTGGTAGTGGAGGAGATGTTGTATCTTACAGTGATTTAGCTGGTAGTGGAGGAGATGTTGTATCATACAGTGATTTAGCTGGTAGTGATGTTGTATCTTACAGTGATTTAGCTGGTAGTGGAGGATATGTGTCTTACAGTGATTTAGCTGGTAGTGGAGCAGATGTCTTACAGTGATTTAGCTGGTAGTGATGTTGTATCTTACAGTGATTTAGCTGGTAGTGGAGGAGATGTTGTATCTTACAGTGATTTAGCTGGTAGTGGAGGAGATGTTGTGTCTTACAGTGATTTAGCTGGTAGTGGAGGAGATGTGTCTTACAGTGATTTAGCTGGTAGTGGAGGAGATGTTGTATCATACAGTGATTTAGCTGGTAGTGGAGGAGATGTTGTATCATACAGTGATTTAGCTGGTAGTGGAGGAGATGTGTCTTACAGTGATTTTGCTGGTAGTGGAGGAGATGTTGTATCTTACAGTGATTTAGCTGGTAGTGGAGGAGATGTTGTATCATACAGTGATTTAGCTGGTAGTGGAGGAGATGTTGTATCATACAGTGATTTAGCTGGTAGTGATGTTGTATCTTACAGTGATTTAGCTGGTAGTGGAGGATATGTGTCTTACAGTGATTTAGCTGGTAGTGGAGCAGATGTCTTACAGTGATTTAGCTGGTAGTGATGTTGCATCTTACAGTGATTTAGCTGGTAGTGGAGGAGATGTTGTATCTTACAGTGATTTAGCTGGTAGTGGAGGAGATGTTGTGTCTTACAGTGATTTAGCTGGTAGTGGAGGAGATGTGTCTTACAGTGATTTAGCTGGTAGTGGAGGAGATGTTGTATCATACAGTGATTTAGCTGGTAGTGGAGGAGATGTTGTGTCTTACAGTGATTTTGCTGGTGGTGGAGGAGATGTTGACGACCTCCAGGCCCATCCTCAGCCTCTTCTGTTTGTCACAGTAGGCCTTCCACGTGTCCTCGTTGAACCCGTAGTTAAAGTAGTCAGACAGGTCCGCACCTACACACACACACACACAGACACACACACACACACACAATTGGTTTCATTTTACAAAAGTCAGAATAACACAAACTCCTACCAAGACTCTCAGTCTAAAACCTGGACCAATCAGAAAGGTACCCCACACACACACTCAGAAACACACAGTAACACGTACCTGGTTTCCTCCAGGGTTTCTCCTCGAATGACTCCATGTCCACCTCCAGTACTGGGACTCCATTGATGTTGCCTGGGGCCTCCAGATCCACACCCTTCAACTTGTTCCCTACTAGAAAAAAACATTTATAATATATATCAGTATTAAAATATACTGAGACATTTAGTAAATCAATAAAAATAGCATCAACTACAGTTACACCGTCTAATTCCACTTAACTGCCCAATACATGGTGGTGGAATGGACACATCAAGACATGGTGGAATGGACACATCAAGACATGGCGGAATGGACACATCAAGACATGGTGGAATGGACACATCAAGACATGGTGGAATGGACACATCAAGACATGGTGGAATGGACACGTCAAGACATGGCGGAATGGACACATCAAGACATGGCGGAATGGACACATCAAGACATGGTGGAATGGACACATCAAGACATGGTGGAATGGACACATCAAGACATGGTGGAATGGACACATCAAGACATGGTGGAATGGACACATCAAGACATGGTGGAATGGACACATCAAGACATGGTGGAATGGACACATCAAGACATGGTGGAATGGACACGTCAAGACATGGTGGAATGGACACATCAAGACATGGTGGAATGGACACATCAAGACATGGTGGAATGGACACATCAAGACATGGTGGCGGAATGGACACGTCAAGACATGGTGGAATGGACACATCAAGACATGGTGGAATGGACACGTGGCAGCAGGTAGCTTAGTGGTTAAGAGCGTTGTGCCAGTAACCGAAAGGTCGCTGGTTCTAATCCCCGAGCCGACTACGTGAAAAATCTGTCGATGTGCCCTTGAGCAAGGCACTTAACCCTAATTGCTCCTGTAAGTCGCTCTGGATAAGACACACATATCAATACATGGTGGTGGGAATGGACACATATCAATACATGGTGGTGGGAATGGACACATATCAATACATGGTGGTGGGAATGGACACATATCAATACATGGTGGTGGGAATGGACACATATCAATACATGGTGGTGGGAATGGACACATATCAATACATGGTGGTGGGAATGGACACATATCAATACATGGTGGTGGGAATGGACACGTATCAATACATGGTGGTGGGAATGGACACGTATCAATACATGGTGGTGGGAATGGACACGTATCAATACATGGTGGTGGGAATGGACACGTATCAATACATGATGGTGGGAATGGACACGTATCAATACATGGTGGTGGGAATGGACACGTATCAATACATGGTGGTGGGAATGGACACATATCAATACATGGTGGTGGGAATGGACACATATCAATACATGGTGGTGGGAATGGACACATATCAATACATGGTGGTGGGAATGGACACATATCAATACATGGTGGTGGGAATGGACACATATCAATACATGATGGTGGGAATGGACACATATCAATACATGGTGGTGGGAATGGACACATATCAATACATGGTGGTGGGAATGGACACATATCAATACATGGTGGTGGGAATGGACACATATCAATACATGATGGTGGGAATGGACACATATCAATACATGATGGTGGGAATGGACACATATCAATACATGATGGTGGGAATGGACACATATCAATACATGATGGTGGGAATGGACACGTATCAATACATGATGGTGGGAATGGACACATATCAATACATGGTGGTGGGAATGGACACATATCAATAAATGATGGTGGGAATGGACACATATCAATACATGGTGGTGGGAATGGACACATATCAATACATGGTGGTGGGAATGGACACATATCAATACATGGTGGTGGGAATGGACACATATCAATACATGGTGGTGGGAATGGACACATATCAATACATGGTGGTGGGAATGGACACATATCAATACATGGTGGTGGGAGGAATGGACACATATCAATACATGGTGGTGGGAATGGACACATATCAATACATGGTGGTGGGAATGGACACATATCAATACATGGTGGTGGGAATGGACACATATCAATACATGGTGGTGGGAATGGACACATATCAATACATGGTGGTGGGAATGGACACATATCAATACATGGTGGTGGGAATGGACACATATCAATACATGGTGGTGGGAATGGACACATATCAATACATGGTGGTGGGAATGGACACATATCAATACATGGTGGTGGGAATGGACACATATCAATACATGGTGGTGGGAATGGACACATATCAATACATGGTGGTGGGAATGGACACATATCAATACATGGTGGTGGGAATGGACACATATCAATACATGGTGGTGGGAATGGACACATATCAATACATGGTGGTGGGAATGGACACATATCAATACATGGTGGTGGGAATGGACACATATCAATACATGGTGGTGGGAATGGACACATATCAATACATGGTGGTGGGAATGGACACATATCAATACATGGTGGTGGGAATGGACACATATCAATACATGGTGGTGGGAATGGACACATATCAATACATGGTGGTGGGAATGGACACATATCAATACATGGTGGTGGGAATGGACACATATCAATACATGGTGGTGGGAATGGACACATATCAATACATGGTGGTGGGAATGGACACATATCAATACATGGTGGTGGGAATGGACACATATCAATACATGGTGGTGGGAATGGACACATATCAATACATGGTGGTGGGAATGGACACATATCAATACATGGTGGTGGGAATGGACACATATCAATACATGGTGGTGGGAATGGACACATATCAATACATGGTGGTGGGAATGGACACATATCAATACATGGTGGTGGGAATGGACACATATCAATACATGGTGGTGGGAATGGACACATATCAATACATGGTGGTGGGAATGGACACATATCAATACATGGTGGTGGGAATGGACACATATCAATACATGGTGGTGGGAATGGACACATATCAATACATGGTGGTGGGAATGGACACATATCAATACATGGTGGTGGGAATGGACACATATCAATACATGGTGGTGGGAATGGACACATATCAATACATGGTGGTGGGAATGGACACATATCAATACATGGTGGTGGGAATGGACACATATCAATACATGGTGGTGGGAATGGACACATATCAATACATGGTGGTGGGAATGGACACATATCAATACATGGTGGTGGGAATGGACACATATCAATACATGGTGGTGGGAATGGACACATATCAATACATGGTGGTGGGAATGGACACATATCAATACATGGTGGTGGGAATGGACACATATCAATACATGGTGGTGGGAATGGACACATATCAATACATGGTGGTGGGAATGGACACATATCAATACATGGTGGTGGGAATGGACACATATCAATACATGGTGGTGGGAATGGACACATATCAATACATGGTGGTGGGAATGGACACATATCAATACATGGTGGTGGGAATGGACACATATCAATACATGGTGGTGGGAATGGACACATATCAATACATGGTGGTGGGAATGGACACATATCAATACATGGTGGTGGGAATGGACACATATCAATACATGGTGGTGGGAATGGACACATATCAATACATGGTGGTGGGAATGGACACATATCAATACATGGTGGTGGGAATGGACACATATCAATACATGGTGGTGGGAATGGACACATATCAATACATGGTGGTGGGAATGGACACATATCAATACATGGTGGTGGGAATGGACACATATCAATACATGGTGGTGGGAATGGACACATATCAATACATGGTGGTGGGAATGGACACATATCAATACATGGTGGTGGGAATGGACACATATCAATACATGGTGGTGGGAATGGACACATATCAATACATGGTGGTGGGAATGGACACATATCAATACATGGTGGTGGGAATGGACACATATCAATACATGGTGGTGGGAATGGACACATATCAATACATGGTGGTGGGAATGGACACATATCAATACATGGTGGTGGGAATGGACACATATCAATACATGGTGGTGGGAATGGACACATATCAATACATGGTGGTGGGAATGGACACATATCAATACATGGTGGTGGGAATGGACACATATCAATACATGGTGGTGGGAATGGACACATATCAATACATGGTGGTGGGAATGGACACATATCAATACATGGTGGTGGGAATGGACACATATCAATACATGGTGGTGGGAATGGACACATATCAATACATGGTGGTGGGAATGGACACATATCAATACATGGTGGTGGGAATGGACACATATCAATACATGGTGGTGGGAATGGACACATATCAATACATGGTGGTGGGAATGGACACATATCAATACATGGTGGTGGGAATGGATTCCCAGTACTGGCCTGGACATGGCGGTGGGACACATCATTACATAGTGGTAGAATGGACACATATATTAGCCTGTACGATACATTTTCCACTCCATGTAGGGTCTATGTAAAGTCAAGTGCACAGGACAGGTGGTGGACGGGAATACCACAGTACCTGTTCCGTAGGGTCTGGCTCCTGCTGTCTTTATGTTCAGGTTAACAGGAGCCACTCCATACGTTCTACAACAACAAAACCAGACATGTCAACAACAACATCACAATACAACGCTACAGCGTCAAAGGCTGTGAAATACAATAGATGAATTCAGGCTCCTCAGTTGTACTTGAGACCCCTTATCTGGGAATAATAAGGTCAGATCGGCTTAGACATTACGGGTGAACTATCCCTTTAAAGACATTATGGGAGAACTATCCCTTTAAAGACAGTAGGGTGAACTATCCCTTTAAAGACAGCAGGGTGAACGATCCCTTTAAAGACAGTAGGGTGAACTATCCCTTTAAAGACAGTAGGATGAACTATCACTTTAAAAGACACATACGTGTACTGTGGGGCTCCGGTCTTGATGTCTCCGATGGTGACACGAACATCATCGTCATCATCGTCACTGTCGCTATCACTGTCATCATCATCTCCTGGCTCCTTCTCCTGAGAGAGAGAGGGGGAGAAGAGCGAGAGATGGAAAAAGAGACAGAGATGAAAAAAAGACAGAGAGACCTGAAACCACATCAGAACCCATCTCCTCCACACATAACACAGCACAGCCTGGAGTGTTTCCAGACCAAGTGAAACTCCAGGCCGTACTTAAAAACACAAAGCCCAAGTCATCCCGCCTCGCACATACAACGATAGGAGAAACACTGCAGATCGGTCCCAAATGGCACCCTATACCCTTTATAGTGCACTACTCCGGTCAAAAGTAGTGCACTACAGGGGAATAGGGTGCCTTTTGGGACCGACTGGAGCAGAGGTCTTACCTGAGCTTCCACTCCGTTGCCCGTAGTAACCGCCTCATCTGACTCTGGAGCAGGAGCACTGAGGATGGAAATATCATCAACACATTCAGACTGGAGCACCGAGGATGGAAATATCATCAACACATTCAGACTGGAGCACTGAGGATGGAAATATCATCAACACATTCAGACTGGAGCACTGAGGATGGAAATATCATCAACACATTCAGACTGGAGCACTGAGGATGGAAATATCATCAACACATTCAGACTGGAGCACTGAGGATGGAAATATCATCAACACATTCAGACTGGAGCACTGAGGATGGAAATATCATCAACACATTCAGACTGGAGCACTGAGGATGGAAATATCATCAACACATTCAGACTGGAGCACTGAGGATGGAAATATCATCAACACATTCAGACTGGAGCACTGAGGAAACATCATCAACACATTCAGACTGGAGCACTGAGGATGGAAATATCATCAACACATTCAGACTGGAGCACCGAGGATGGAAATATCATCAACACATTCAGACTGGAGCACTGAGGATGGAAATATCATCAACACATTCAGACTGGAGCACTGAGGATGGAAATATCATCAACACATTCAGACAGGAGCACTGAGGATGGAAATATCATCAACACATTCAGACTGGAGCACTGAGGATGGAAATATCATCAACACATTCAGACTGGAGCACTGAGGATGGAAATATCATCAACACATTCAGACTGGAGCACTGAGGATGGAAATATCATCAACACATTCAGACTGGAGCACTGAGGATGGAAATATCATCAACACATTCAGACTGGAGCACTGAGGATGGAAATATCATCAACACATTCAGACTGGAGCACTGAGGATGGAAATATCATCAACACATTCAGACTGGAGCACTGAGGATGGAAATATCATCAACACATTCAGACTGGAGCACTGAGGATGGAAATATCATCAACACATTCAGACTGGAGCACTGAGGATGGAAATATCATCAACACATTCAGACTGGAGCACTGAGGATGGAAATATCATCAACACATTCAGACTGGAGCACTGAGGATGGAAATATCATCAACACATTCAGACTGGAGCACTGAGGATGGAAATATCATCAACACATTCAGACTGGAGCACTGAGGATGGAAATATCATCAACACATTCAGACTGGAGCACTGAGGATGGAAATATCATCAACACATTCAGACTGGAGCACTGAGGATGGAAATATCATCAACACATTCAGACTGGAGCACTGAGGATGGAAATATCATCAACACATTCAGACTGGAGCACTGAGGATGGAAATATCATCAACACATTCAGACTGGAGCACTGAGGATGGAAATATCATCAACACATTCAGACTGGAGCACTGAGGATGGAAATATCATCAACACATTCAGACTGGAGCACTGAGGATGGAAATATCATCAACACATTCAGACTGGAGCACTGAGGATGGAAATATCATCAACACATTCAGACTGGAGCACTGAGGATGGAAATATCATCAACACATTCAGACTGGAGCACTGAGGATGGAAATATCATCAACACATTCAGACTGGAGCACTGAGGATGGAAATATCATCAACACATTCAGACTGGAGCACTGAGGATGGAAATATCATCAACACATTCAGACTGGAGCACTGAGGATGGAAATATCATCAACACATTCAGACTGGAGCACTGAGGATGGAAATATCATCAACACATTCAGACTGGAGCACTGAGGATGGAAATATCATCAACACATTCAGACTGGAGCACTGAGGATGGAAATATCATCAACACATTCAGACTGGAGCACTGAGGATGGAAATATCATCAACACATTCAGACTGGAGCACTGAGGATGGAAATATCATCAACACATTCAGACTGGAGCACTGAGGATGGAAATAGCATCAACACATTCAGACTGGAGCACTGAGGATGGAAATATCATCAACACATTCAGACTGGAGCACTGAGGATGGAAATATCATCAACACATTCAGACTGGAGCACTGAGGATGGAAATATCATCAACACATTCAGACTGGAGCACTGAGGATGGAAATATCATCAACACATTCAGACTGGAGCACTGAGGATGGAAATAGCATCAACACATTCAGACTGGAGCACTGAGGATGGAAATATCATCAACACATTCAGACTGGAGCACTGAGGATGGAAATATCATCAACACATTCAGACTGGAGCACTGAGGATGGAAATATCATCAACACATTCAGACTGGAGCACTGAGGATGGAAATATCATCAACACATTCAGACTGGCGCACTGAGGGTGGAAATATCATCAACACATTCAGACTGGAGCACTGAGGATGGAAATATCATCAACACATTCAGACTGGAGCACTGAGGATGGAAATATCATCAACACATTCAGACTGGAGCACTGAGGATGGAAATATCATCAACACATTCAGACTGGAGCACTGAGGATGGAAATATCATCAACACATTCAGACTGGCGCACTGAGGATGGAAATATCATCAACACATTCAGACTGGAGCACTGAGGATGGAAATATCATCAACACATTCAGACTGGAGCACTGAGGATGGAAATATCATCAACACATTCAGACTGGAGCACTGAGGATGGAAATATCATCAACACATTCAGACTGGAGCACTGAGGATGGAAATATCATCAACACATTCAGACTGGAGCACTGAGGATGGAAATATCATCAACACATTCAGACTGGAGCACCGAGGATGGAAATATCATCAACACATTCAGACTGGAGCACTGAGGATGGAAATATCATCAACACATTCAGACTGGAGCACCGAGGATGGAAATATCATCAACACATTCAGACTGGAGCACTGAGGATGGAAATATCATCAACACATTCAGACTGGAGCACTGAGGATGGAAATATCATCAACACATTCAGACTGGATCACTGAGGATGGAAATATCATCAACACATTCAGACTGGAGCACTGAGGATGGAAATATCATCAACACATTCTGACACATCCTGTAGACAATACAACTGAGAAGTGGAGACAACTCAGTAACACGTTTAGACACAAACGGGTGGAAACTCACCTGACAGCTGCGGTTAGTTTGGCCTCTTCCTCCTCAGCTTTCTCATCATCATCTAGAAGGGAAACGACCATTCATTAACTAACGGTTAAAGGTCAACAATAAGTCACATATTACAATATCTACCTAGTTATATAACTTACATAGCTAGCAAGGTAGCCACGCTTGTTCTTTCAGATGATAAATGCAAACTAACCATTCTGCAAGTAGCTAGCTAGCTAACGTTATATCCAATGCTTCTGTCCATTGTATTTTCCACATAACGGTAGCTAGCTGGCTAACTACAAACTGAGCAAAGTGCAATCCTGAAGGATATGCTGTAACGTTGGCTTGATTGCATGTTTACAATGAAGCTAGGCCAAGACACATGCAGCACCACGGCTTATGCGTTAGCTAGCTACAGTAACTACTTTGCTAATTAGCTAGCAAATGTGCTAACGCTTTGCAATTGTAGCTAGTTGCATGTGGCTTAGTTATAACTCGAACAACTTAGCTAATGTTTTATTCATTGTAACACCTCTTTACCTCCGTAGAGCCACTCTTCTTCCTCGTCTCCGGCTTCTCCGGCATCTCCCGCACTCGCGTCGGCCGGGGTTGTTTTGTCTGCCGCTTCTTCCGCAGACATCTTCTTTAGCAAGTGGTAAGAAAGTGCCTTTCACGAAGATCGCAACTCTGTTTTCCAGCTAGCTAGCTAGCTAACGAAACAACCCGGATAGTAGTAAACGCACAAGACAAAGTTTCAAAACAGCACAAGTCGACATAAATTATTGTACTATCTTGAAACGCGGAAAATATCCACTTCATACATTTTGATCTCGACGAGCGAGCGGCGGACAGTGTGCCCGGAAGTAATCGTTCTACAGAGGGCACTCGAACTGTGTTCCTATTGGTCTAGCGAACTGTGTTCCTATTGGTCTAGCGAACGGTGTTCCTATTGGTCTAGCGAGAATCTGTTCGCGGACGTCAAAATCGTACGGTTCATGCGCATTTGGCGCGCGAAGTCGAATGGAGTAACGTTTTATAGACGCAAGAGGGCGACATAATATCAATCATATTTTTTGGGGGGGGGACGTCGCATGAAGTTGTTTTTATTATTGAAGGACAACGCAGCACACCACTCCCTCCCTGGAATACATCTCCTTGTTATTTTGTTTCATCACAACAATTATGTGTTGATAAATACACCATTGGTGACTACATTGTGGACAATCTATTCTGCTATTGTTGTATACGCTATACCCGTATGCTAATCCTGTATACACTTTTTATAGCGTCCCACACAAACATGCAAGACTCCCTTTATAGACTGTAGCTGTTCTCCCCTGCCCTGACACCAGTGTTAGTAACAGACATAGGAAGGCATAGAGACGACATAGAGACTACATAAGGAGACATAGTGAGACCAGGTACTTAGGCCAGGTGTTAGTCAGACAGTCAGAGACACAGAAAGAATACATTGAGACTACATTATAAACCATAAGGGATACATAGAGACTACATTAGAAGACCTAGACTACATTAGAAGCCATAAGGGATACATAGACTACATTAGAAGCCATAAGGGATACATAGACTACATTAGAAGCCATAAGGAATACATAGACTACATTAGAAGACATAAGGGATACATAGACTACATTAGAAGACATAAGGAATACATAGACTACATTAGAAGACATAGACTACATTAGAAGCCATAAGGGATACATAGACTACATTAGAAGCCATAAGGAATACATAGACTACATTAGAAGACATAAGGGATACATAGACTACATTAGAAGACATAAGGGATACATAGACTACATTAGAAGCCATAAGGGATACATATACTACATTAAAAGACATAAGGAATACATAGACTACATTAGAAGCAGTAAGGGATACATATACTACATTAAAAGACATAAGGAATACATAGACTACATTAGAAGCCATAGACTACATTAGAAGCCATAAGGGATACATAGACTACATTAGAAGCCATAAGGGATACATAGACTACATTAGAAGCCATAAGGGATACATAGACTACATTAGAAGCCATAAGGGATACATAGACTACATTAGAAGACATAGACTACATTAGAAGCCATAAGGGATACATAGACTACATTAGAACCCATAAGGGATACATAGACTACATTAGAAGCCATAAGGGATACATAGACTACATTAGAAGCCATAAGGAATACATAGACTACATTAGAAGCCATAAGGAATACATAGACTACATTAGAAGCCATAAGGGATACATAGACTACATTAGAAGCCATAAGGGATACATAGACTACATTAGAAGACATAAGGAATACATAGACTACATTAGAAGCCATAAGGGATACATAGACTACATTAGAAGCCATAAGGGATACATAGACTACATTAGAAGCCATAAGGGATACATAGACTACATTAGAAGCCATAAGGAATACATAGACTACATTAGAAGCCATAAGGGATACATAGACTACATTAGAAGACATAGACTACATTAGAAGACATAAGGGATACATAGACTACAGTTAAAGTCGGAAGTTTACATACACTTAGGTTGGAGTCATTAAAAGTAGTTTTTCAACCACTCCACACATTCTTTGTTAACAAACTATAGTTTTGGCAAGTCGGTTAGGACATCTACTTTGTGCATGACACAAGTAATTTTTCCAACAATTGTTTACAGACATATAATTTCACTTATAATTCACTGTATCACAATTCCAGTGGGTCAGAAGTTTACATACAGTAAGTTCACTGTGCCTTTAAACAGCTTGGAAAATTCCAGAAAATGATGTCATGGCTTTAGAAGCTTCTGATAGGCTAATTGACATCATTTGAGTCAAGGTGTACCTGTGGAGGTATTTCAAGGCCTACCTTCAAACTCAGTGCCTCTTTGTTTGACATCATGGGAAAATCAAAAGACCTCAGAAAAATAATTGTAGACCTCCACAAGTCTGGTTCATCCTTGGGAGCAATTTCCTAATGCCTGAAGGTACCACGTTCATCTGTTCAAACAATAGTACGCAAGTATAAACACCATGGGACCACGCAGCCGTCATACTGCTCAGGAAGGAGACGCGTTCTGTTTCCTAGAGATTAACGTACTTTGGTGCGAAAAGTGCAAATCAATCCCAGAACAACAGCAAAGGACCTTGTGAAGATGCTGGAGGAAACAGGTACAAAAGTATTTATATCCACAGTAAAACGAGTCCTATTTCGACATAACCTGAAAGGCCGCTTAGCAAGGAAGAAGCCACTGCTCCAAAACTGCCATAAAAAAGCCAGACTACGGTTTGCAACTGCACATGGGGACAAAGATCGTACTTTTATGAGAAATATCCTCTGGTCTGATTAAACAAATGTATAACTGTTTGGCCATAATGCCATCGTTATGTTTGGAGGAAAAAGGGGGTAGCTTGCAAGCCGAAGAACACCATCCCAACCGTGAAGCAAGGGGGTGGCGGCATCATGCTGTGGGGGTGCTTTGCTGCAGGAGGGACTGGTGCACTTCACAAAATAGATGGCATCATGAGGAAGGAAAATGATGTGGATATATTGAAGCAACATCTCAAGACATCAGTCAGGAAGTTATAGCTTGGTCGCAAATGGGTCTTCCAAATGGACAATGACCCCAAGCATACTTCCAAAGTTGTGCCAAAAATGGCTTAAGGACAACAAAGTCAAGGTATTTGAGTGGCCATCACAAAGCCCTGACCTCAATACTATAGAACATGTGTGGGCAGAACTGAAAAAGTGTGTGTGAGCAAGTTACACCAGCTCTGTCAGGAGGAATGGACCAAAATTCACCCAATTTATTGTGGGAAGCTTGTGGAATTGGCCACACCTAATGTTTTTGCCATCTCTCTGATGGGTTTGTTTTACTTTTTCAGCTTTATGATGTCTTGCTTCACTGGCAGTGACAGCTCTTTGGACTTCATATTGAGGGTTAACGGCAACAGATTCCAAATGCAAATGCCTGAAACTTGAAATCAACTCTAGACCTTTTTATCTGCTTCCTTGTAAATGAACTAATGTGGGAATAACACACACCTGGTCATGGAACAGCTGAGCAGCCAATTGTCCAATTACTTTTCAGTTCATATTCATTATTCAAAATGTCAACTCCAACATGCTGTGGTAGACAGCTGAACTACTAATAACTTGGTCAATGTCCAAATATCTATGGACCTGACAGTAAGTATTCAGACCCTTTACTCAGTAGTATGTTGAAGCACCTTTGGCAGCGATTGCAGCCTTGGGTATGACGCTACAAGCTTGGCACACCTGTGTTTGGGGAGTTTCTCCCATTCTTCTCTGCAGATCCTCTCAAGCTCTGTCAGGTTGGATGGGGAGCGTCGCTGCACAGCTATTTTCAGGTCTCTCCAGAGATGTTCGATCGGGTTCAAGTCTGGGCTCTGGCTGGGCCACTCAAGGACACTCCAAGACTTGTCCCTGAAGCCACTCCTGCGTTGTCTTGTCTGTGTGCTTAGGGTCGTTGTACTGTTTGGAAGGTGAACCGCCCCATTCTGAGGTCCTCTGGAGCAGGTTTTCATCAAGGATTTCTCTGTACTTTGCTCCTGTCGTCTTTCCCTCGATCCTGACTAGTCTCCCAGTTCCTGCTGCTGAAAAACATCCCACAGGTTTCCTCCAGACGTGACGCTTGGGAATCTTGTTTCTCATGATCTGAAAGTCCTGTCGTGCATTTTACTGAGGAGTGGCTTCCATCTGGCCATTCTACCATAAAGGCCTGATTGGTGGAGTCCTTCTGGAAGGTTCTCCCATCTCCACAGAGGAACTCTGGAGCTCTGTCAGAGTGACCATCGGGTTCTTGGTCACCTCCCTGACCAAGGCCCTTCTCCCCAGATTGCTCAGTTTGGCCGGGCGGCCAATACATAAAGGCTACATTACAAGCCATAAGGGATACATAGAGACTACATAGGCATACATAAGGAATACATAGGGTGACATGGGTAGTGTGACCATGCTGGCGGTGTGTTACTG
This sequence comes from Coregonus sp. 'balchen', assembly GCA_902810595.1. Lineage (NCBI taxonomy): Eukaryota > Metazoa > Chordata > Actinopteri > Salmoniformes > Salmonidae > Coregonus > Coregonus sp. 'balchen'. Next base: position 9,793,442 of record LR778274.1, read on the forward strand.
TATTCTACAGTCTTCTATCAGGGTAGTGTGACCATGCATAGCCTGCATATTTGCAGTGTTGACCCTTCTTTTTCAAGACCTCTGCAATCCGCCCTGGCATGCTGTCAATTAACGTCTGGGTCACATCCTGACTGATGGCAGGCCATTCTTGCATAATCAAATCAAATCAAATTTTATTGGTCACATGCGCCGAATACAACAGGTGCAGACATTACAGTGAAATACTTACTTACAGCCCTTAACCAACAGTGCATTTATTTTTTACAAAAAAAGTAAAAATAAAACAACAACAAAAAAAGTGTTGAGAAAAAAAGAGCAGAAGTAAAATAAAATAACAGTAGGGAGGCTATATATACAGGGGGGTACCGGTGCAGAGTCAATGTGCGGGGGCACCGGCTAGTTGAGGTAGTTGAGGTAATATGTACATGTGGGTAGAGTTAAAGTGACTATGCATAAATCATTAACAGAGTAGCAGCAGCGTAAAAAGGATGGGGTGGGGGGGCAGTGCAAATAGTCTGGGTAGCCATGATTAGCTGTTCAGGAGTCTTATGGCTTGGGGGTAGAAGCTGTTGAGAAGTCTTTTGGACCTAGACTTGGCACTCCGGTACCGCTTGCTGTGCGGTAGCAGAGAGAACAGTTTATGACTAGGGTGGCTGGAGTCTTTGACAATTTTGAGGGCCTTCCTCTGACACCGCCTGGTATAGAGGTCCTGGATGGCAGGAAGCTTGGCCCCAGTGATGTACTGGGCCGTACACACTACCCTCTGTATTGCCTTGCGGTCGGAGGCCAAGCAGTTGCCATACCAGGCGGTGATGCAACCAGTCAGGATGCTCTCGATGGTGCAGCTGTAGAATTTTTTGAGGATCTGAGGACCCATGCCAAATCTTTTCAATCTCCTCAGGCTTTGTCGTGCCCTCTTCACAACTGTCTTGGTGTGTTTGGACCATGATAGTTCGTTGGTGATGTGGACACCAAGGAACTTGAAGCTCTCAACCTGTTCCACTACAGCCCCGTCGATGAGAATGGGGGCGTGCTCAGTCCTCTTTTTTTTCCTGTAGTCCACAATCATCTCCTTTGTCTTGGTCACGTTGAGGGAGAGGTTGTTGTCCTGGCACCACACGGCCAGGTCTCTGACCTCCTCCCTATAGGCTGTCTCATCGTTGTCGGTGATCAGGCCTACCACTGTTGTGTCATCGGCAAACTTAATGATGGTGTTGGAGTCGTGCCTGGCCATGCAGTCATGGGTGAACAGAGAGTACAGGAGGGGACTGAGCACGCACCCCTGAGGGGCCCCCGTGTTGAGGATCAGTGTGGCAGATGTGTTGTTACCTACCCTTACCACCTGGGGGCGGCCCGTCAGGAAGTCCAGGATCCAGTTGCAGAGGGAGGTGTTTAGTCCCAGGATCCTTAGCTTAGTGATGAGCTTAGAGGGCACTATGGTGTTGAATGCTGAGCTGTAGTCAATGAATAGCATTCTCACGTAGGTGTTCCTCTTGTCCAGGTGGGAAAGGGCAGTGTGGAGTGCAATAGAGATTGATCATCTGTGGATCTGTTGGGGCGGTATCAAATCTGTTTGGATATGCTGTTG